>OZ022596.1:17489210-18089210 GCA_963669155.1 Arbacia lixula
ATCAAATGCAATAACACCCACAAATGTAATAACTCCCACAAATGTAATAACTCCCACAAATGTAATAATTTCACACACAAACGTAGTAACGCCCTTTACCAACAAATGTAAAAAAAAAATAGTCGACGGTCAACGTACATCGAATTGGTTCAACGGTTCATTGTATACACTTATATATAATATTTTCACATATTAGTCTGTTCGTATGACGGTAATAATGAGTACATATAATGCGCCATACACGCATTATGGAGATTCTCAAAGTACTTGACATTTTAAGTTGTATTTTTTTTTATTACAAAGCAGAATTAGTTGATAAGACCTTAAGTTTGAAGATTTGTCTTTATATTTTGATTACGAGGAAAGACTGCTTTCTGAAAATTTGCTTTATCACAGCCCGGGTCTTAGTTTGGAAGATGGTGGTGTCTCAGTTTTCTAGGTTTTATTTCTGATTTTCTTTTAGTATAAAACAACCGGGATGGAAGAAAAGCTGAGCTCGACTCTCTTGTAATAAGATGGTGGGGTCTTGGATGTTGAGATTTCATTCAAAATTTTGAAATTACTGGGATTGAAGTAAAGACAACGCTCTGTACATTTGCTTTATAACGGGGTCTTATTTTGGAGGAAACTTGGTTTAATTTGAAATTCTGTTTTGTTTTTTTAATGTTTTTTAGTTTTGAAGTTCCACAGGAATAAGATGATGGGGCCTTGGTTTTGAAGATTTCAAAATGAATTGAATAGGTCAGCAGAAAAGATTACGCTCTTATTCTTTTTTCAAAAAACGGGTCTAGAGGAAAGACTAGACTAGATTATAATGATTCACAGGAATAAGAACATCGGGCCTTGGTTTTGAAGATTTCAAAAATGAATTGAACCGGTCTGGAGAAAAGACTTCGCTCTTATTTTGAAGAAAATCAGGTCTGGAGGAAAGACTAGGCTCGATTCACATGGTATCCCTCGGAAAAAAAGATGATGGGGCCTTGTTCTTGAAGATTCAGATAATGAATCAAACGTGTCTTCAGAGAAGACTACGCTCTTACTCATGAAATAACTAGGTCTGGAGGAAAGACTAGAGTTGATTTTTCATGTTTTTCCATAGGCATAAGATGATGGTGCCTTGGTTTTGAAGGTTCAAAAATAAATTAAATGGGTCTGGAGAAAAACCTACCCTGTCATTTTTTTTTTAAATAACCGGGTCTGGAGCATCAACTAGATTCGATTCTAATGTTGTTCCACAGGAATAAGATGATGTGGCCTTGGTTTTGAAGATTCAAAAATTGAAATAACTAGGTCTGAAGAAAAGCTATGCTATCATTATTTTAAATAACCGGGTCTGGAGGAAAGACTCGGCTCCATTCTAATTGGATTTCTAATTGGGCCTCTAATTGGGTCTGCAATAAAGACTGCGCACTATACCCATGCTTCATTACAGTGTTTCAGTTTTGAACAAATTCGACAAAATATCGCCTAAAATTCATTACATTTATGGGTACAGTCATTATAACATTTGTGGGTGGTTCAAAATCATTACATTTGTAGGCAAAGTGCGTTGTTACATTTGTCGGTGAAATGCATACATTTGTGGGTAAAGTGATATTACACTTGTGCCCATTATCACATTTGTGGGTAAAGTGTTATTTCATTTGTGGGCGTCATTAAATTTGTGGGTGAATATTACATTTGTGGGTGTAACAGGGTTGACTAATGACAAACTTAGGAAAAATTATTTAAAGAAAATGGAAATTCTACATAAATTATTGCAATACATTTTAGTCCAATAATGTAATTCGCACCAAACATATTGTCGTTACCATGGGTTCTACGACCTAATCACGGTAAACCATGGCTTAACAATCAGAGCCATGTTTTTTTTTTGTGGTTTTAGATGAACAGTTACTATGGTTCATTTAGCCGGGGTTTTTATGATGTTTTGGGGACAATGAAGGATTGTAGAACCATGGTTTTATAACCCGGAATGCGGTAAAATAACCCTGGTTTACAGCCAAACCACAGCAGATTCATGATTTTACAACAAAAAAACATGGTTTTCACACACAAGAACGACCAGACATCTTCTGCATATCACCTGCATATGCCTGCTATAGTTGTTGTATGAAATAAGGATATGACAGACTGATACCCCAGAAAAATTGGAATACCTCCAGTTTCCGTTTAACGAAATCCGAAAGACATTCATTACGAAGATATCAATTTATATGTCCATTTAAAAGTTACGTTTTTGTTAATTTTCAACAATTCACGGAATACACGCTCTATGTTGGTATTTTCTGGTAGATAGCCAATTTCTATAGATGAATAGCCATAGGTAAATATTCAAACCAACCTATTGCCTACTCATTTGTTGTTTCAGGTCAAACATTAACTCATATGTACTTAAACAACTCGTTCATGCTTAAGAAAACACATGTTTTGATGTTCATTAAATTCCCCATTTGTATTTATTTTGGTTTACCTTCCACTCCATATCTCAGGAGAAAGACAGGAGAGAACAAAGGGTGAGTATTTTTTTCATTCTTTCCTGATCCTATGTTAGTGTTTAAGATTACAAAACAAGTGATACAGCTGATTTGTCGCTTAATAGTGTGATCTATTTAGTTGGTATGTTAATACAATAATTGTTAGTTACAATAGGTGGTTCATTCTGAACAGCTATCATTGGTGAGGAATACATAGTATACCATGACTCATTTGGTTAGATGATATAAACATAGGGCAGCAGTTTACAAACATTTTTGAATTGGTTTGTTGTTCTGAGGGAATTCATACATAATGCAAAAGTGCATTCCATCTCATTAAACACATCGGTATCACTTTAAGCAAAATGAAGGATTGATCTCCCAATACCATGCCTTCGATACGCTAGCAAGTCTCGCTGTTGCTAATCAATATCATTTGCATGATTTTAAGAAGAATTATTTATATAAACATGAACACAAATACCATCAATTGAACCAAGAGGATGGAATAGCGTACTTTTTGTAGAAATGTACAAAGTTCAGGGTTTCTAGGCACACTGTGATATTTTATGTTAGCACTACTTCGTGTAAATGACAATTTTACACGGCTGCCTCTGCCACAAACGGTTATCGTGGACGTAAGTGTCAATTATATCTTCTTTAATGATTCACACACATAGTATTGCAATTGCGTCCCTCCCTTTAGATATTATGTATCACTATTTTTCATTGTTTGGGAATGTATACGTTGTAAGCTCTGATCTAATTTTTGTTTCCTTACGACTCAAATTATACACGTTTTTCCGTTATTATGTAACATTGGTATTGTTTATATCATGTAACTATTATGATATAAATAGTCATGTTGAGTTACGTAAATCATAGTATCAAACTTGAAACTCATCCTTTACATTTTAAACCATTCTGCTCTGACGAGGTAGGGGTTCAATCTAATACAAAAAAAATAAAATAGGAAACCAAACAGAATACCTAATAGATGAACACGTAGCATGTCCTTGTTGAACTTGTTTAAATTCAAGTGGTTTTGTGCTTCAGGTCTTGGTCCAATTTGGTGACCGAAGCAAATCTGATGGAATCATTTTTTTATGACGAGCAACTTTTATGGGCAACTCTACCGGGCAAAGCTCGGGGTCTGGACGTTAACCTACAGCGACTGCAACAGAATGTAGTCAAAGGACTTCTTCCCTACGGGGAAATTCTCTCCGAAGTTCATAACTCCATGACGGAAAAGCGCCATATCGACTCCAAGCGAATCAAACAAATTGCAATCGATGGAGTGACTCTGTCGGGATACGCGTCATACGAAATGAGTATGCAGAAACGTGCAGGACTTCGCTCATTCCTAAACCCTCGTTACAATGGGGTTATGCGGTAAAACCACGCCTTTGGATAGCAAACTATTCGGCACGGACATCCGCGAAACGTTAAAGAACGTTGCGCAGGCTTACCAAGTAGGCCAGAAATTGTCTACACAACCGAACAAGACACAGCGGCAGAAACGGGTCCGCGTTAGCCCGTATCAACCCTACAGACCTCTCTCCCAAAACCAGAGGTATCACCGCAGAGCTCCCCAGCAATGGCATCGCTCAAATCAACGGCCCGTGTCTACGGTGTCACGCCCACCTTCTTCACCCCACCATACTCCGGCCGAGAATCGCCGCAGTTATGCTCCTACAGCCTCGGCTAAATTCCCTTCAAAAAACTAGTAAGTTCTACACCTTTTGTAGCAGGGAAACTCAAGTTTTTCAAAAATGGTTGGTCGAAATTAACTTCTGACCCTTGGATACTTGAGACTATATCTGGCTACAAAATTGATTTTCAATCGATCCCTTATCAGTGTGATCCTCCACCCAAAATCCCTCATTCTTCTGAGGAAGAAAAAGCTATTGATAACGAATTGTCTCAACTTCTCTCTAATCAAGCAATAAGAGAAATTTTTCGTTCCGAGTGTCGTTTTATTTCGACAATCTTTACGGTCACCAAGAAGACTGGTGGTTTACGACCAATCATTAATCTGAAAAACTTGAATAATTTTGTTGTTTACGAACATTTTTAAATGGAACAGTTTAGTTCGATTAAAAATTTGATTTTGCCTTCAGATTTCTTGACTAGTATCGATCTGATGGATGCATATTTTTCGATACCCATCCACCCCACCCACCAGACTTTTTTGTCTTTCGAATGGAAAAGGCAATATTATTGTTTTCAATGCTTGCCATTTGGTTTGAGTTCGGCTCCACGAATTTTTACTAAGGTGATGAAGCCAGTTATTGCCTCGGCAAGAAGTAGGGGCATTCGAACAATAATTTATTTAGGTGATATTTTAATCCTCTCCCGTAGTACACAAGAGAGCATTGACAATACCACGTTTATGATTGATTTGTTGTCATCTCTAGGGTTTTCTATTAATTTCGACAAATCTAGCCTTACTCCCAGTCATGCGGAGACTTTCCTTGGCTTTAACATTGATTCGATGCGAATGACCTTTAGTTTACCCCACGTCAAATATGAGAAGTTGACCACCCTGGGGAACTCTATTTTGTCATGTCAAAAAACGAGAATTCGAGACCTGGCCAAATTTATTGGCCTCATTATTTCGACCATTGAATGTCTCCCACAGGGAAAATTGCATTTTCGATCTTTGGAATCTGAGAAAACAGAAGCACTGCAAAATGCAGACGGAAATTTTGATGCAAGTTTTGTGTTATCAACACGTGCTAAAGAAGAAATTCTTTGGTGGTTATCTCTCAATCCCGAAATTTTTCTACTCCAATTCATTGCGCACCTATTAGCATGACAATATCAACTGATGCTAGCAAGCGGGGTTGGGGAGCCGTCTCAGACAAAGACAATTCCTTTGCTCAGGGTGTCTGGGCTGCTGATCGTGCTCATTTGCATATTAACGTTTTAGAACTATTGGCAATTCAAAACGGCTTACTCTCGTTGCGCGGTTCATGCAGAAATATGCACATCCATGTCAAGTCAGACAATTCTTCATCTGTCTCGTATGTTAATAAAATGGGAGGTATTATCCCTGACCTGAACGAAATATCCGTTGGCATATGGAATTGGTGTTTGGCTTCCAATAACTGGCTTTCCGCCTCTCATTTAGCCGGAGTAGAAAATTCCACGGCTGATTGTTTGTCGCGCAGGGACATGAATAAAGAATTGCATTTATTGCCATGTGTTTTTGATGACATTCCCCAATGTTGACCTTTTCGCGTCTAGATTTAACAATCAGCTTCTTTCCTTTGTCTCGTGGAAGCCTGACCCGCACGCTATGGCATGCGATGCTTTTTCCCTTTGTTGGAATAATCTTATTCCTTACATTTTTCCGCTATTTTGTCTTATTTCCAGGATCCTCCACAAACTAAACACAGACCAAACCGAGAGGGCACTTCTCATCGCCCCGATTTGGAAGGCACAAGTCTGGTTCCCAACCCTTCTGAGTATGCTGATCGCGCCACCACTTCTTCTGCCCGAGACGTGCCTCGCACCCCACCCCCACCCCCCACCCCCACCCCCCATGCAACCTTCGCTTAGCCGCTTGGATTCTCTCAACCGACGATGGCAAACGGCGGGCTTATCGCAACACGCTACAGAACTCCTCGCAGTATCTTGGCGGGACAACACCAATAAACAATACGAATGCGCCTGGAAACAATGGAATTGTTGGTGCCGTGAACAATCGATCGATCCGTTTGACCCTTCTATAGAATGTGTTGTTAATTTTCTCGGTCATCAACATAGCTTACACAAAGCATATTCTACCCTGAATTCATATCGGTCTGCCCTTTCTTCTATTTTACCTAAAATCGATGGTCACGACATTGGAAAGCATCCCCTCGTGGTCAGATTAATGAAAGGAATATTCAATACTGATCCTCCTAAACCGAAATACAACAAGACTTGGGATGTTTCGATCATTCTGGATTATTTTAAGTCTTTACAAGATAATCATGATCTTTCTCTTCTTCATTTGAGTCAGAAATTGTTGTCACTTCTGGCGCTCGTTACAGCTCAACGTACACAAACACTGATGCATCTCGACATGAATTTCATGGTTTTGTCGGATGATACGGTGACTTTCCACGTAAGAGATATATTGAAAACCACTAGGGTTAAGAAGGGAATTGCTAATCAGGTGGTTAAAGTGCATTCTTTCCCTCTTCATCCTAAGCTTTGCGCACTATCCACCCTTCGAGAGTACATCAAACGAACAGAACCTCTCCGTACAATTAGCAATGAAAGCAAGTTGTTCATCTCCACGAAACGTCCTCACAAATTAGTGACAACAAGTACTTTGGCAAGATGGATGAAAGCATCCCTTTCAGCGGCAGGTATAGACACATCTGTTTTCTCTGCTCACAGCTACCGTAGCGCCGCAACCTCCAAGGCTTTCGCACATGGTATGAGTTTGAATGAAATTATGTCAACAGCAGACTGGACAAATGCTGGGACATTTCGTACTTTCTACCTTAAGCCAATCGAAAGTACTTTTGGCACAATGGTTCTTGGATCTGATCATGATTTGGAACTATAGACTATATAATCGTCCTTTTTATGGGCGAAATTTGAACTTATTGTTTGCATAAGTGATAATGAAGTAACTTGAGAATGACTTTGGTGACATGTATATGGCCGCAACAGTTTGGTTGCCGGTAATAGCTTTAAAACAAACAAAAAGAAAACTATTTTGTTTTTTCTTCTACAAGTGCGTAGAAACTGTGTTTTTTGTTGTATCAATTTCATGATATTTGTTAATGATAAACTTGTTTTACATACACAAGAAACTACAGTGTATTTATCGAATTTATGTCAAAATGTCTCTGACGTATGACTTGACAAGTGTCGTAATTAAATCGTGACATAATCTATTTCATTACTTTTTCGTACTTGTACACTTCTTGAAGTTGTCTTTCCGTTGACTTCTGTACTGTACCTCATTTTGAACATGCTAACCTCTGAAGGCTTATACGAGTGTTACGTAGAAGAATTCCTAAATTATACAAATAATATGACGTATAATTGGAATTCTATTAGTAATAATGAAGTATAAGTCGAAGAGGTTCCCACCCAAAATCTTGAATCGATACTTGAATTTTTGGGCCCACCCCCTTCTTTTTACCGTACAGAAGTCACGAAATTCTTCGCGTTTGCTTGATCATGTTGAATGAGCTGTGTTGATGGTTACTTTGCATGGTGTATCGTGAGTTGTTGTATGCAGCTTGAATGTACTTTCGACAGGTGGTTCTGTCTGTGTTGGTATTCAGTACTTGGCATGTTTGGTTTTATTCACGACCTTCCTTTGAAAAGATGGGTTGTATTCATGGGTTCGGGCTTTTATAGATAACTGGACCTACTTTGAATTTTAAATTACTTTGAACTCTATTCTGTGACTTCACTGCCTTAGCACCTGGGAAATGCTAACCTCTTCGACTTATACTTCATTATTACTAATAGAATTCCAATTATACGTCATATTATTTGTATAATTTAGGAATTGTTTGATATATCATTGTCATACAGTAGATTAAATTATAACTTATTTTTCTAGTTAGTTATGTTTATTCCAATTCATGGAAAATGTGTTATTGTCTTTAATACTTAGTTATATCTTCTTATATCAGCATTAAGTATGTGTTCCCCTTTTTGCATTCACCTATCATTTACAACCCTTTTTTCATTGCGCTCATCTACACAGGTAGCTGGGTCTTTAGGGGTAAGTATGCTGCCATTTGTCATTTATAATTTTTAATGTAAGAGTGCAACATTTCATCAGACGTACAAGTGCAATGATAAATAACTTTTTCAGAAAATTGACATTTTCCAAAAAATAATTATTTGGATACAGCATTTGGAAGAACACTTTGCAAGTGACGTTAAAATATCAAAACTTTCAATTCAAATAACTTTCTTTCCCTTTCACAGATTTTCGTCAATCCTCTATTTCTTTAATGTATTTCCTTGTATTCATTTCAGGGTACAAAAACCCTTTGAGAATGCTCGTTAATGACGTCGTGGTGACCTTAAAAAGCTTACTTTAATAAGATTACAAGAATAGAAATAAGTTACAAAATAAGCAAATTTACATTTTATTGACACCCAACAGTGGGCTGAAAAAACTAATTAAAAAATCTGACGAAATTATGAGGTGATCTGCCAATCATGATATACACGTACCCCCTAATAAACTCAAAGTTTCAAACTCCACGCTTATGTGCGCTTTGCAATCTTGGCCCCTATAAATACACGAACCGCTTCATTCTAGACGACCCGCCCAAAACTATCATTCCAGTTTTAAAACCGATAGGAAATTCCTCATTCATTTTTGGATTTCCTGTAGTATCTAAACTTTTTTTAACCTGTCTAAAGCCTATTGTGACCTTCATTCATTGTTTTTTAATGTTGTAGACAATAATGAGTTAAAACGTTGAAAATTCCGTTTATTACATGGATTCTATGCATGTCGCCGTATGTATTACTAAAAGAGGGGGGTGTTACACCCACAAATGTAATAACGCCCACAAATGTAATAACACTTTATCCACAAATGTAATAACGCCCACAAATGTAATAACACTTTACCCACAAATGCAATAATGCACTTTACCCACAAACGTAATACTTTTGAACCACCCACAAATGTAATAATCACTTTACCCACAAATGTAATAATTTTTAGGGGATATTTTGTCGAATTTCTTCAAAACTGAAACCCTGTACTGATGCATTGGTATAGCGCGCAGTCTTTATTCCACAGCCGTTTATAGGCCCGATCATCTTCTTCCTGTAAAATAACGTGAGAATAGAGCCTAGTCTCTCATCCAAAACCGATTATTAAAAAAAGAGCGTTGTCTTTTCTCCAGACCCACTTATTTCATTTTTTTTCAATTCATCAAAACCAAGACCCTGTCATCTTTTTCTTATGGAATGACATGAGAATCAAGCCTAGTCCTTCCTCCAGACCCGATTATTTCAAAAATAAGAGCGTAGTCTTTTCTCCAGACGCAATTATTTCATTTTTTTTTCAATTTTCAAAACCAAGGCCCCATTATCTTTTTCTTGTGGAATAACATGGTAATCGAGCCTAGTCTTTCCTCCAGACCCGAGTAGTTCAAAAATAAGAGCGTAGTCTTTTCCAGAACAAATTATTTCGTTTTTTTAAATCTGCAAAACCAAGGCCCTATCATCTTTTTCTTATGGAATAACATGAGAATCAAGCCTAGTCCTTCCTCCAGACCCGATTATTTCAAAAATAAGAGCGTAGTCTTTTCTCCAGACCCAATTACTTCATTTTTTTCAATTCATCAAAACCAAGACCCTGTCATCTTTTTCTTGTGGAATAACATGAGAATCAAGCCTAGTCTTTCCTGCAGACCCGGTTATTTCAAAAGTAAGGGCATAGTCTTTTCTGCAGACCCATTTGATTAATTTTCTAAATCTTCAAACCTAAGGCCCCATCATCTTATTCCTGTGGAATAAGATAAGAATCGTTTCTAGTCTTTCCTCCAGACCCAGTTAGTTTAAAAGTCAGAGCGTAGTCTTTTCTGCAGACCCAATTAATCAACTTTCGAAATCTTCAAAACCAAGGCCCCATCATCTTATTCCTGTAGAAAAGTATGAGAATTGATTATAGTCTTTCCTGCAGACCCGATTATTCTAAAAGTAAGAGCGTAGTCTTTTCTGCAGACCCAATTAATTCATTTTCTAAATCTTCAAAACCAACACCCATTCATCTTATTCCTGGGGAATAACATGAGTTTCTAGTCTTTATTCCAGACCCCGTTATTTTTAAAGTTAGAGCGCAGTCTTTTATCCAGACCCATTTAATTAATTTTTGAACCTTACAAACTCAGACCACATCATCAGATTCTCATGGAATAACATGAGTATCAAGCCTAGTAGTCTTTCCTTCAAACCCTGTTATTTCACAAATAAGTGCGTAGTCTTTTCTCCAGACCACTCAAATTCATTTTTGAAACCTTAAAAATTAGACCATCATCATCTTATTCCTGTGGAATAATGTCAACATCTTCCAAACTAAGACCCTGACTGTGATAAATCAAATGTTTAGAGCGTAGTCTTTCCTCGTAATTGAAATTTAAAAAGAAGTCTTCAAAACTAAGATCCTATCAACAAATTCCGTTTTTTTAAAATACAACTCAAAAAGTCAAGCACTTTGAGCATGTACATAATGTGTATATAGGGCATTATAAAAACTCATCATTATCGTCATCTTTTCTTGGCGATGCATGACATCGCTTTACATTGTAACATATGTGGATACAGCACGTCTCAGTGGTCGACGGCCATACGAACTGACGAATCAGTCAAAATAGTACATATACTTGCATATAACGCACAGACGTTGGACCGATTTGATGGTACGTTGACTGTCGACTATTCTTTCAATCATCTATGCCTTTGGAAAGCTCGAGACATCCTAGAACCTTTTGAAAACGTTTTAAATATAATGTGGACGTGTGCAGAAAACCTTTAAAAAACGTTTGGAAAGTTGTTAAAACCTTAAAATGCAGTAAAATGTTTTTAGGAACGTGTAGAAAACCTTTTAAAATACGTATGCAACGTTTATAGAAGGTTTTTCTAAACGTCCAAATGCTCTACAAACGTTCTAAGAACTTTTAAAAAACCTTTCAAAACACGTCTTAAAGATTGTCCGTCCCTTTTGCAAGCTTAAAATTTGAAATCGTCTATCACGATCGTGAATTGAAGAAAGTGTGATTCAAGACCATTTCTAAGAATATAGCATGTTGAAGCATTCTGTATATGTAAAAAATTTCAGCCGTTAAATTTCAAACCGACTTTTTTCGTAATACGAAAAAAGTATTAGTCTTTGTTACAGTATCTATGTGGTTATTATGCGTGTGTGAAATCCTAATTTTATGAGTAACTCCCAAACTTTGGAGATGATTCCTTCCATAGAACAATTTTTTTCATAATGCGGTTTATAATTTGATAAACAGATTAATCAATAAAGCAGATATTTCAACACAAACTGCTAAGAGCCTGAGGTAAAGACTATTAATCAAACATTGTTTACGTGCATTATTTGAATTTTACACTACGTATCAGTTTCAAATTGTGAATATAGAGCTTGCTAACACTTCTCTATATGTTTTGCCAATGTGTCGATGGTTTTGTGGTGATCTGAAAAAGGGACTGGCTGTCTTTAAACGTTCATAAAACGTTTGAATAATGAGGGACATTATCTCGCACGACTAATCATACATGCATACATACGCACACATAACCCTAATCCTATACTTACCTATCCTAATCATTTCTTACCCTACCCTGCTCCTATCGTATTTTAACACCCTCACTAGTACTACGGTAATATGCTCTACAAAATATTGCACTCAATTAGGTGGCATTTATGTTTTTAATGTCTTAATTGCAAAACGTTTATTGAAATGTATGCTTAGATATTCCTTCTTTCTAGTTATATGCCCGTTATCTATTCAATTGTTCAAAAATATGACACAAGTCAATACGCCTAATGCATGCATGTATATTCATGAACATCAGATAGGTTTTCAAGTAACATACTGTGCCAGCTGGGTGAAAAGCAATTTCTTGAAGTAAATGTAAACAACTGCCAGTATAAATTCAGGTTGTAAGCTTAGGATTAGACTGAGATGGGATGGGATTAGGATTAGTTGGTCTTTAAAGATATCATATTGACGTAAATATTACGTCATATTATGGTCATACAACAAGTGCAGATGTGTTGGTCATGTAATCACATTATAGTAAGATTGTAACATTGACGTCAAAATTACTTAATACTGACATTGAAGTAATGACATAAATATAGTGATTCATCTCTTTATTTATGTATTTGATATTAGTTGATTTCATGAACTGGACGTCTATCAAACGTTCTGTAAACGCTAGCTACAAAATGTTTAAGTCTGTCAAGTTTAAAAACGCTTTTAAACGTTCTGAAAAAAACGGGAAAAGTCCAAAAAAATCATTTAGGACGAAGACGTACAGGACCTAAATGAAAAAACGTTTTGTGTTTGCTGGGAGGTTCTTATAGATTTTATGAGCGTATTTTTTAATTGAACAGGTATGGTGGAAAGACTACGCTCTAAACCATTGCTTTATTACAGGGTCTTAGTTTGGAAGATTCAAGTTTATTTAATTTGTTTTTATTTTTTAAATAACCGGGTCTGGAGGAGAGACTTGGTTGATTCTACGGTTACTCCACAAGAATAAGATGATGGGGCCTTGGCTTTGAAAAGTAAGAAAATGAATTGAATGGGTCTACGCTCTTACTTTTGAAATAATCGGGTTTAGAGGAGAAACTAGACTCGATTCTCAGGTTATCCCTCAGGAAAAAGATGATTGGGCCTTGGTTTTGAAAATTTAAAAAATTGAATAATTGAGTCTGAAGAAAATACTAGGCTCTTATTTTTTTTTTAAATAACCGGGTCTGAAGGAAAGACTAGGCTCGATTCTCATGTTATTCCACAAGAATAAGACGATCGGGCCTTTGTTTTGAAGATTTAAAAAATGAATTAAATGGGTCTGGAGAAAAGCCTACGCTCAAATTTTTTAAATAATCGGGTTTAGAGGAAAGACTAGATTCGATTCCCAGGTTATCCCTCAGGAATAAGATGATCGGGCCTTGGTTTTGAAGATTCAAAATATGAAAAAATTGGGTCTGGAAAAAGACTACGCTCTTTTTTAAATTATCGGGTCTGGAGGAGAGACTACGCTCGATTCTCATGTTATTCCACAAGAATAAGACGATCGGGCCTTGGTTTTGAAGATTTAAAAGAAAATGAAATAATTGGGTCTGCAGAAGAAACTGCACTCTTACTTTTGAAATAGCCGGGTCTGGAGGAAAGACTAGTCTCAGTTATCATGCTATTCTACAGGAATGAGATAATGGGGCCTTGGTTTTGAAGATTTAAAAAAAAAAGAATTAAACGGGTCTGGAGAAAAGCCTACGCTCTTATTTTTTTGAAATGATCGGGTCTAGAGGAAAGACTAGACTCGATTCTCAGGTTATCCCTCAGGAATAAGATGATCGGGCCTTGGTTTTGAAGATATAACAATGAAATTATTGGGTCTGGAAAAAAGACTGCGCTCTTATTTTTGAAATTTTCGGGTCTGGAGGAAAAACTAGGCTCCATTCTCACGTTACTCCACAGAGAGAAGATGATCGGGCCTATAATTGGGTATGGAATAAAGACTGCGCGCTATACCGATGCATCAGGGTTTCAGTATGTCCCCTAAAAATTATTACATTTGTGGGTTAAGTGATTATTACATTTGTGGGTGGTTCAAAATTATTACATTTGTGGGTAAAGTGCATTCTTACATTTGTGGGTGAAATTATTACATTTGTGGGTAAAGTGTTTTTACATTTGTGGGTAAAGTGTTTTTACATTTGTTGGTAAAGTGTTATTACATTTGTGGGTAAAGTGTTATTACATTTGTGGGCGTTATTACATTTGTGGGCGATTATTACATTTGTGGGTGTTACAGGGGGCACTACGGCGTATCTTGTCACATGTACAACTTGAAAGTCTGTACCTAATATGGACTTCAGCTGAGCTGGACGATGTGCAAACAATGATATTCACCGATGGCAAAATAATATATGCTTCTCTGCCCTCACAAATGTGTTATTTTAAAAATATTACGTATATACGTATGTTTAATTGACATCGCATTGATGTCATATCTTTATGGTTTAGCATTCTTTATGAAATAAAGTAATACACATAAGTCCCCTCGAGCTGCTAAACACAATTTGCAACTCAACAAAGCATGTATCTGTATCTGTTATGTCACCAGCATATCTCTAGTGCAACCAACCCCCCCCCCCCCCCTTTTTTTTTTTTGTTGGTTCTGGGTTGAAATGTAGACTTAAACCTTTCCTTGGATATCCAAAAGGTGGACTCCCATAGCTGCTTCTAGCTAACATTCTTGCATGGGATGTAAACTTAAACCCTGGTCCACCCATGTGGTGTATGCTCCAAGGCATGTAAGTGGAAGCAAGATTGTATCGCATGTGATAACTGTAACACTTGGCTACACAAAGAATGCATACACATGAGCTCCAAGATTTTTCAAATCTTAGCCAATTGCTCTTAATCTTGGATATGTGATAACTGTGGCCTTCCAAACTTTGATTCATCATTATTCGACACATTAATCCTCGAAGATGTAAATTCTTTTGCCTGCATGCTTATCGGACTCGTCATCTAGTAGTAGTAGTAGTAGTACCTTGTCACAAACTATGGCAATGACAATCTAGGATCTCCTGTTGCATCCTCCTCCCCGTAACGTCAACCAAAAGGGAGTAAGAAGAAACAACCTAAGCGGTCAATCAAATTTCTAAACATTAACTTCCAAAGTATAAAAAATAAAGATGCAACGTTGCATGCTTTAATTGAAAAGGATCACCCTGATTTAATATTTGGGACAGAAACGTGGCTTAATGACTCGGTTTATTCTCATGAAATTTTTCAAACTGGCTACCAAGTCTATAGAAAGGACAGGGGCTCCCTGGGGGCGGAGTTCTATTGGCCATCAAATCTGAACTCATCGCATGCGAAGAACCTCATCTTTCAGCACAGTGTGAATCGGTTTGGGCGAGTATTCACACAAAGGGGCATCAAACTATGTACTTAGGGGTGTTCTACAGGCCATAATCTGGTTGTAAAACAAAGGACATGGATTGTATTGACCAACTTGATTTAATTATGAATAAAATCCCTAGAAATAGTCATGTTTCGCTATGTGGGGATCCAAATCTTCCTGACATCAACTGAACTAGCAACAGCTTCACACCTGGAGGCAAGTGTCCATCACCGGGGTCCATCAGTCAGCAAAAAGCTTCTGGATTTGGCTTTGGAATACAATTTAACTCAGACTGTTACTTTGCAAACTAGAAATGGTAACACTCTTGATTTGGTGTTCACAAATACTCCCTCCTTCATCCAAGATATCAAAATAATACCTGGCTTAGGAGATCACGATGCGGTGCTCATCAAAACTGCTTTATCCCGGCAAAGACGGAGTGTTCCGCGTCGGAAAGTGTACTTGTACAAGAAAGGAAACTTTGATCAAATCAATGAAGACATCAACTTGTTTAGTGAATCTTTAATAAATTATATCATCCAGCAGTCTAGTGTGAATGAACTGTGGTCTCGTCTCAAAGACACGATCTCCTCTTCGATCAAAGAACACATACCCACTGGACTCTCTGAGAAATGCTACCAGGCACGATGGGTTCATCGCTCCCACATTAGAGGGATTCGACGCAAGAAACGCTTATGTACAATAAGTTGAAGACTGCTGCTGCCAGCAAAGATTTTAAGGAGCTTCGGAGGGAATTCAACAGAAGCATTCGAAAATCCAAATCGCAATTCCTCTCGGACATCGGATAAAGTCTAGGACTTGGAAATACAAAACCCTTTTGGCGCTACATCAATAGCTCCAGACAAAATTTTACAGGAGTCGCACCGCTTAAAATAACATATGGACTTGCAACAACAATCCCTAGAGAAAGCTTCGTTACTGAACGAGTATTTCCAGTCTTTTGTCACTAAGGACGACACCACAAATGTTCCTTCAACTACTATCTGCAATAGAGGCTCTCCAATTATGGCACCCATCACAGTCACCACACAAGGCATTGAAAAGCTTCTAAAGGATCTATCCTCCGGTCCTGACGGAATCTCAGCCAGGGTCTTGAAGGAATGTGCAAGCAGTTTGGCACCTGTTTTAACGATAATCTTCCAAAAATCATTACCTACTGGAAAAGTCCATGATGACTGGCTTCAGGCAAATGTCACACCCTTGTACAAAAAGGGAAACCGTTCAGACGTAATTACCCTCCAATTTCATTAACTTCAATAACATATAAAGTCTTAGAACACATCATCCATACGAATGTCATGTCCTTCATTGCATATCACGGCATCCTAAACGACAACCAACATGGTTTTCGTATGGAGCGCTCCTGTGACACACAGCTAGCTCTCCTTATCGATGATCTCATTAAAGTCATGGATAACAAAGGCTTAGCGGACTTAATAATCATGGACTTCAGTAAAGTCTTCGGCCTGGTACCCCATGAAAGACTCCTTGTTAAGCTTCACAACATCGGAATTCATTGTGCTCTATTGACATGGATCAGGAATTTTCTAACAAAACGTAAATAACAAGTAATCATCGAAGGTGTTTTTTTTTTTCATCTCCAACACCAGTTCCCTCCGGTGTTCCGCAGGGCACTGTACTAGGACCAGGGGCGTAGACAACGGGGGGGGGGGGGGGGGGGCGGGGGGGGGGGATGAGGGGGATGCATCCCCCCCACTCCACAAGGTGGGGGGGATGGCATGTACAATCATTCCCCCCCCCCCCCCCCCCCAGGTTTGGAGGAATGATATTTGCTTAATCACTTAACTTAATAAGTCATAATGATGATGATAATAGTAAAAATAATAATGATATTAATGATATTAATAATGATAATCATCATGATGATATTAATCCTCATCATTATTGTAATCGTGTTTATGTGTATTAGCGCATTCACACGTTGAAATCCAATTCACACGGTAAAAAAGAGAAAATCTTACAAGTATTTTTGTGGTTATCTTTTGGTTTGTCCTCACTAAGCAAAATGGCATAACTTTTTATCAAAGAGATTTTGGGCAAAATGATTTAATAGGATTGTTTTTCACCTTATTGACCAACTTCTGTGTGAAAATCACATTAATCCAAATATCCAATAAGTCATGCGCGAGTGTGCAAATTTAAGAGGCAAAAATGTAACTTTTCAAAAGTCACAAGGGTAATTTTGGATTTCTGTCATATGAATTTTTGATGAATTCCATTTCTGGTGCATATGTCCTTTCATTATTAATCATCCATCTCTTGATGCACCTAGACCTATCCCGACATTTAACCCATTTAACCCGTTAACCCGCTTAAAAAATACTTCTCCCTCTTGAGTTTGAAATTTTTAAAAACATTGGATATTTTGACAAAGATGTAACATGACCTGTTATGTAAACATTGGAAGTCATTTCGGTGTCATGGTTGAGTGAATACACTTTAAAAATCGCAGAAAATAAAGAAATGCCAAAATGTACTGTTTAAATAGCATAAACAATTACCCTTGTGACTTTTCAATAATCTACATTTTTTGCCTTTAAAATTTGCCCACTCATGCATGACTAATTGGATTAATGTCATTGTCACACAGAGGTTAGTCAATAAGTTAAGGAACAATCGTACAAATTATTTTGCCCAAAACTGCTTCGATAAAAAGTTATGCTATTTTGCTTAGGGGGGGGGGGGGGGGGGTATTCTTTTTTGGTTGTGTTTAGAAAACAAAAACACGTGGTGAGTCCGCTAAGCAGGAGGCCTTGTCTTCCTTAACTTTTTTTAAGGGGAAAATATATGTGAGTGTGTCCCTTACATAATTCACAGCGTGAATTGACTTTCTGATTCTAGGATGGCTCATAATAAGAAGTTGAAAACATCAAAGATCACTTCTTTTTCAAGCATAATGAGAAAGAAGAATATGATGGCGAACAGCCGTCTACATCAAAATCGGATAATATCGGAAAAAGGCCTGTTCTTACGGAAGTTCAACCAGAAGAAAGTGCCGTTGAGGGTGATGGAGCATCTGAGGCGAAAGATGATGATGAAACTGATGCCGGTTTTAACGACTGTGTTAGCCCCAATCACCCACAACTTATTCCATTCCCGTACTAGAAACTAAACCGGAGAAAATTCTGTTTCAAGCCAAATGGTACCCAAACTACCCCTGGATCCATTACGAACCCTCCCTGCAAAATATGTGTCAGTCCATTCCGTACTCGTATGCCACGGTGTGTAGATCTCGTCGAAACTATGACTCTCCATTTAAGGCGTAGTGGGTGTGTGTGTGTGTGTATGTGTGTGTGTGCGTGCACGCTTGTGTGTGTTAATTTACCTCATTAAGTATGCATCATACATTAAGTATGCATACATTAAGTATGCATCAGATTGCACGATTTCAAGTTCAAGTGGGAGGGGGGACACCCCCCTCCCACACCCTCCCCCCGGCTCGGTCGCTTCGCTCCCTCGCTCGGACGCTTTCGCGCCTTCTCGAGCGTTGGAAGCCCAGTCATCCCCCCCCCCCCCCCCCCCCCCCCAGGTGTACGAACCTGTCTACGCCACTGACTAGGACCACTCCTCTTTCTTCTCTATACATGTATAAATGAGATCTCATATGGATCGTCTCCAACAATCCGCCTGCTAGCTGATGATTGTATATCATGTACAATGAGATTCACAACCAACAGGATGGCCTAGACCTACAAGGAGACCTTGATCGTCTTTGTGCATGGGAACACCAATGGCATATGAGATTCAACGAAGCTAATTGCTTCGTCATGCACGTCTCCCACAAAAAGAATCCGATCAAGACAAGCTACCACATCGGGGATACTGACTTGGAGTCATACCAACTTGGGAATTCGTTTCAACAACAAACTGAGCTGGGCAAATCACATCCGGCAAATCAAATCCAGTGCCAGCTAGCCGCAGGGAAGACCACTCGATCCCTGGTACTCCCGGTGTAGCCTATCTGATATGCGCCAGGCTAAAGTGGGCAAGTTACTGGTCGCGTGAAGAGACTGATGGGAGTCCCTTGGAACGAATGGTATACAAATATTTCATGACCATGAGGGATCTTGTGGAATCTATTAATTTGCACCGAGGTTAAGTGGAGAGCGTGCGGTACTATTTTCACGAGACCACAGGTCGAGGGAAAATGGTACCGCGCACGCCCTCCACTTAACCGAGGGGACCAATAGATGCCACAAAGTTCCCGAATAAAGATTATGAAATATTTGTTTTATATCCTTCATTAATATATTCTTTGTTCATTAATTGAATCCTTACCATGTGTCACAGGTAGGCTTTAAATTTCTATTTATTTTATTGTCTTCCATGGTTACTCTTGTCCAGTGAAAAGCATCCCAATTTGTTTCATTTTCATGCCCGGGTAAAAGCCGGTACAGGTGTACCACATGTTTAAACGGGTGATGGAATGTTAAGTCTACCCTTTCATTTATATGCAAATTAATCGCAAATGTTCAAATATCGCTGTTTTAGTACTTTCGTTCCCATGGATTTGTCCTGGTACCTTTTTCAGTTACGTTTAGTAAATTAATGCACGTTATGGGTTATTTTTGTAGCACCCACGCCTGCGTCTCCGTGCCACGCCCGAGGCGATACGTTGGGCAAGGTATTTAACCGCACGTTGTGCACGTTAAGGCATTACTTTCTTTTGCTTTCGACCTGTACGGTGTTTTGTTTTTTTTAGTTCGTGGTGAATCTGTAACTGAAGTGTAACCGAAGATAAGCAACCGTCAACAATTGAATCTGTAACTGAAGTGTAACCGAAGATAAGCAACCGTCAACAATTGAATCTGTAACTGAAGTGTAACCGAATACCTTATCGTAGCTGACAAATTTTGAAGAGGTGTCTTCGCTGTATATGTATGGAAAACTCACCTATGGTGGTAAGCTTACTGTCATTTCTCATTGATGTGAAACTGATAATTATAACTGTTAAACTCATGTTTCAATGGTTCAAGCATTTAAATAATTATTATAAAGTATGTATCATGTCAAATTGGAAAAGGTTGACAATTGAGTGATTTTTAACTACATTAATTGTTTGTGCTAATATCCACTTGAAAATAATCTATGTCGGCTTTTAACAAAGTCAGTATTCAGTATTTGCTTGTAATAACGTGTAATAGTCACAGTAGGTTATACGGACGGGGTGTCTTGTGTGAGTACGTGTGTCTGTTGTGTATATCTGATAACGTTAAACCTGTTTATTCGCGGCTAAATTCTCGAATGACAATTGCCGATTGGTAACTCTTCTCCCATATAGAGTTTGTGTACGGGACTGACGTCACATTACGTGTCCCAGATCGTGTCCACGTCACCACGTCGCCACGTCGCCTTCTTCGTTGAGGAGTCGCCCGTCGCAAGGTCGCCAGCATCATCGAAGGTCAAGCGTGTCTTCATTAGTCAGTTCCACGCAGCATCATGACGGAGCTTTCTAACCCGAGACCGAACGTGAGCTACTACGAGTTAACTGGTGCGTATCGAGGTTGTGCAGATCTCGTTCGTTCTGTCGCAGAAGCGCTTTCGGTTAACGACGGGGCCGCGGCCTTCGGCGATACCGCATGACTATATGTTCAGATCAAAGACCGTGCGTAGAGCGGTGCGAAGCTTCGCCAGCGTTATGGTCGAATACATCGCACGCTGAATCATCCGAAATGGCAAGCTTCAGGCTCCAGCGCAGGCTTTAACTTACACCGATCTAGAGATATGCTGGCATTTGCATAGGCCTACTGTCTGCGATATGCTGGACAATAGGACTAGTAATTTCTTAAACATAAAAGTTAACCCTAACAATGTTCATAAACGAGTATTTTTGTGCAAATACCTGCGCCTATACCGATAGCTAAAACCATTTGGGCTAGGCTACTCACCCGATGTGTCGCCCGCCAGCCGCGGCGGCCGGCCTTGTCGATTTCCGCTGGGAAACATGACTAAGGCTAAAACCCCGGGGGGGTCACTCTCCACATAGCCTGCTACCCACCCGCGTCCAGAAAAAGCGTCGAAAAGGGTCCCGTTTCAGGCACTCCGGCGTCGTCGACGTCTTTGGCAAAAAGGGTTGCATTTCAGCACCATTCGCTGGTAAATCGCCGTTTAGGGTAGCCTTTTCTCACTCTTCACGCCGTTTAGGGTTGCTAATTTGGTTATGAAGATTACGCCGTTTAGGGGTGCAAATTTAAGTAGATCTACGCCATTTAGGGTTGCAAATTTGGGCGAATTTGGGGGAGACCCGGGAGCAGACCTAAGCCATAAACACCATGAAAGGCGTGATAGGGGATACAAAATAATCCTCGCACACGCCGGCCAGCGCAGCACTTATGAGAGTTACCCCCGTACAGTCCTAGCTAGTCTCTTACACCCGGCTCTATACTAGGCAGCACGCGTTACCTATACCACACGCCCACAGGTCGGATAGGATGCTATGCTATATTATATTGCTAATACAACTGTTCCGGGCCTGTTTGAAGCGACTATATGCTTGGCTGCAAGGCTGCAAATACCCTGCGCGATTTGCGCGGTATTTTCCGTGCCTTATACATTAACTGGTATGGATTCCATTTTTTCAAGTTTTGATAAAATTGGTAAAACGAATGGTAAGTGATGCATCAGTCAGCAAGGCAAGCAGCATTTTGCACTTGCATTCAATAATTTAGGCTAAAAGATGGCTATTGCCTATTCAAAGTGGCTAAGAGAGGTGTCCTTGAGAGTAATCATGTTGGCCTTACTTTCAATAACTTCAAAAAATGGAATTTATACCTGTTGTATTTAACATCAATTCAACATCAGTCATCAGTATGGTATCAAATTAATCGATTTCAATGTTCACGCCATTTAGGGTATCAAATTAGGGGATTTCCCTGTTCACGCCACTTAGGGTGGCTTTTCTCATGGGTTACGCCCCCGTTACGCCATTTAGGGTTGCAAATTTAGGTAATGTAGTTACGCCATTTAGGGTGCATTTCTGAGGTTGTCGGACACGGGTGGGTAGCAGGCCATGTGGAGAGTGACCCCCCCGGGGCTAAAACATGAAATTCAAAACTTTCACTCAAATTTACATGATCTAAGAAACGATTTCATGAAAAATGTGTTCGCATAATGATTGGTAGTTTATATTTGAAGCCCTCTCAAGAAACTATTTTATGATGCAAGAAGTAGAAACAACAAAATAGACCTACCTATTCCGATTGTTTAGACAAGTGAATCGCACTCACGTTGTCGTTTTCACCACAACGTGGAATCGGGAAAATTTCCCCCGACTCCCGATCCCGTCGTCGACGCGAGTGAAGGCTTTCGGGCATGCGCAGTGGCAAAATATGACGTCACTCGTAGTAGCTTGACGTTCGGTCTCGCGTTAGAAAGCTCCCTATTGAGACGGGGCCCCGACCGCGATCGCGAACTGCCAGGTTTTCGTGTGTTTGTTGTTGGTGTGATTCCGTATGATTTGCGTGTGTGGTTTTTCTGGTCCGTATAAATAATTTGTTTTAATCACGAGATTTTGTTATTGAAATGTCGGATTAATGATATTTTCAGTAACTGATTAAAATAATATTAAGTTTAATTTATTTTTCATAGTCGGTTTGTGGTGTTATTTGTCAACAAGTTTTTCCTCTCTTATTGTCTCGCCCACCGGAGGTGAAGGCGAGACTAAGGGATCCAAATGGCGTCCGTCCGTCGTCCGTCCGTCGTCCGTCCGTCGTCCGTCCGTCGTCCGTCACAAATGTTAAAGTTTACCTGCAAGACTCTCTTTTGACAAATAACTTCACATGGGTTGCTTGGATTACAACCTAACTTGGGTCATAGATGCACTGGGGGTACCTTCATGTTATGGTGCTGTTGGAGGTCACAGGATAAGGTCAAAGGTCATTTGAGGTCATACGTTAAAGTTTACCTGCAAGACTCTCTTTTGACAAATAACTTCACATAGGTTGCTTGGATTACAACCTAACTTGGGTCATAGATGCACTAGGGGTACCTTCATGTTATAGTGCTGTTGGAGGTCACAGGATAAGGTCAAAGGTCATTTGAGGTCATACGTTAAAGTTTACCTGCAAGACTCTTTTGACAAATAACTTCACATAGGTTGCTTGGATTACAACCTAACTTGGGTCATAGATGCACTGGGGGTACCTTCATGTTATGGTACCGTTGGAGGTCACAGGATAAGGTCAAAGGTCATTTGAGGTCATACGTTAAAGTTTACCTGCAAGACTCTCTTTTGACAAATAACTTCACATGGGTTGCTTGGATTACAACCTAACTTGGGTCATAGATGCACTGGGGGTACCTTCATGTTATGGTGCTGTTGGAGGTCACAGGATAAGGTCAAAGGTCATTTGAGGTCATACGTTAAAGTTTACCTGCAAGACTCTCTTTTGACAAATAACTTCACATAGGTTGCTTGGATTACAACCTAACTTGGGTCATAGATGCACTAGGGGTACCTTCATGTTATGGTGCTGTTGGAGGTCACAGGATAAGGTCAAAGGTCATTTGAGGTCATACGTTAAAGTTTACCTGCAAGACTCTCTTTTGACAAATAACTTCACATAGGTTGCTTGGATTACAACCTAACTTGGGTCATAGATGCACTGGGGGTACCTTCATGTCATGGTACCGTTGGAGGTCACAGGATAAGGTCAAAGGTCATTTGAGGTCAGGGATACATAGCAACGGAGATCGCGATATTTCTGGTTATTTTCGCAAGTGGGCGAGACACAATATTGCTGCCTTGTTTTACTGTCGGCTCTAAACCGGGCCGTGACGCCATGGACCTTGTAGTGCCCATGCACTAAGCCCCGAACGTAGGAGCCCGATTCTTAGATGTTTTGTTATTTCCTGCGGCTTGAGCAAACCAACGGAATTTCAAGTTGCACCTCGGCCGCAGCACCGCTGGAGTTCCGGCAGCGCGCCCAATGATTTTCCGCTACAACGCTAAAAAGCTGCTGGCAAGAAATGTATCACGCAGATTTTGAGTGTCGCGTATTTACCTGGGGGATGTTTCACCAAGCTGTTCGTAAGCTACGAGCAACTTTACGAACGACTGGTGATCACTTCTTGTGCTAAGTGCGATACCACACCTTGTTCCTGTTTTAACATATTATGAGTTAATTTCTAACAATCCCAATCAAATTTGACAAATTACAAAGTTTGTATTCAGACACTTGTTAAGAACAAGAATTTTCATTCATTAACATCAGATTTGAACTTACGCTCATGGGAATAAAAATAATTGAGAATGTGATTAAGCACAAGAAGGGATCACCAGTTGTTCGTAAAGTCGTTCGTAGCTTACGAACAGCTTGGTGAAATACCCCCGGGGATGAATCGATGAAAATTGTATCGATCACTAATAGCTCGGATATCGATAGTCCAGAGGGTAAAAAGATACTAATTTTGACATGACGTCACGAAATAGTACTTTTTTTCCCCTCTCAACGTCACGAAATAGTATTTTTCTTCCCTCTGAGCTCTCTTCCTCCAAATAGTTCATCTATTTGTGGTCATGTGACACCCTTTCAACCAATCATTAATATTAATGAGGGATATAATCTAGAGTAGTACATCATTGTGCGCATAAATAATGTGTAATAGCTATTGGGTATGCACATCAATGTATCATAACATGTAAATAAATGACTACAGACTTGCAGAAAGACTAAATCAGTTTCCAAGGGGGTACAAGATGTCAGAAAGAAAACAAATAATTGTTCAACTAAGCTCTAAGTAAAGTAAAAATTTAGACAAGTAAAAATTAGCATATTTATTACTATAAATAATCAAATATATAAAAAAATTGAAGAAATATAAGGAGACGAAAGATTTATTAAATGTTCGATTTTCTGAATAAAGCCATATACGAATGAACTCGCCCAATACAATCATAGACTGCGATGATATTTGATTGGTTAAAACATACAGTTGATCGCCATATAAGGGTTATCTCATGAATGATGCATAACAAAAAGTATGTCACGCATACGATAACCATATGCATATTGATGACTTCACCAGTAAAGATAGGCGCTCGGGCTGCGACCGAGCCCTTTAACAGTCTCCTTCGCGCGACAAGTAACTTGGCCACTATAGCTCGGCGCATATCAGATAGGCTAACCAGATACTAGAGAGGCTTCCGGCTTGTATGCATTCAAACTGTTACGGGTAGCTTGAAGTTCTTTACCTTTACAACGCTAAACCAGCACAATTTCCAGACATGTCAAATTAAGTCGTACCTTCTTTAATGAACTCCATGTTCAGACTCGGCGGATCACCTCCGCGAACATATATACATACGCAAAACATGTAGTTCTTACAGATGTAAGATCATAACCTAGCTGTAACAAAACAGAAATTAAAATTACTTGACTTAGGGAAAATTATCCAAAAAGCTCATTACAAAATCTAAACGCTCAGCTCATTCGACAACGCCAGCACGTTTTATATCCCTTATGTGGAGTTTGTGCAGTATTTCATCAGAACCAGAACCAGATATACATCCTATGTTAAAACAAGCACGGTCACATCTTCACGGACAGCGAAAATCACGATGAATTACTATTTAGGTATGTTTAATAGCAACCCCACATTTGGACCTGTTCAGATAAGAGTGCATTGTATATGATTTAGTTATTATTTTTTAATGTTGAAGTTTAACTATGTTCACAATGATTTACTCCACACGTATATCTATGCATTTCTTTCTTAGGCTGTCGGCAGAGGAATAGTTGGAGGCGTAATCGGCATTGTGGGTGGTCCTGCTGGTATCGTCGCTGGTGCTGCTGCAGGCGCCGGAACTGTAAGTATGAACATGGTTTACTAAAAAAAATAGGAGTTAAGGACGAGAGGTAGTTCCTCTGTTCAACACATTTCTTAACGAATCAATAGAAGAGCATAAAAACGAAATCGATGCAAATAAACGATACTTGCAGTATGCATCCCAGGAATACAGGAGATTATGTCTGCGCATGCGCCGACCAATTAAAAACCCAAAAATAATTGTTGACTACGTTCACCCTTTACTTTTAAATTGTCAGAGCAGAGGGAGGCTATAGATTGTGTATAGAGTCTTATGTAACTATGTGACATCACCTTCAATGGACAAAGAGTCCTTATCGCACGCCTATATTGTTTAACCCTATACAGTGTGTCCCAGAAAAAAGGAAACCCGTTTTTCGAGGTCGAGAACGTTTTCATAAAATATCACGTTATTATAAAAATGACAGCATTATTGAGAGTAACGTATCTTCTTTCGTTTGTTACTTAATTCAAGATGAATTATTCACGCATGACTGATTTCAAGCAATTACAAGTGTTCGATGTCAGAAACGTTTTGTGCAGAATAATGAATATTGTTTGCACTACGTCGATGCTTCCTTACAAATTTTGACCATTTATTCCTGCGTAAATTGATTTTGACAATTATTTCTTAAGCACCTGTTGCTCCTCAACGCATGACTCTTATCTATCATGTGAGGTGTCAAATGAAAGAAGAAAGTTTAACACGTTGCTTTCTAATGATGTGTATAATATTCAATGATTTGTTTGTTTAGTCAACTAGAAGAATAACACAGAATCTCGGTTTCCTTTTTTGTGGGACACACTGTATAGCCCGGGCTATTTTGAAATCGCATAGCCCGGGGGGGGGGGGGGGGGGACAAAAACATCCCCCCCCCCCCAAGATCTCGACCGTTGATCGTGCGATCGCGACGAAAATTGGCACGTACGTCACCGATGACGTAATCTCAACAATTCAATTGTCAATTGCACCAAAATTATTCAAATTTATTTTTAATTAATTAATTATGCTAATTAAATGCATAAAATCATAATTTGGTTGTAAATCTTTAAATATAGCCCCAAAACTGCTAGATTTCAGTCCTGACACTCTTCTTAGGATTATTATCAAATAAGGATTTAAAAAAATTGCAGTATCAAAGTTTTTCTTATGTATTTTATTGTTTTTTTCGAATTTCTTATGTATTTCTCTGTTTTTTCAACTTTGTTTCCCATTGTTTTTTCAATGGAAATCATTGGCAACACCATTTCAGTCATAAATAACATGAAATGTATTGTTTTTCATCAGTAAAACTAAAAATAATAATACATTTATGAATTTTGGCTAGATACAGAATTTGCATTGGATTTGTACATGAAATCACGTTTTTGAGCAATTTTTGGACTGACATGCACGTACAAAATGTTACGTAACTTCGGAACCGCGTACCCCTGTGACGCAAATTTGGTCTTAAAAGTTGTGTGAGATTTGAAGGGAAAAAGTCATAAAGCGTCGCGGCGCGATCTTTTCGTGTTACAAATTTATTGCGAAAAATGTCGAGGGGGGGCTGTTTTTGACCCGCCCCCCTCCCCCCCCCCCCCCCCGGGCTCCATAGGGTTAAACTGACTTTTAAGAGCAATCGGGTAGCAATATTTATGCCGGGACAAGTTATCAATTAGGGACCCCGTTTATTGGGAATCAATCGACAACGAGTGAGGAGAGGGCGCGATAATCAAGCAGTGAATGATATACGTAAATTCCTCACCAATAAGATATCTACACAATCAATGTTCCACCAACTGTTCATCTTCTAAACCAACACTCGTGCTTAATTCTCGACAAAGATAGACCACCCCGACAACTCATGCCTACCAGTTTCCGATTGCTCGATCGTTTTTGACCGAATTTAACTCAGTGGCAGTGTACATGTCTTTGAAACGATTAGAGCTATTATGCCACGTTTGCAATGTTTAAAGTTTTTAGCAACATAGACACAATTGCACGTGATTATTTTAACATATTACATGTATTTTCATATTTCATATTTTATTTGATTTAACAGACAACAGGCACCGTGTTGGCTATACAAAAAATTGACAAGTGAAAATGCTGCAGAGTATATTTGTTCTAACCAATTGCATGTTACTCAAAATATATGTCTACTTCCGGTAAACACAGCTTGTAGCTGTTACTACGCTTTACTTTGTGACCTAATATTATCGTGCATCACTTTGATTTCGAAGGAAAATGGTGTGACTCTGGTCCTACCATTTAATTGGTACTCCAGTTTCAATATGTACTCTACTGTAATTGACTTATGAAATATCGATTGCATTCCTTATTTGAATATAATACGTCTCTATAATCATGTAGAGCTATATACTATGATCATAATTGTAACGAAGAACCAACTATGTTCCCCGGGAGAGATTTATACCATTTACATCTAAATGTTAAAAGACTGCCTAATAAACGGTGTTTGCCACAAGAAAGAATTAACATGAACAAGATCAATGTAATGAATGTGTTACTTTTATGTTTATATGTGAGTGTCTTACTAAAAAGTAGTACTATATTACTACAAAAGCGTCATTGGATTTTTTTGTCATACGTGATATCATCGTCATTCAGTAGAAAATGTGTGTGCACCATACACAACCTCAGATGCTGAGCCAAAGGTTTAATCATTACCTTGATAAGAATAATTGATAAGGGAAACGTGTATTGCTTGAGTGTAGCATTTTCCGTAGTGTAACTTTCTTTTTAGATGTGCGTCGTTTGATCAATCATGATATGTGATGGTATCGTGTGGTATCGTCATTCTATATAAATATTATTAGCTTAATACACGACCGCAAATGCTTCATGTCATTTATTCCTTGTGACATTCAATACGCAACAACGAAGTATGAGGACCCAAGAAAAGTGTTCGAGTGTGTAACTTCGTAATAGCATCGTGACATAAGTGCATCGTCTGAGTCATTGCCATGTGTAATTTAATCGACAATAAGAACAGATAGTTTAAGCGTCATACTCTACAAATTGTTGATGAAATTTAAAAGAAATTACCTTTGATGCGCAAGAACGAGATATAAAAAGCCACGTATACTGTATGCCTGCTTAACGTGTCAATACATGTAGTAGTATTAGCAGTAGTAGTAGTAGTAGTAGTAGTAGTTGAAGTACCGTGATATAGGTTCATCGTCATCCAATAGATATATGTTTGCATGATACATACATGAAGAACAATATACACAAAGTGATATAAAGGAACCGTCTAGTTGTAGTGTCTAATATTATCGTTATTCAGTAAAAATAGTGTTTGCATCGTACATACTTTAATGATGAAACGCCTAAGAATGAGGTTCAAGTAACAATGTATATGAGATTCAATAATAAGTTCATCCTTCTATGTATTGCCATATCGTCGTCAATCAATAGATAAAGTTTTTGCTTCTGACTTAAGTCAATACATGTACAAAATACGTAAGAACGAGATCAAAGAACATCGAACATTGTTGCTTATGTTTAGCAGTAGCATCATGATATATGTGCATCGTTTAATTCATTGCCATTTGTGATATTATATCATCGTCATTCAACATGAATATTCTCAGCATTATACAGGAATGCGTTGTTTTCTTTTTAGTATGCAAGCTTTTCGTAGTAATGTAGTACGCATCGTAATATAATCGCATCGTTTGATTCATTAAATCGTGTGGTACACTGTAATATGAATAAAATGAAATTCACATCCAATGAACTTTCTATGGTATGTAAAAAATGGTCTTTGTCCAGAGAAAAGTGACACAGTAAAGCAAATTAGAGCCGAGTAGTACGAGTAGCACAAGTGGAATGAGTGATATGTACATGTATCTGCATTTGCTGATACCATGCATGTAAATTTGAGTGCACAAGTGTGTGTGTGTGTGTGTGGTGTGTGTGTGGTGTGTGTGTGTGTGTGTGTGTGTGTGTGTTTGCTCCTGGGTTAAAACAATGTACAACGGAATTAGTAGCTGTGTCATGAATGGAGGGTTTTCGACAGGTTATTTTGATATTAAGCGGGGGGTGAGACAGGGTGACCCACTTTCACCGTATTTGTTTTTGTTGGCAATCGAAATCGTAGCGCTGGCTTTGAGAAAGGATGATGTAATTAAAGGGAATTCAGTTTGACAATTTTGAAGTGCGGCAAATCTTATATGCTGATGATATGACTTTGTTCGTTAGAAATAAGACATCGATTACAAGAATGCAGGAAATTTTCAGGGCTTTTTTTGAATTAAGTGGACTTAAAGTTAATATAGAGAAAACAAATATAATGAGGATAGGGAAAAATAGAAAGGAGTTAGGAAAGTTACCCATGGGAAATTTGGTTACCGAAATGAAAATTTTAGGGGTGTATTTTTCAATGGATATAAAAATCACAGAGGAATTAAATTACAAAGAGATACTAAGTAAAATAAAAAGACTTCTTGGTTGGTGGAAACAAAGAGATTTAACTATCATGGGGAAAGTACATTTACTGAAAACTTATGCTTTGTCTAAATTGAATTATGTTTCTTCATCATTAGTGGTTCCAAAGTGGGTATTGACTGAGATCAATAAGATCTGTTTTGAATTTATATGGAATGGGAAAGATCGAATCAAAAGAGTTATTTGTTTCCAGGACTATGGTGATGGTGGGTTAAGAATGATAGACTATGAATTATTTGTTAAAACTCAAAGAATTATGTGGTTAAAAAGGCTTTTATATGGTGAAAAGAGAATGGGATGGAAACTTTTTTTTGACTTCACCTTAAGGACAGTGGGGGGAAGATTTATCTTTCTGTGCAATTATGATACAAAATTATTGAAACTAAAAACTTCTCAGTTTTATTTAGACATTTTAAGGGTATGGCAAGATATGGAGTATATCAGGAACTTTAAAGAAGGAAAGATTAATCCAATCTTTTTTAACAATAAGGAGTATTTGTGTAAAGGTAAAATGATTTTTCATGGAGATTTACTTGAGAAAAATATATATTTATTTGATCAAATTCTTGAAAAAAATCAAATAAGAGCACTTACATATTTTCAAAATTTAGGATTAGGAGCTGAAAATATATTGAAAGTTTTGGAAATATGTAATGCAATTTTAACAAGTGGGAAATACAAAGGGAATGTATATGACTTCTACTCAGTTGATGTACAGGAATACAGTATTTCATTGAAGATTTTTGAAAATACAATGTTACTCAAAGATCTCCCATCCAGAAAGCTGTATGAAGTATTTGTTACAAAATTACAAGAATTATACACTTTACGAATTAAAGATAATCTTCATGATTTCACATTTTCAAAGAAAGAGATTACAGATATTTTTCTAAGACCACGAAGTACAACACTTCTAACAAAAGTCAGGGAATTTCAGTATAAATTATTGCATGGAGCTATCTATACAAAAGAAAACCTTTTTATGTTCGGGTTTGTTGATAATAATCAGTGTTCCTTTTGTGGCATTAAGGTAGAAACGTATCAACATGTATTCTGGGATTGTGTGTATATCAAACCTTTATGGCAAAAAGTTATAGAAAGATTGGAAGCGATAGTTTTTGAAAATGCAGAGTGGATAGATATTCATGTAGGTATCAAGGGAAAAGATCTCAATATAAAATGTTGCAATACAGTCATTTTTATCTTAAAATACATTATTTTTCGATCTAGATCGGAGGGTGTAATTCCATCTCATGAGGTAATATTTAAAAAGATAATGGAATATCGGAATGAAGAAAAAGAAATTGCTTTAAAAAGAAACAAGTTAGGATTACATCTGTTAAAATGGGAGAATGTTACCTTTTAAGAAATAGCACATAAGGTTAGAGTGGTGTGTGTGTGTGTGCGTGTGTGTGTGTGTGTGTGTGTTTGTGTGTGAGTATGTATGTGAGTGTGTATGTGTGTGTGTAGGGGGATGGGGTGGACTTACATGTTTTGTGTGGAGGTGGATTTATATGTTTCGGGGGGGGGGGGGGGGTATCAGAAAAGATTTCATTCTTATGTATTATGGAATTGCTTTATTATCATTACTATTATACATATCTATTAGTATTATGATTATTATTCTATTTATGAGGAATATAATTTATAAGTTGCATATTCGGGTAGAATATGGCACATATAAAAAAAAAAAAAGTGTGTGTGTGTGTGTGTGTAAGTGATAGAGTACGTTAAAATAAAATAGGAAAGAGAATAAATAAAACAATTGAAGGGAGATAAAATCCTAAAGTAGTTTGAATTTAATACAAGCAGCAATGCAAATACACAGTTTAACCCTCTGTGTGCCACATGTGTCCCTTTTTCACAAGACACACAAATCATAACTAGTGACGCTGAATTTTGATCAATCAACCATCATGGGCAGGCTTTTGCTTAACACTCGGGTAATGTCGCGTCGCGGGTCTTTTTTCTTTTGCCGAAATCAGCCAATATTCTCTGTACGGTGTTTGCAATTATATGTTTTGCTTGTCTTCTCACAATTAGGAAACTAGAAAAAGCTTGCGTGGTTAGGTCGCTGCCTGGTAAACAATATATTCAGGTTCAAATACTTCTTGTTCGAATATTTTTTTCTGACTTATTTTTCATTCATGTACAGGATGAAGCACGCTATCCTAACTGCTACTTGCTGTTTGCCTAAAAAATCTTTTCAAATTTTAAACTAGTCTGAAAAGCCCTTTCACTGAAATCTAGCGTAACACATTTTAGTTGTTCATTTTCAAGGGCGTCTGCAAAAATATAGTTCATATTTGTTCTCATTTTTGGTATTTTTATTACGTCATTATTATCGTTATCACCATCAGTGCCATCATTATCTTTACCTCAAGTATTATCACCTTCATTAACGTCACAGTGACCACAATTCGGCGTCTTGTCGACAATTCAAGACGCACGAATGATGAGGTTATATCGCGTTATATCGGGGAATCCCACGTGCGATCTTTCCTATAAAAGGCTCGATAATCCCCGTCCTATTGAATATACGGCCGCCAGCGTTCTTTTCGTCCAAAAGATGCGTGCGGGCCTTTTCATCATTTATAATCATGGACCAGGGATATTTTATCGAAGGATTTGAATCAACCGTCTTTCTTTGAACCCATGCTCCACGCCACTGAAAAATTATGTGCTCTCTGCAAACAAAGTTGTCAAAAACAAAGCTTCTAGAGACAAATGAGCAATTAAAGAAAGATCATCCGTTCTTCTATCTACAAGACGCGGCGGAGACGATCAACATGTTTTGAAAAGGTGCCTTACTAGCATCACCACTGGAATCATCGCCACAATTATCACGGCCTGCATTCAAATTTCTCTGTCCACAACACAGTAAATTATATGTTAAAGTGCAAGTTGTGTTTTTTTCAAACGATAACTTGCCGATGCAAGGCTCTTGCAAACATTATATTAACGATACATTCTGTGACAAAAGTTTGCAGAAGGACATTTTCAAAAATGTGGACATTTTCGTAAGAGAAGAGATTTTCAGAAGCTCACAAGGTGATAATCCCAGTCAACTGGTTGTAACTAGTGTTTTTTTCAACCAGGTATTATTGAAAAAATTGCAACAGTTTGCTCCAACAACTGTATTAGAAACACATTTTCTAGGCAATTCATCAATACATATACATATTCACTATATTTGGTAACTCATACAAGCTAATTTTTTTTCTTCAAATGAATGCACCCCTGTCCATATCAATTTCTGTACAACAGTTACACGAAATTTCCAATTTAGAGGATATCACAAATTAAATTGTTCTTATTTTGTTGTTTTTGTATTATGTCATGTTATTACGTATTTTATCAACCTTTAAAACAGTTTTACTTTGAGCTGTTCTCTTTAGTCAAGTTAGTCATTATATACACCATAAACTGTTATTTTCATGCATCATTTTCGAAAAAAAGACCCAAATGTAAGAAAGGGACAACCCCCTCCCACACGTTTGCCACACTCGGTCTCACCGCTTCCACGCTGAGGAGACTCAGAACACAAATTCCCCTTCTTAATCATCATAAGAAATTAAAAACCTATGGGTACCTCGGTAGAATGTCTGTACATATTAGAAAGATGTTTGTCATAATTACAAAATGCATTGATGAACTGTATATTGTTGTTCTGTACCTGTGTTGATCTTAAACATTCATGCGTTAGGGTCAGCTATTTATGAGGCTGCGTCCTTCCTGACTGTTTATACCCACTCACCTTTAATTTATTTGTATCTGCGTATTTGTTGTTATTGTTGTATTTTTATCCAGTGAGTAAAATAAATAAAGTTGAAACATGAAATTTGAAACATTGTTAGATAACATTCTCTTTGCAACACATATATCAATGTGTGGGTTAACCATCTTTTAACACTTCCAGTCTGCATTTTGTGAAATTAAGCAAAATCACTTTAAGCCAACAAGAATTCAGGGTGGTCACCAGTGGCTTCTTGGTAACAGGAGAAACTACTTTTGGTTTTTGGACGACCTGCGCAAAACCTTCTCCCAATCTAGCAATCAATAGAACTCAGCTCAAAGTCAGTTTCCAGCTCTAATATCTGGAGGAAAAGTTTATACACGATTTTCTTCCATGTTCAATGTTTTTCAAAATTTTTGTTTTGACCTGCTATCTGGTTGTTAATCATGATCTATGGAAATTCTGCCATTAGCTCAATATTAAGCTCTCTGGAAAGTACCTTGCATGAACCTTCCTTTACATGTAATTTTGAAATGCCCCAGAAGCAATTTATCAGAGCTTGCTTTGAGGTGCAGTGCGATAGACACCTGTTTCTTCCAACGCCCAAATCTTGGTGATTCTCCTATCAGCTGAGTCCAAATCTTGGAGACATGATGCATCTGTAGGTAAAGAAAACCAGAATGAGCTCAGTGTACTGTCAATGTCAATTCAGATTTTGCTAGCCAGGGAAGTCCATTTAATTTCTCAACAATTCTTTTCAATTTCAAACAAAGAAACACACTCCAATATGGAATAATATTTGTCCAATAACTACAAATAAGTCTTCTTGGGGAAGAATGTATACTCAAACAAATAATCAGAGATAAATAAATCATAATATGCACAAGCAAAGCAATTCAATGAATACGCAAATGAGAAAAGGACAAACTAGAAAGAGGAAGAGAACAATGCAGATCTGTAGAATCAAAGGAAGGTAACAAAAAATTGAGGGGAAGTAATATAGTAAACAAGTGTGAGCAAGAAAGCACTCAAAAAAGAGACAAGGGTTTGCTTCCTGACTGGAATAATATGCCATACCGAAGAGGTGTCGTCATAAGAGCATGCTCTCAAGACAACTGGAATGACTGGTTCTAAACAAAATCATTGCAGTGAGAGGATTGCCGGACCGTTATCATCAAGTGAGCTAGTGTCAGGCACCTTCAATTAGAGTCCCAGCTGTGATCACCGCTACACCCGCATAGTTTAGAACCATTTGTCTTGACAATGATAACTGAAAATAATGCATACTACCAACCTTTAGTTCTGGCATATTCTTGAAGTGAGCTGCGGAAGACCTCTGCTGGAATGCTGAAGTTGATATGAGGGAAGGATGCCCCCCTCTCTGTGTCCCTGGAGGTATAAGAAAGAAGGGGATGAAAATCTTGGAATCAAGATGTCTTAAGATATGCTAGACAAATAGCATAGGTGATAAGTTAAGGGGGGAGAATCTTGGAATGAAGATGTCTTAAAATATGCTGGACAAACAGCATAAGATGATAACTTATTCCTACTGTTAATAGGCACATTTGTGATATTCGCCCCACTATTTTTGACTGACATGCCTTATGCTATGTAGAAAGCTAGTCTAAGTACCTGTGAATGACACAGCTTACAAGCGAGATTAAGCAAGTTGAATTATCAAAATATCTCGCTCTGATTTAGACATGAACTCAACCAGTATTGATTGAAGAGGAAAAGACTTGCAATTATTCAGATGTAACCAATATTGGTGGTAAATATTACAGGAGAAATATTCATGGCTGCACAATTCCATTTGATTGCTAACCTTGAATTGCTTGCGATGATTCCAAGAAGCTGTCCTGTCTTTGAACACATGAGGGCGCCACCACTAACTCCTGCATGCACTGCACAGCTTGACTATAATAAAAAAATAAAGTTTGTTTCCTACAATTCCACTTATTTGCAAATCATTTTAACTATCATTTTAAGATTAAGTAAAGTCAATCAACACCCGAAGTCCACACATTGCTCCTTGTCCGAACCTATCCATAACCCACTACCCTAATCAAGCTTGGGTGGAGGTAGGGGGGTTGAATGGCACCCCGCCCCACCCCCTCAAACATTTATTATGAAGCGAGATAAGATATATGGCTTTGCATTTGTAAGACATTCCTTTTTTGCAGCCTTTGGTGCAACTGTTGATTCCCAATTCCTGCTGAACAGATGAACCACAACCTAACCACATACTGTAGCATCGCCTTGTGATCAAGGGCAACGTGGAAAAGGTACCTCTTAAAACAGCTATCCTACATGTAGATGAAAGGATGCAAAACCTTCAATAAAAACACAAAATATGCAAGTTATGCCTAGAACATAAAGCGTCGAGTTATGACTATTTTTGTTGTCACAATTTGGATTCTGATCGCATTTACCTGTATCATGACCGGTTTCCTGTTGACATGTTTGACCTTTGACACGATCCCAGAGGTCACAGAGGGAATGGTGGTGTGACTGGGATCAAAGAGAGGGTAACCGACAGCATACACATTGGATCCTGAAAGAGATAAACACAGAGAAAAACAAAAGTAAATGAACCCATTCTTTACTGAGCCCGCCTATTTGCGAGCTGGCTTTTTTTCCTTTCGGACACTAAGCAGCATGACTCCCCTGTAATCTGTGATACAGACTTTTGTGTAAACAAAAAAACAAAGCATGACTCCCCTGTAATCTGTGATACAGACTTTTGTGTAAACAAAAAAACAAATCGTGTAATGGGTGCAGAGATGGTTAAGAGTTATATTTTGAGAGAGAAATCGAGAGAGAGAGAGAGAGAGAGAGAGAGAGAAAGAGATGTGAAGTGGTATTCATAGTAAAAAGATAGCAGAGAGAGAGAGTGAGAAATAGACATAATGAAAGAGAGATCAAGGGGACAAAAACATGTGAGACATACATTGTACTTTGGTAAAGGGGACAGGTAGACACCATAATTGAGCAAGATATAGAGAAAAGGGAGAGAATGGAGAAAGGAGAGAGAAAGAATAAGTGGGAGGCTTATCAAAATGAGTGAATGTGAAAAGAATAGATTCAGACAGAAAGGTAGGTAAAAACAAAGACAAAAGTGAACAACAATGATCCTTAAACAACAGTTTGTGGCAAATGCAGATTTGTTATAGTCCTTGTTCAGGATGCATCAACAAGACAACAATTATTTCAATATTGGCAAGTGAGGTTCTCAATTTGAAATGGAAATTACAATAAATACTTCTGATATCAAGCACTCATAATTGTTTCTGTACTGCTGCTAAAAATGTGTTTTATTTTGAAAACAGATTAACATCATGATCCATATTCTACTAGATAAGTGTCATAAACTTAGACTGAGTTTTTACTCAACCATCGGTTTATGGCGAGTCTACGTTAATTTGTTTATCTGGTAGCTAAGATTAGTTAGACTTGGATTTAAAGGGAGGTCTAACTAGAAACCTTCCTTTAACCTTAGTTAAATCTTTCTTAAACCTGATCCTGTGTTTAGTTTCTGAGTAGAAAATGGGTCCATTAGCTTATTTATACATGTACTTTCAATGATTTACCTTCATGGCAACGGTGAGACAGTTCTGCCTGGATAAGATGAGATGTATCGTGTTGTTCTTCGATCTTCACAAGAGCTAGATCAAAGGGTGATTGAGAAGAGGTCCTGTATACCACAGCCGCCTTCATCCAAGATAGCGAGTAGGCCTTCACATTCACTATTGCCACAGCGAAAACAAGCAAGAATACATTGTTTAATAAAATCAATTTACCTACACTGTGGTTTAAACCATATCAACTACCATGAATTTAGCACCCTACGCATGATGCACATGATCCTTATTGGACCTTTTTTTAAGAGTGCACGGCAGAGCTACCAATATTGAAAATCAACAATCAGGAAGATGTTGGAAAATTTCATCAGAAATCAGGGAGATGTTATTAAATGCATACAACCCAATGACAATAATCTATCAATAATCTGGGAGATTGGGTGACGTGATGGAATCCAATGTAGTATTATTGGCCCACTTTCAGGGAGTCTCCTGTGAAATCAGGGAGACTTGGCAGCTCTGCAAGCGCACTTAATATATACCATAAAATTTGCATCATCCGTAGTCTAAATTTAAAACTCCTTTCTAGATTCGGACCTTTGATGCTTGCAAAATTGTAGGTATAAAGTATAGGAGGTCTTGGGGAACTATGACAGGCTAATGCATGTAGAGTCTTATGGATGTGCAGGATGTCACGATTCTGTAACTTTCAAGACAAATACCCAGAGCATGACAACTTTGCCTTGAATTCAAGAGCAAGATTGCACGGCTGGTGACTTAAAGATTTTACACACAACCTTAGTCCTTTTCACTGACCATGTGCTCTTTGTTACATATCTGCGTTGGCCACACATATCTAGTTAGGAGCTTTAATGTGACTAAGTGCACAGAATTACAGAAATAAGCAGATAGCACTAGCATAGTGATATTTTTGTCCTGAAAAAAGAGATATACAATGACTAGTATAGTGATATTTTTGTCTTGAACATTCCTGAGATAAATTTGACTTATCATGAGACATTGTATTAAATAGTCATATCGACTGAACAGGTGAAATTAACCAATATCTAACAGAAATAGCAACAGTAAGATGCCTAAAAAGATGAATGATGATGGTAGGATAATGAACTTATCATTTGCAAGACATACCTCTTGACCCCTGGGATGGTGCGTCATGGTTGCGTCATGTTCCCTACAATTGTGACGCACAGGTCTGTCATGGACGCAAAATGTCTGTCACAAGAATGACCCATATGTGCGTTATAGTAAGTCACTTTACAATGTTGCATCATTTGGTGCGGCAATGGGACCTTCACTCTTCTCGGAGCTCGTCTTAGAGTGCGTCATTGGCTAGTCATTTTCATGAAATGGTGTGTCATGTTTGACTCAGATGTGCATCGATGTACGTAATGGTGTGTCACTTTCTGTGACGGAGGGTGCGTCAGGTTATCAAAATGTATGACTCACATCGGCATAATGACGCACCATCCCCGGGGGTCAAGAGGTGCGTCTTGCAAATGAGAAGTGCATAACACACTCACCTCTTTGAGAGAAGGCGTTCTTGACAACATGTCGGCACGTTAGGACCAGGCCTTGGGCTGCATCCACAATGACCCCTGACCCCCAGACTGACCCAACACGCAGCAGAACGACGCTATGGAACATAGGAGGCAGAGTCTTCAGAGCTGCGGTTGGAGTGAAACAGGGCATGGATATTTTGAGTTGATTTAAATTTTGATTTATTTTTCCATAATAATGTTCAACAAAGATATACAACTGAATACAAGGAATTAACAAGGTATAAACAAATATATATCAGAACAGTTCATCTTGAACTGGCAAACCAAATGAATTGTACAAATCATTATGGAGGGAAACCTAAGAAAGCATAGCTTGTAAGGTATAGGTTACATCATCATACATTATCATTCACTCATACACAGCCAAAAAATATGTTTAGCATACTGTATCTGAATTCAGAATGGTATCATACGAGTTAGAGAATTGGACCTATGCCTGACATACCAGCAGAATGCTGTGCAACATCAGAGGTACATAATGCAAAACTGAATTTGGAATGAAAATGGGCTTGGACATTATACATTGAGTGGCACTCAAATACACAACAGGAAAATGTGTTTAGCATACTGTATCTGAATTCTACAGGTATGGATTTGGATCTAAGTATCGCGTAGAAGATCAATGCTGTAAAACATAGAAGATACATACTGCAGAGCTGAAGTAGGAATGAAACAGGGCTTGGGCATTATACACATTGAGTGGCACTCAAGCACAACAGGAAAAATGTTTAGCATACTTTATCTGAATTCTACAGTTATAGATTTGGACCTATGCATCGCGTAGAAGATCAATGCTGTAAAACATACAAGGTACATACTGCAGAGCTGAAGTGGGAGTGAAACAGGGCTAAAGATACACATTGAGTGTCACTCATACATATATGAATCTGAATTTGGAGTTATATTTTTGTTAAAAGTCATGACCTAGTGCGCTGTGACAGGACCTCCCTGTTAACTGACCCAAAGTGGTGACCCCCACTTGGTAACATACCTAAACAGCTGCCAATTTTGACTACTTTAATTGACATAAAAGGTGATAATAGCCCCCAGAAAGCATAGACCTGTTCATCTTGATTTAACGGTAATGGTCTACTGTTAAAATGGCATTTGTCTATCATATCAGTTACCTTTGTGACTGGAAGTCACATCTGAATTGAGAGTCAATGACCTGAGATTGAACAGGTCACTAGAGGTCAGCTGATGCAGTGAGGTCAAGATGGATTGAATGGAGCAGGACAGCGTAAGACCGATCCATTCATTGGCCTTCCAGCAGAGAGGAGACACTATCATTGCTGCTAGATGCCTGAAATAAAAGAATAAAAAAAAAAAACATTGAGGTCAATGACCTATAGTTGAAAGGTTACAAGAGGTCAACTGAAGCAGAGAGGTCAAGATGGCTTAAATGGAGCAGAACATAGTGAGACCTGTCCATTAATTGACCTTCCAACACAGAGGAGACACACTCATTGCTGGTAAATACCTAAGATAAAAGAATTACAAAAACACTGAGGTCAATGACCTATAGTTGAAAGGTTACAAGAGGTCAACTGAAGCAGAGAGGTCAAGGTGGCTTAAATGAAGCAGAACATAGTGAGACCTATCCATTAATTAACCTTCTAACACAGAGGAGACACACTCATTGCTGCTAGATAAAAGAATTACAAAAACACTGAGGTCGATGACCTATAGTTCAAAGGTTAAGATAGGTCATTTGATGAAGTCATGTAAAGATGGCTTATATGGAGCAAGAAAGTGAAACCAATCCATTCTTCTACTTTCCAGTGAACAGAAGACACTTCCATTGCTGCCATATGCCAGGGGCAATAGAATGAGAAAACAACAAAAATAAGTCAAAGAAATGTATAATCTAAAGCTAGTGTTACCTTTTTGCACGCAAAACAAAAAATGAGTAAATACCACAGAAAATGAAAGTAGATGCTGTGTAAACACTTCCCTCACAGTATTAGAGCCGTTATGACGGTTGCAGAAAGGGCACACATTTTTTTTAAACCTCATTTTGTCTGGCAAACAAGGATGAAGAGACCCTAAAAAGTCATAATACACCATGATATCCTTGGGGTAATTTTCACTGACCTTTGACCCTCGGACATCACAAAGAGCCCGCCTCCCTCCGTGCCCGGCATGCACCTTGCGTCAGTCAGAACGAGGGAGCTATTTCCCTCCGCCCCACCCGTCACCTTGGCAACCACACCGCGGCTCAGGCTGTTGTAGAAGATGGACGGACTGAGTGTGGCAAAGGGCGTGCCGCAGGCTACCATTGGCTGGCTGATGCGTAGATGGTCAGTAAGTATATACCGGAGTCTTTGCATAGGAGGAACAGTCAGAAATCCCATTTTACTTAAATATACTTCATGTTTATTGATGTGCTTCTACAATTTAAAAGGAAAGTATCCACCTATACTGTTTTGAAAATCTGCACAACAAGGCAAGATATTGGCTGCTCTTAGCATTTTTGACATCCTATCAAATTTTACAGGCAGCAACAGCATGTAAGGAATGTTTTCATACATGTAGATATTTTTCATTTTCTTAATATCAGACCAATATTTATAATAGAATTACTACATAGTCACAACTAGAAATATATTAAACTGTTCTACTACATGTCATTCTAGCTTATGATAGTTTCAAGTGTAGTAATTAGTAATAATGGAAATCAATATGAACTACTAGTAAGTCAAAATGAATAAAGGTTCAAACAATGGAGCAGGACAGAATGAGACGGATCCATTCATTGGCCTTCCAGCACAGACGTAACACAATCATGCATTGCTAGATGCCTGGAACGATTTATGAAGAACCGAACAATAGGTCAATAAAGTGTGGATTATAATTCAAGAGTAGTGTAACCCTTTTGCAGGTACAATCAAAATTGTGTAAATACTAAATAAGATTGTCTTTTTGTCTAACGATTTGTTGACTTTATCAATGATCACGGTCTACGTAAATGTACACTACAGCTCAAAGGAATTGGCATAGGGAAAGGAAAAGGGAAGAAAGGGGAGGACCCCCAGTTTTAAACCATGGTATATTTTGTCCAGTTCAGCATGAAACATGATGCTTTTTAGGCTAAAGCATCATGTTTCATGCTGGACTCGACAAAATATACCGCGGTTTAAAACTGTGGGTCCTTCCCTTTCTTCCCTCTCCATTTCCGTATGGCAATTCCTTTGAGCTGTTGTGTAAGTCTGCAATGAATGACAAAAGAAAACATAATCCTCTAAATACCACATAAAATGAAAAATGATAATGTACAGATCCTAAATGTCAGTCTAACTTACAAAAGTTTTGAGTGTAGAAACAATGGAAATCAATATAAACTATTAGTAAATCAAAACAAGTAAGTTTAAACAGTCAGTGGGTTTGGGTACCTCTGGTGGGGCAGGGCTGGGAGCCCACCTTTTACTTGCACAAGAGCAAACCAGCTTAGGAAGTTCCTCTGACTGTCCTCATCTCTTCCTCGCTCTTCATCACCTTCCTCAGTATCTGTCCATGCTCCATTACCAGAGAGATGTGAACTTTTACCAGTCTCTTCCCCCTTTCCCCCATAGTCCAACTCCCACCCCTCGCTGCTGGGCAACAGTCTCGACATCGCTTCGTCAAAATCCTCACATCGCCATAACAACACTGCTTTGGCATCATACACCACAAACTCTTCATTACGTTTCTTATCATACTTCATTACATCTTTCCTTCTTCCAAATTTGCACCATTTCCCTGACAGGAATCCGCCATGAAATCTAGATGATACTTTCTCAGTTTTGACCCCAGAATCTGAAGATACTCCTGAATTTTGGCACGCGATTTCCGAGCATTTTGTGTTTTTGATGCCCTTTGTCTCCTCTCCAGATTGCATAATCACACACACTGAGATGTCTGCTAGGTCTTTATGTGTGTAGAAATCTTTGGAGTCATCAAAACCAGACTGGTAAGTATCCTTTCTCGGGTCTGAGCCGCTATGCTGCATGAGCTCTGCGAACGGCAGAGCAGTGGTAAGCACCAGTCCTTTTTTATAGTCGAGGATGATTCCGCTGCTGCCAACATCTCGTGTGAAGTCTTTCAGCGAGGAAGAGTTTCTGGAATCTGGTTCTCGCTCTCTAGATCCATTTTCAGTTGGATTCTGACCCCATTTTGATGACGGGTTTGAATCTTTTCGGAGTGCGAGGAGACAGATTGGGTAGTCAGTCCCTCCACCTCTCTGCATATGACCCATGTTGGTCGTAGCTGGCTCTACAATCTTTCTGTAGAACAAGAAAATAAATATTTTTACTTACATTTTACCAGGAGGAATCAAACATTACATTATTTTGATAGCAGTCTAAGATGGCTGATATTTTGACAGCACGATGAAATTTGAGGGTCTGCTAAACTAGTAAACTAAGTATCTGCAACATGTTTTCAGTAAATATCAATACAATTGATATCAATACAGTTACATCTGTAATTATATGCCTCCAGTTAGTAGCTGTTTTGTTTCACAGTATGGCCCTTGGGTGCAGAGCTCCACACCTATACAGTTTGCATGACATACAAAAAGACAAACAAGAATTAATCAATGATTGATAAAGATTCTAAGTTATGTTTAACGAGTAATGTTACTTCATCTTCGATGGTCAAAATCTTAAATTCTAAAATGTAAGATCAGTTTCATTTGGCATATGTTGCGATGCATAGTATCTGTGGCAAATTGAACATTGCACAAGACTTGTTGCTGTAATTTTGTAAAATGTATGAATGCCTGTGATAGGTAACCTATCTTTGTTTTTGGTTACATTAAATCTTGCCTGCAGCCTTTGTCGGTTAACAGGTAAGGTTCCATTAGGCTGCATATCATGCATAGCTTACATTACGCCTCGTATCGAATATGAGGAGCCTGCGGGTTGCAGGCTACCGATGCGCCGAAAGTCCCGGGGTACATGTAATGTAGCGCCCTTGCTTCACCTTGTTCTGCAGTAGCGCGGCGGTTCAAAATCATGACTGAAAACCACATTACTCATTTAAATGCACATTTTACCAATCACTATTTTCATGGTTCATAACATGTCTACATTTCCACTCCTTAAACTACAAAAAATTGTTGCAAGTATGCTTTCACGTACTTACCACTAATCGTACAGCCTACAGGATCAAGCTGCAATTTTGTTTTCTGCTCCGCGATAACTTCAGAGCTACCGTACAAATTAGGTGTTGCATCAAAATGCAACGTACTGTGTATGGTCCGATGGTTCCAGCAGGGAGGTGAAAGGGGATCCCCCTTCACCTCCGTGGTGCCAGCATGCAAATTGCGACCAACGTACGTATACCGTCATCAACACCCTTAAATTCATATACTTATTGCCCATTTTAGAAATTTGCTGAAAGTTATTTTCCCTGAAATGATCTACATTTTGAGAGATTATTGATTAAATGATAAATCCTCAAGATGTTTGGGCCGATCAGGATTTTATTATTTAATCGCTATATTACTCCAAATGTGGATCATTTGCGGGCAAATAACTTTCAGCAAGTTTCTAGAAAGGGCAATACATGACTTTACACCATTGGCAAGTAGATTGCCCACAATCTTTTTGAATGCTTTTTTGTCTCCCCAGTAGAGGATATTCCCTTTAAATTTCTTTTCCGATCTCTTTTCTCCCTTTCTCTGTCACTCTATTTCTCTTTCTGACTCCCTCTGTTTCTCCCTTCTCTCTCTACACCTCCCCCTTCTCTCTCTCTCTCTCTCTCTCTCTGTAGCTATCTCCCTTCTCCCTCATGTCCCCCTCCCCCCTTTTTTCTGTATCCCCCCCCCCTCTCTCTCTCTCTCTCTCTTTATTAATTCCTCTCCCTCTCTCTCTCTCTCTCTCTCCGCGTGAGTGCATGTCTTTCCCTTTACCCGTCACTCGCTCTCTCTCTTTCTCTCTCTCTCTCTCTCTCTCTCTCTCTCTCTCTCTCTCTTTCTCTGGTGAGATTTTAATCTATTAAAAAAAATGTGTCTTGATCAATTTCATTATTTCGTACCCCATAATATTTATTTGTCTCAAGAACTTATATCTTCTTGATTTCTACATTTATCTTTTCAAAGTGTGCTATCTTCTCATTTTATTGTATCTCTCTCTCACTCTCCCTCTCCTCTCTCTCTCTGTCTCTGTATATATCTCTCTCCCACTACCCCCCCCCCCCCTCTCTCTCTCTCTCTCTCTCTCTCTCTCTCCCGGTCGGTATCTCTCTCCCACTACTAGCTTGTCTCTCTCTCTCTCTCTCTCTTTCTCTTTCTCTCTCACTCCCTCCTTGTTATGTCTCGAATTATTTATGTCTCTATATCCATCTGTCATTGTCCCATTCTCTTTCTCTGTCTCATATACGCCTTTATATCTCTCTCCGTTTGGGTGTATGTCTTTCCTCATCCGTCTCTCTCCCTCTATCTCTCTCTCCCTCTCCAGCTCAGCAGCACACTCATACAATAAAAAAAACTGTGGAAATTGTCTTGCATGAAGCTGGAGTATTTTCATACAAGAGACACCAACAGTCATACAATGACAAAATCTCAATAAACTCATACAGACATGTATGTGCTTCATGAATATGAAGAAAAAATGAAAATGATTATGACAAATAGGTTGAAGGGTAAATGAACAAATAAATGTTCGATTTATTTACATTATTTATTATGCATCAGTAAGAGCATTTGATGACATAAATTCCTTCTCACTCATTCTCTTCATGTTTATCAGTATCATTCAAATAGTTATAGTTATAGACCATTTCGTAATTACACCATGGTCGGACAATGCACTGAATAAATACTACCAGACTGCTCACTGGGATTGTTTTTCATGAAGTTGTGTTGGATGATGGATGTAAAGACATTTTACAGTGTGCCCGGAACAACAATAGAAGCAGATGCACATGGTGGAATGTTCTTTTACTACCTTCTCAGAGCTGAATAGCTGTTGCCATATTTGCATGATAATAGATTGAAATGTGGTCGACTATCTAATGAATTCCTATTTTTACTCTGTGAGTTTGGAAATTGACCTGGCATCATATACCAAAAGCAATAATCTGCTCATGCGCAATTGCAATTATGAAATGGCTTATAATCATAGTTGAAATATTGTAGTTATGATTTGATGCAAGATTTTATCGAGCCTAATCTGAATCAATTTGTCCATCTTTTGAAAGCAGATATATATATATTATTGTGAGTTACTTGCATAAATACATGTAACATAGCAAACCCCTACAAGAAATATTCACATGTTTTTTTCTAAATTACTGCTATCTAAATTGTGAGTAAGCACCTATGAAATTGTAATGTCAATGTTTATAGCTTACAGTTCATATAAAAAATTATAAAGAAAAACAAGAACAGAGTGAACCACATGATTTTGCTAGCAAACAACGATTTTTAACAGGAGACTTTGAGCCTGTGTTGATAAAAACACAATCTTAATCATTATATCACATAAAATAAACATTATATATATTTATTCTTGCCAACAATGCTCACAATTTCCTGACTAGTATACATGTATAGTAGCAACAATAATACAACTTACACAACGATTACTAGGATTAATTGAGGTGATGCCTGCATCAAATCTTACTGTTTTTACAATCATATATATTTTACAATAATACCTTTTACACAAGGTAATATACAAAGAGAGTTACAATTACCACTCATTTTGTTAAAGACTGTTACTCACATGTAAACAATACAAACACACAATGCACATAAAATACTCCAAAAATTTGGTACATATACAATCTCACACACAGTATCACTGGACATTACAATTTATACTAAAAGTTAAGTACACGCATGTCATATTTTGTCATTTATCTACTTGTAAAGCACATTTACCGCAGTGCTGGTTAAAAAGAGCATAGGTTCTCATTTGTGAAAATAATTCTCGACCTTTATTATAATGGCAGCCATCTAAATAAGTGAATGCTAGGTATCAAGATTGCTGAGTGATTATTTTTCGAACAAACAATGAACACATAAAACTGTTTATTCAGTGATTCACACATCATGGCAAAATATCATTCATTTCTACATAGAAAGGAAGACCGAAACACAATCAAATGTATACAATTATCTTAAAAGATCTCTATCATTTGATTGTTAAGTCAAGTACATGCAGTAGTCCAAAGATTATCACTGACTAATGAAATGTACGATTTGAGTAAACAAAGCAAAGACTTAAAATGAAATTAACCCTTAGCATGCCACTGGTGAATTATTTCATCATTTATGCACACAAATCCCATAGAGACAGGGTTAAGTTGGCCAAGACTGCCTGCAGTCTTTTTTATTTCTATTTTTATTTTATGGTGTACAGGGTCTTACCCATCACAACACCTGCACATGCCACCTGATGTATGTAATGTCCAATTCAAAGGTGATGAACTAAGCCATTTCAATGAAATCTTTATGTGTCATGTGAAATTTTATTTTCATAAGTTGTGAGAGCACTGTGGAATAGTGGTGAGAGCTCTTGACTCTTGGAAAGAGATCCTGGGTTCAAGCCCAGCCCGGTGCGTACACCCTTTGACAAGGTGTTTTGCTCATGTTTGTCCCTCTCAACCCAGGTGGGCACCAGGCAGGAATATAGTGTTCTAATCGAATTAGATGAACTAGCTTCTAGCGCTACATACTTGGCTGCTTGGCTCAAGCCAGGAATATAATCAAGCACTTTGGATAGTATGTATCATTATTTTTTATTGTTATACATTAAAATCCCATACAGCAGCATATTATCTGGCAGAGGATAGAATAATAAACAGAGTTTCATTGGTCTATACATATCAATTCAATCAACAAAATAAACTGATAAGTATGTAAGCATGGTGGCCATAAAATAACATTAGAAGGCATACAAAAATATAATCAATTGCAGACTAAAAATATAATGTACACATAGAGAAAACATTTGCAATGAGTTTTAAATAGCCTCTTCATAAACCAAATTGTTGACATAAATCATTCACATTTTCCAAACGTGGCTCTACCCTTTGGGAGGAGCAATTTCTTTGTAATCAAGCATCTACCAAAAAATAAAAATGTATCATGAAAATAACAAAATATTTCTTTATAAATACTGGTTATCATGTAGCACCACTCATATCATAAAGTTAAAGCTCATGGTTGTAATAGAGTTATGTAATGCAAATTTTCAGACACCGTACATTTGCAGATTTGATGTTTGTACAAAATTGTTATAACTAATACAAAATTCTAAGCATCTCATTTTTTGAATAATTATATAAACTTCAACAAAATATTACCAATCACATCTATCATTTGTACAAGATGATTAGAATAACTAATACAAAATTCTAAGTATCTCATTTTCAAAACAAATATATAAACTTCAGAAAACTATTATCAATCATATCTATTATTTTCAGAATGGTTTATAGACATCAACTTAACTCATTACTTTTAACAAGCTAATAAAGATGATATACAATTGCGATAAAAGGTCAATTCAGAAGTACATGTATATGAACATATACCAAATTTCTAATTCTTTCCTTCTAATAGTATAAAATATGATTAAAAAAGCTGTCTAGCTTTATCAAAAGGAGGTCGTTAACCCTATGCTGACTATTTCTTTTTTTGAAAGAGAGCAGGTTATTTTTTGTCACATTTGGGGTATGACATGCTACAGTATCACATCAAACTTGGGCTAAAAAGTTGTGAGACATTCTAAAAGAAAAATCATCATATGAGTGTCACAATGTGGGGCGGTTGCATGTCAGTTTGGAATACTCCCCTACCCCCCTCCCCTATCCCAGTACGAATAGGGTTAAACAATCTCACAGATGTTCTATAAAGAGGATATGAAGTCATTCAAACCACATGGAAAATTTAATCAAGTAGCACCGGTACATAATAAAAAAATCATGATTTCTCTGGCAGAAAAAGGGTTACTGCAGCTGTGTCTCTTACATCTCTAATCATAGACGTCATAATGATTATATAAAAAGGGGAGATGTTTCTGGTCGTGTCAGCATTTAGTCTCTTCCGTCTGTTTGGTCATCTTGAAGCCTGATCTAAAGGAGCGGCGATAGTAGGTCGAGTTTGGGATCGGCTCAAAATGGACCTCGCCCGTGTGGTAATACCTGGGGAGTACACAACAATACAATAGCAGCATAAAAAGGTAGTGATGAACTTTTGCACGTAAAAAAAATGGATTTGTAAAAACATGGAAAATGAACAAAAATGATGTTTAAGAACGTCACTCCCAATTTTGGAGCTGGAGACTGGCTTTGAGCAGAATTATATTTATAATGCTAAATTTCAAAGAGGTTTTGGACGGTTCGTCTGAAACTTATAGCTTAGAGACTGGAGACTGCAATGGTGCATATCACAGGTTGTTGCATTGCACAGTGAGGCGTAGAGGCAGGCAGCGCAAAGCTGAGCAAACGTTGCAATAAGGTATATGAATGTAGACTATGAGCAGTGCATTTCAAGCGTAAACAAGGATATTTTTTCACCTCTCCTGAACATGTTTGTGATGCTATGACTGTGAGATTTCATACATATTATTGTTAGGGTAAACTGCTGCTTGAATACTGTAAAAGTGTTTTTTTTCGCGTGCAGATATTTTCGCGCGATGTTAAACTCGCAGTCGGCAAATCTAAATTAACTACTGTGACCGTATTCATTTGACCTTCATTCTGGACATCCTTCCACGCATCGCGCACGCTGTATCGTTGTGTGTGCTATTTAAGGCGCCCCGTACGCAACTCTGATCATGGAGTTCAACACATTCTGTAGCGTGGATAGATTCGCGGTAATACTCAAATGAATCCACATTTGGAGGAATTAGTGATTAAATTAAATTTAATCAAAATGTTCAGGCCTAACATTTTGAGGATTTGTGATTTAATCAGTAATTACTCCAAATGTGGATTATTTGAGGGCAAATAACTTTCAGCAAGTTTCTAAAATGGACAATAAATGAATTTAAGACCATTGGTAAGAAGATTGCTCATGATCACCTTTTGAAGGTTTTTGTTGTCTTCCCAGGAGAGTATTCCCTTTAAGGGCTGGTAGAGGTAGCGTTTTATTGCTATTTGGTCCAATCCCAGTTGGTCCACTCACTATTTCGTCTACAACAAACCTCTCAAAAATATTGTTTTAGATTAAAACATACGGTTAACTTATCAACAACTCTAATCTACACCATAACCTCAACCGTTAACCCTAATCCAGACCCCCTACCCTAACCCTAACCCAAATATATCAGCATGTGATGGTAGATGAAATGGTGAGTGGACCAACTGGGATAGGACCAAATGGCAAATCACCGAGGTAGCTTACCTGTAGACTAGAGCTCCACATAGAATGGCTGCCAGGATCAAAACACCCACACAAACTGAGCCTGCCACCCACTTCCAGGTTCCTATACATCGCAGGAAGAGGAAGATAAACAGTATGGAGAAATGTGTACTTAGATGTGAGGTTAAAGACAGCCCGTCCCTTTTTCAGATCACCACAAAACCATCAAAACATTGGCAAAACATATAGAGAAGTGTTAGCAAGCTGTATATTCATAATTTGAAATTGATACGTAAATTGATACAAGAAAATGATATGTAAAATTCAAATAATGCACGGAAACAACGTCTGATTAATAGTCTTTACCTCAGGCTCTTAACAGTTTGTGTTGAAATATCTGCTTTATTGATTAATCTGTTTATCAAATTATAAAACGCATTATGAAAAAAAATGTTCTATAGAAGGAATCATCTCCAAAGTTTGGTAATTACTCATAAAATTAGGATTTCACACATGCATAACAACCACATAGATACTGTAACAAAGACTAATACTTTTTTCGTAGTACGAAATAAGTCGGCTAATTTTGAAATTTAACGGCTGAAATTTTTACATGCACAGAAAGCTTCAACATGCTATATTCTTAGAAATGGTCTTGAATCACACTTTCTTCAATTTACGATCGTGATAGACGATTTCAAATTTTAAGCTTGCAAAAGGGACGGACAATCTTTAAGGAGACCCATTGAGACATCCAGCCCCCTGAAAGACTAATACCATGCTAAAGATGATCCCTTTACTCATTTGCAGGTACCTACACACTACAGGGAGAGGAATATAAAAAGTAAGGAGAAATGTGTTGTAATTAGCGCTTGATATAGGGGTTGGTGACGGGGGGGGGGGGGGGGGGGTTCAGGGGGGTTCAGGGAACCTATTGAGACATTCAGCCCCCTGCAAAGCTAATATCAGGGTTCCTACAGAAATTTGAAAACAGAATTCCATGACTTCCTTTCTGGAACGGTTTCCAAAATCAGACACGTTATGATGGCCTCCACCTCCCCTCACAGCCATCCGTTCCACTCAATATCTTACTCATGGCATGTACATCTATTATCATTAGTATATGGACTGTTTCTAACCAGGGTATAATTTTCGTTTCACCAATCCCCCAAAAATTCAATGCAATTCCATGACTTTTCCATGACCAAAATCCCCTTTCCATGACTTTTCACAAATTTTCCAAATTCCGTGACTTTTCCCTGACTTTCCATGACCACAAATTTTTCCAGGATTTTCCATGACTGTGGGAACCCTGTAATATGGTGAGTAACATGCCAATGATGGCCCCATTACCCAATTGCAGGTGCCTACACATAGCAGAGAGCAGAATGTAAACAGTATGGACAAATATGTTGTAATCAGCTCTTGATGTAGGGGTTGGTGAGGGGGAGAAGTAATGACAGAGAATTTAGGAATTCAGAGGAAGAGATTAAAGGATTGCGAGGTATACGTTTTACACAAGATAGATAGGAAAAGAACAAATGAAGGAGGATTACTTGGATAAGCAGGCTTACTGACTGGTTCGCAGATCAAGGGGCTGTATACTATGATGTGGAGCTGATACAAAGAGCTCAGAACAGAGAGTTGTAGCACACCATGATACAATACATCACACAATGTGACACTGATACAAAGAACTCAGAACAGAGAGTTGTAGCACTCCATGATACAATACACCACACAATGTGACACTGATACAAAGAATTCAGAACAGAGACTTGTAGCACTCCATGATACAATACATCACACAATGTGACACTGATACAAAGAACTCAGGACAGAGAGTTGTAGCACACCATGATACAATATGTCACACAATGTGACACTGATACAAAGAACTCAGGACAGAGAGTTGTAGCACACCATGATACAATACGTCACACAATGTGACACTGATACAAAGAACTCAGAACAGAGAGTTGTAGCACACCATGATACAATACGTCACACAATGTGACACTGATACAAAGAAATCAGAACAGAGAGTTGTAGCACACCACAATACAATATCACACATTGTGACACTGATACAACGAACTCAGGACAGAGATTTGTAGCACTCCATGATACAATACATCACACAATGTGACACTGATACAAAGAACTCAGGACAGAGAATTGAGGCATTCCATGATCACCTACATCAATTCTTGGGATATGAACTTCCGGTTCACGAACATTCTATAGCCATCGTCTTGCTTGTGTCTTTTCATTCTTTCATTAGTCCATCCACAATGTTGAGGTAGGCAAAAACATTGCCATGAGTGATTGGTGTATTTTTTTTAAGTCCTTCGTCCATGTAACAACCCTTCCATTTTAATATTACGAGGTTTACGAGGGTCGAAATTACAGATTCTGTACATTATTGCGTGCATTGAATAGGTGCCAAACTCTTATCGGAAGTATACGTCCCAAAAGCAATCAATCAGATATCGGTATCGCGAGGTGATATCGCTTGATATCGGCTATATGCGACAGGGAGAATTGACATGCCACTTACTTAGATAGAATAGGATTGAAGTTTCTGTCAACATACCTCTCGATCCCTGATATGGACTCGCATCCGCATCGTTGGAGTCTGTGACCAACCCCACAATAGTGGTAGAGTCTGGCGTTTCCATGGAAACACACTGTAATGAACCTAAATAGGGACGAAAGGAAACGATAGGAATCTGTCAATGCACTGCTCACACGAGAAATTTTGACTTGTAATGAAAGAATATAATTATGTGACTGAAAAATTAAGACATGTACATGTAAGGTACAAAATTCATTAGAGTGCACACAGCTTAAAACTGGATAATTGTAAAACTCGACCAGAAGTGATGCTATGAAAGATCAGTGATCACAGCAGGGACTCTTGATCGAAAGTGTCCGGCACTAGCCTAGCCAATGTTACACCAGTGAAACTCTCACTTAAAGTGATGTTGCTTAGAACCTGAAACCTACAAAAACAATGGATATGACCACACCCATTATACAGTGTGTCCCAGAAAAAAGGAAACCGAGATTCTGTGTTATTTCTCTAGTTGACTGAAAAAAATCATGGAATATTATACACATCATTAGGAAGCACGGTGTTTCTTCTTTCATATGACACCTCACATGATAGATAAGAGTCATGCGTTGAGGAGCAACAGGTGCTTAAAAAATAATTGTCAAAATCAATTTACGCAGGATAAATGGTCAAAATTTGTAAGGAAGCATCGACGTAGTGCAAACAACATTCATTATTCTGCGCAAAACGTTTCTGACATCTAGCACTTGTAATTGCTTGAAATCAGTAATGCGTGAACAATTCATCGTGAATTTGGTACCAAACGAAAGAAGATACTTTACTCTCGATATTGCTGTTATTCTTATAATAATATGATATGTTATGACTACGTTATCGACCTCGAAAAACGGGTTTCCTTTTTTCTGGGACACACTGTATTGCTCTTACCACTGGTAGAGGAGTAGCCTGGTTCACACACACACTCCCTGTCCATGCTGCACACTGTGTGGGGAAAGGGGCAGTGTGAATCGACCACACATCCAATCACAGGGTAACAGGTGTTTCCATTACCTGAGAGAGAATGTAAAAAAAAGTGTGCGATGCAAGAAAATTATGTTAATATTTCAGACATCTGGCAATGATAAAAATGATAACCACACGTTTACTGACTCACACCCTTTTTTAGTGGCTGCCCATATAGGTATACTCCGTTCACAGTCCAGACATCATTTCCATCATTACCATTATAATCAAACTTAATCATCATTGGTTCTGCTATTGTACCATCACCACCACTATCAATGCTATCATGATATGTATCATCATCATTACCATCATCATCGTCACCACTATCTTCATTAATATCATCATTAAAATTATCATTATCACCACCAATACCAATATCAACATGATCAGTATCATCAACATCACCATCATCACCACCATTACCATCAACAGTATCATCATCAAAGCCATCATCGTAACCATTATCCATCTTTACATTAATTTCCATGACTACGGCTACCATCAAAATGATCAGAATCATCAACATCCATCATCAAATGTATCAAATGTATCACCACATCTATCTTCTTTATCACCATCATGGCAACCATAGCAATCACCATTACCATCACCAACATCCATCATTAAATTAATCATCATCATTACAAACATCCATCAGTATACCGTGTATCTATCACCATTATAATCATCATCACCATTATCATCATCATCATCACAACCATAACCATCAAATGTCATCATATATCATCATATATCAATTATATATTCATCACCAAGACAACACCTACCCATGAAGCCAGAGGCACAGCGACACACCCCCTGGTCACAGTAGCTGCCCATGGAGGTACACTCTGGCTCACAATCCAGGGCAGAGGGGGGTTTGTATGCCTCCTCACACCCCCCTTCCACCACCTGTCTCTCGCCTACCGGTCCTTGAGGGAGAAAGAGATTGGTGTTAGACAAAAACATAGAAATTAAAGAGACTAACAGACTTGATGATTTATCCTTGTGTGCCAGATAAATTGCTGCTGTATGGGATTAGTGTGTATTACCACAGCTACCAACAATGAAATTCAACAATCAGGAAGATTTGGGGAAATTTCATTAAAAATCAGGGAGATGTCTATCAAATGCATACAACCTAATAACAATAATCTGTCAATAATCAGGCAGATTGGGTGATGTGATGAAATCCAATGCAGTATTTTGGGGGCTATCAGGGAGATTGGGTGATGTGATGAAATCCAATGCAGTATTTTGGGGGCTACTTTCAGGTATAGTCTCCCGCAAAATCAGGGAGACTTGGCAGCTCTGTATTACTTGCGAAATCAGTCTCACATGGCACACAAGGAGTTAAGGTCAGGATTGAGATTGAAACTTCAAGCTTTGTAGTTTAGTGATGGTTTCAAGGATTGAAGTTAGGAGCTGGACTAGTGTAAGAAATCGACCTGTGGGAAATTTTGTCATCAGAACAAAATTGTAAAATAATAAAGCGCCCTTGTGGTTATAAAGATGACATTAAATGTTCTTTGAATGTTTCCATGGTGAGAGCGTACTAATAAATACTATTTAGAAAATAGTAAAACTCTCGGTAACACCACGTGGTTGTATTTTTTCGGATAATTGGCCCACTTATGGGGTGAAGAAAGGAAAGGAAAGTGAAAAGTGAAAAAGGAGAGGTGAATTTTTATATTTTATAACATTTACACAAGACTATTTTTAGCTTTGGTTTTCGGTGTTTTAAACCAGAAATAAATGGGAAGGAATGGAGATAGAAGAAGAGGGTGGGTGTTGATGAGAGTTGTGAACTAGTCACAAAGTAGTGATGAAAAGAAAAGAAAGAAAAGGAAATTAGAAAATTGTAGAAAAGTTATAGTCAGTTCTGCAGCTAACAACTAAAGATGACACTGTTACCTCGTATCTCACACCAGACATCTCTGGAGTAATTAATGATTAATGATTAAATCCTCAAAATGTTCGGGCCGAACATTTTGAGGATTTCATCATTAATCATTTATGATTTAATTACTCATTACTCCAAATGTAGATCATTTGAGGGCAAATAACTTTCAGCAAGCTTCTAAAATAGGCAATACATGATTTAAGACCATTGGCAAGAAGATTGCTAACAATTACATTTTGAAGGCTTTTTTGCCTTCCCAGTAAGGTATATACCCTTAAATGTTACTTAGTGGTGGGCCAAGGATTGAAGTTAAGAGATGGACTAGTGTAAGAAATCGACCTGTGGGAAATTTTGTCATCAGAACAAAATTGTAAAATAATAAAGCGCCCTTGTGGTTATAAAGACGACATTGTTACCTCGTATCTCACACCAGACATCTCTGGTGCGGGTCTCTGGGTCCCACTGGCCAGTCATCCAGGTAAACTCTGGGCACCTAGCATCCTGAGAAGGGCATGTCCTGGAAAAACAAATGAAATGAAATCATTAAATAAAGACGGTTGGTATCACAACTGCAGGATTTCTACTGCAGTGTTCCTAAGGCATAAAAAGCAAAATTTCTCAACTTGTGGGCGTCAGCACTGCAGTATGTGCGTGTGCAAAGCAATACGATATTGCATGAATGTACTTTCATATCCCACAATTTTTATCAAAGATGATAACTTCAGCCTGACCCTAACCCTAACCATAAACTTAAACCTAATCATCACCCCAACCCTGATTCTAACCATAAATTGACTTTATCCCAGAACACAATTTCTACTTCACTTTAAAATTGGCGCCGGAGGGTTCTTTGGTACTTGAATTAGAGAAAGCGACTTGCATGTATACCCTCTCTAAATTAATAAGTGAGTATATACAGTTACCACTGATGGCAGAGTTACCATCATTGGTTAGTTTTATGAGACAGGGCCTTGGACTGACCTGGTTCCGACGAGCTCTGTGGTGCACGCCTTGCCTCCCAAGACTGGTGGGGTGACCACGACTCTGGTCCGAGTCGCCTGGCCACTCAGACTGGTGTTGAAGCAGCTTCCATAGCAAGATGTGAATGACGACCAGTCTGATATCTAAGGCAAAGAATGCACAAAAAGAAACCTATTGATTAGGCCTGTCCACATGAATTCATATAGTAGGTTGGCGATAAGTATTTTAAGAATTCTTTCCTTAATGTTTGTATTACCGCTCTGTGCTAGTTTGTGAGTTGTTACGTGAATAAAATTTGAAATGATTTTATTCTACCCTGAATGGATTAATCATTCAAAGCAGAATATTGCAGGCCTACATACATGTATACGAACAAAGAAAAGAAAAGGCTACTCAGTACAATGTCAAAAGCCTTACCACACAGTCACCAGGGCACCATACTTCACACTGGCGTGTAGTGGCTAGATCCAGAGCAGTCCGGTTCAAACTGGTTCCTAGCTGGTTCCAGGTGGATAGAGACCCGCCATCATAAGCTGCACAGATCACAGACAAATTAAAGAGATCAAGACAAGGAGAAAAGGCTGTGACAAAGCTACTTCCAGCTGATAGAAATATATTACTTTACGCTATGGCTATTTCCTTGTTTACTCTTTGTTTTCATTAATTTGATGTTTTATTTCTCCTCTTTAAGTTGTATATATATATATATATCACTGTTTATTTTGTGCAATTTTGTTCATTTTCTCTTTGTAAAATTATTTGAGTGTTGCTTTTATCAATGGTTTGGAACCCTATGTAGCAGATTAAGGTAATTTATATCATGAGTGGAAATCAATCAGTAAATCAACACAACTTATTAGAAGAATTCTCTTCTCAGAACAAACCTCTCCACAAGAATTCTCTGACTCTCATCCTCTCCACGTTCTGTTTTATTCCTTATTTCACTCACTCTTTTCACAGTTTTTCCAAAAGAAATGTGTTAACAGCGCTTTTCAAAGTAATCTCTCTGCAAGAACATTTTACTCTCACCCTATCTATTGTATTTATTTCCCTTTCTCTCTCACACTCTTTTCATAGATATCATGAAAGAATACCCCCAAAGTCCATATAACCTGTTGTTTACCGAGCCCACATATATGTGGGCTGGCTATCTCCACTCAGATACTGAGCAGCTTGACACCCACAAAATCTGCTGTACGGACAATAGACAACAGCCTATGAATAAACTTCAAATGCCTTATAGGGGACAATTAAGCCCCACCCCATTGGTTACTTCAGTTCCATGGCAAGTTTTGACAACCTAATTGGACCAGTGTTCTCAAAAAATCCACACTTTGAGCAACGGATATAGGACTACCATAGGGTGGTACGCAAAAACTCATCATGAATCCGATATGCATTCTTACCACTGAGGTAGCAGTACTCCCAGTCTACAGTGAGCCCATCACTACGCTGGCATTCCACCAGTCTAGTCTGTAGGCCCACGCCACACCCCGCCTTGCTGTCAAACTGGCACTCGCTCCAGTTGCCACGGTACCAGCGATAGGTGAAACAGGGCTGGACGTTGCATGGACGGGTCTGGAAGGAGAGACAACAGCACGGATTAACCCTCTCATTACTATCGTCAAATAAATGTGTGGTAAGTCAATGCAGATATCACAGCTTGATACTAAGGGGCCAAATTTAAAAAGGACAATGGCAATGACAATGACAGTGACGGCCCCTCCTGTGGGCATGGAAGAAATATAACAATAATAACAATTCATTTTAATTAAATGATAGATTTAAATGAAAATGTGTGGTAAGTTCATGCAGATTCCAAGGCTTGATACTGAAAGGTACAAATTCACACAGGAGTTTTATAGTTTATCACGGTTTAGGCAAATTTTTTTGCCTATAAACAAATAAGTGCACTTGATTTACCATGGAGAATCTAATTTCACACCATTTACTATGGATTAGACCATGTTTAGCCCATGTTTTAATCACATTAATTTAAATCAACTTATCTATCTGAATCACTCTTAAAAAAACATAACTAGCAATAAATTTGGAACCATATGCCAAATAGACACCTTCATTGTACAATCTTTCAAAGAGCTTGTGTCAAACCTAGCACCATTCATTCACCATTCATGCATTTTTTAACTCTTTGCCCGCCACGCACACTATCTCCCCTGCGCCACATTAATTTCAGGGTGCCACATTCAGAGGGGTTTTGCATGCACTGTCTTATTCAACTCGCAATAACTTTTTATTGGTTTGTCGTGATGAAAACAAATGTGTAGAAAAGTCTAAGGGAAATCAATACTCTTGCCAATGGTATAAATTTTGTCATGTATAATATCATAGATTCTGAGAATTTTAACTTTATATTCTGTCTCCAAATTATCGTTTTGGAGGGTATTTTATACCTCTTATATTCAATATTTCCTAATAAAGGTTATTATCTAAGTTAGTTCAGAGAAAAGATGTGTTCTTTAGCTTTCATTACATACCAAACCCATGTCTTGATGGGAATAATGAGCCAAGCAATTTAGGATTTAAATGTGGCATTCAAAAAGAGTAAGCTAACAATAAACTAAACTCCTCTATTGAAAGTGACCCTGGGTACTTCTCAATAGACTTCCTGTCTTGGGAGACTTCCTGCCTATTGATACTTTGATCCTCTTATTGTTATATAGGGTGTATATGTATACATCGCTATTGTATGTGTGTGCGCACAATACAATTAAATGCGTTCCGTATGCATTGTGCACGAACTGTGACTTGAGTCGAACTTGGCAGCCCGCTGTATGTGCCACGAGTCGAACGAAGCGAGCAAAGAGTGAACTAAAAGTACTACACAAAACCGCCATAGAGGAACATTTAAATGGGAAGTCCAAATCTAACAACTAATAATATTTAAAGTTATGAATGTTTTAATGACACAAACATCAACATTTAACTCTTTGTGCGTTCACCTGTGAACCCCCTGTGCGTTGCATTAATTTGAGTGTGCGCATATTCCAATGAACTCTTGTCGGAGTAGTAGCTTTCAAGGGCTATAACTTTTTATTAGATTGTCGTGAGGAAAAATAGTGTACATATAAAATATAGAGAATTGCATGGGCTTTCCACTCATATGTATTTTGTCTAGCAGTTAAGGATCTACTGTATCACAGGGCTTTACTTGTGCAGAACATTTGAAAAAAATGTCAATGTGTTCAGTTGTGCTAATGTAAATGATATGTTGAACTCTTCATTGGCTGTAAATTGCAGGGAAATTATTACAGTTATTTTGGTAAGACCATGACCTTTCTATTGATATCAAAATCAATAAGTGTTGAAAAGAAGAAAGTTCGATGCAGGAAGTGCATAGAAAAGCCTGTATGGCCAAGAATTTGGCTCGATTAGTACTCTCGGAGCTCTTTGTGTTGTAATACAAAGAGATCGCCTACAATGCGGACATGTACACGCACCCACTTAGACCGTGACCTTTCTATTGATATCAAAATCAATAAGTGTTGAAAAAAAGAAAGTTCGATACAGGATGTGCATAGAAAAGCCTGTATGGCCAAGAATTTGGCTTGGTTAGGACTCTAGGAGCTCTTTGTGTTGTAATACAAAGGGATCGCCTTCAATGCGTACATGTACACGCACCCACATAATCACAGTACAATAACAAGGAACTTGTGTGATTTTCTTCTGTACTGCACTGTACAAGATGGAAAAATACCGAAACAAAATGATCAAAATTCTGCGAAATCTTCTATGTAACCCTATGCTGCAAAGCGAACGAGCGGAAAGCCTGTTACAGTGACGATCGCGAGCAATAGTACCGAACAGTGGTACGGTTCGCAGTACGCACATATTTCCATTTCCATTCACCTACGTGTGTTCTGTGCAAAATTGCGAACGAAACGTGTCCACGGTTGTGCATTGATGCGAACGAAACGTACGAAGAGTTAAGGCAGGCAAATTGGCAACTCAACTGTGAGGCTGTGGACATCACATATGTACTTTCTTGTTCTTACTTGGATATTTTTATATCGTTAACACATTCCTAACTTTCTTATAAGTTGTCCATTTTTCCTCACACCTTTTTTCTCTGCGTCTCAGATTTTTCTGCTGCTTTTCCGTGCAATTTATTTTTTGGACCGGACTTTCATTTTAATCTGGCATGTTAAAAATTACACCAACCTCGTTTAGATTATGGATCTCCTGGCAATGCCGCCCGGTCCCCGAGGAATGTGTCACGATCCTCCTCGTCCTCACACTGATCCCATCCGTGCCACAGGTGGCGCTACAGTCGGACCAGAGCGTGAACTCTCCAAGCTGACAATCCACTGGGCACGCCACCGAGCATACCTGGTGTGTGGTGATGTTCTCGTGCTGACAGCGGTCCATAGTGGAGATCACACGGTTAGAGCTGATGCAGTTTAGTGTACGATGTCTCGTTCCTGTATTGGAATACACCATTAAAATTATAATTGAGGAACATATTCTACTCATATCAAAAGCTTAGACCAAGCTTAAACCTAAACCATTGGTTTAAGGCAAGCCTAAAATAATTTGTGTTCTGGTAGGTTGAGTATGCAGTGTCCTATTCCTGCTCGGTAAAACAGTGCTTTTTCCTCAGTCTTGTCAGCAAATAGTAAGCATACAATAAACCATCCTTAAAGATGGTCCGTCCCTTTTACAAACATCTGCACACTTCATGAAAGTTTGCACATATTTAGCATGTATACCAACTGTGAAATTTTAAGGTCAGAGGTACTATAACTCCCGTAGAATAAATGAAAATCTAACTAGTTTTCACTGAGATTTGACTATTTTCGTGGTACAAAAAAAGAAAGTTCAATCAATTATCGAAGATTATTTCCTCAAAACCGAATATTACGATTTGTCGATTCCAGGGAAAGGTTATATAGCCACTCTTTCTAAAAAGATGGCAAAGTCAGGGAACTTTCAGAATTAGGTCTGCAAAAGGGACTGGCTACCTTTAAACCTATAATCTGGCCATTACAGGATTTTGTTTAAAGCTTAAAATACCAGGGGAGACCCTTGGTCTCTCATTACCTGTAACATGTCAAGTGGAATACAATATCCAGTCATAAAAATAAAAGTTAAAACATGACACATGACCCTTTTAATTATGTTACTCAATGACGTGACAATCTTTCTTATACACTGTATTATGTAATTTTATTTGGTACAGTCATGACTTGTTATAATTGAGCTTGTTTTCATGAGGGGATTCCTGTAAAAATTTGGTAAAGGGCCTGAAAGTGACAGGTTAGGGGTGAGGAATGTTGGAAAAACTATGGAAACGGTAATAATGACAAAGTTGTTCTGTCCGCTTAATAATCATTATATCAAAGCACTTAATATTTGTGGAGAAAGAAACAATCATTTAATTTTTTGTTTTGTTGTAACTCTACATGGTTAATAAGATTGACTGATTAATCTGGGAGAATAGCTTCTTGTAACTTTTCTCTCTTGTTTCTTTGCTTACAGTGGAGCCTGAGATCAAATGCACAGTGATTGCAATCAAATGCAATCAGCTCCATACATTGAGTGCAGTCTGACTGCAATAGATTGCAATCAGCTGTGACGTTGATCTCAGGCCAAACTGTATATTGTTACAGATTGATCAATCTTACTGCTATGGAGAGAAACTGCAAAACAAGGAATACATCAATATTCTGTGGTATCCTACCTCTCCCGCAGTCTCCACCAATAGCTCTGCATGTGCTCCAATCTCCAGTCACCAGCCTGTACGTGGTGCCTATGCAGTCAGCCTGAGAACAGGTCACAGTCTGCTTCAGGGGCGTGCAGGGCTGCAGCTCAGCGTTGGGTCGGATGACGATCCTGCTGCGAGATTTCTTACCGCTCAGGCACGGTTCGCTGCACCCAGTCCAGGCAGACCACTCACTAAAGACACACTCACCTTGGGGGCAGCGAAAAAATACAGAGGATCATAACATGATTCAGTCGGAAGTCTTTTCATTTATACAGATTAAGAAGCATTTCATGGCGCACGATTTGTTGTACAAAGTCCAGGCAGACCACTCATTGAAGAAACACTCACCTGGAGTGCAGCGAAAAAATGCAGAGGACCATTTAGTTGTTTCTCTCTTTCTGTCATTTGGATTCTATTGTATTGTGTCCTTTGTTTGGTTATCCATGTCTTTCCTTGGTATGATGTTGTCATATGTAATGTTAACTTTCATGGTCAAACAAATCATAATATAAACACCTACCATTCACCCATCCATCCATCCACCCATCCATCCACCCATCCATCCACCCCTCCATCCATCTATCCATCTATCCATCCATCTACCCACTCACCACACCCACCCACCCACCCATCCATACATTCATCCATCCATTCATCCTCCATCCACCCATCCATCTATCAATCCATCCATCCATCCACTCATCCATCCACCCCCTACCCATCCATCTATCTACCTATCCATCCATCCATCCATCCATCCATCCATCCACCCATCCATCCATCCATCCACCCATCCATCCATCCATTCATCCATCCATTCATCCATCCACCCATCCATCCATCCATCCACCCATCCATTCACCCCCCCCCCCCCCCCCCCCCCCGCATCCATCCATCATACCTTGACATGGTAGGTTACAAGGCTGGGTAGTAGCTGGCTTAGTCTGCCTCTGTCTGCACAACCCCTCTCTATCTGGTCTACCCATCCATCCATCCATCAAACAAACCATCCATCCATCCATCCTCCCCCTCCCCCCCCCCCCCTCCATCCATCCATCCATCATACCTTGACATGGTAGGTTACAAGGCTGGGTAGTAGATGGTTTAGGTTGTCTCTGTCTGCACAACCCCTCGTTCCCTGGCCCAGCGGGACAAGTCACAGCCCTAGCCTGGGTCCCTGCCCCACAGTTAGTCTTCAGATTAGTCGGCAAGCATGGGTCCCACTGCAGAAATGAAGCATTGCCAATTTGAAAACAAATGGTATTTTAAGTTTATACTAAAATGTCATCTTACACTTTGGAAGACAGCACATCAATATTATGATGCCATTCTGACAACCAATGACATTCAACTAATACTGTCGAAGGAAAATAGTGCAAATAGTGTTGCCAGTTTTACAACTAATGGTATTTAAACAATTGAACTTCATTTGCCACCGTGGAAGATGACACCTCAAAACTAGTGTTGCCATTTTTAAAAAGAATGAGTATGTATGCTACAAACTTGAAACATAAATTTTACCGTGAACAATCTTAGTTTTGCCAATCTAACAATGGATTTGGTTTCACGGCTTGATTTCCAAAGGTATTTTTCACTATGGAAGAAATCAGACAAAAGAATAGTGTTGACCTTTGAAGAAGACATGATTCATAAGATCTCTAAGATCTGTTCATGTAAGTTCCATCAAGGAAGAAATCCAGCCGAAGTAAAGTGTTATTATTTTAAAATGCATGACATAAAAATATCCAGTCTCATTCACAATTTTACTTCAGAATTTGGAATGACAAAACTGAAAAGCTCGCAATTGAAATGACAAAAAACAATCTTTCTCATCAGTTTTGTTAGCAAATAGGATACATGAAGCACTACTTAAAAAATGTAGAATGAACCAGACATGAACGACCATGAAAATTATGGATGGTAAAAGAATATAGTTTGTTGAACAACTTACCTCTGAGAGCTGCCACTCTATCTGATCACATGACCTGTCAAAGCACATCTGAGTATCCGTCAACAGAGGGCAGGCTCTCCCTCCCTGGACCGGAGTAGTGGTCACTAATCTCGTTCTAGTTCTTTCACCTATTGGTGCAATAAAAAGAAAATATAATCACTCAAAATTATGTTGTTCTTTCAAAAATCTTTGGATAATCAATTCCAAGAAGTATTCATGTTTTCAAATATGCACCCACCCTGTGTTTTCATTTCTTAATATGTAAGTTGTTTGTTCATAGACCTTGTGTCCATCAATAAACCTATCAGTATGATATTAATATATCGAAACTTTAATTTATTTTATAGCTTTGTCGCTCCTTGTTCATCATATATGAAATTACCCGATTTCATTAGTCATTAAATACAGAATTTGGGTACTTAATTATTCACCTCCTTCTTCATTTGTTAACGTTCTACTGTAATACTTTCTTACATAAACTTTCAGAGCACAATAACCTAACAACAAGATGACCTACTTACAAATGTTGCAATTAAAAGTCACCTGCAAGGATTATATGAATCACCATACCTTGACCACACGCCTGGTTACAGCTTGACCAGTTGGCCCACTGGGTGACCGCACAGTCAATGGCACACTGGACCTTGCAGGCCCGTTCTTCCATGGGGCCCGTCTGGGAAGGGTCCGAGCTCTCACAAAAAAGATTGGCCACCTGGACCTTGTCGCTGCTCAGGCAAATGGCTGCTCGGGTCTGCTTCCCGTTTCCACACTTCATACCTAAGAGAAAGAATGGAAAACATTTTAGCACAGATAATCGTGAGATGTTCTTTACAGGAAGATGCTTGCGTGGCAAGGATAGTATTGGATGAGTTCCACAATGACTGTCTTGTCTTTGCTTAGGCAAACGGCCGCTCGCATCTGCTTCCTGTTACCACGCCTAAGAGAAAGAATTGATAATATTTGAACACAGATAATCGTGAGATGTTCATTAAAGGAAGATGCTTGCATGACAAGATAGTATCGGATGAGTTCCACAGGGACTGTCTTGTCGTTGCTTAGGCAAACGGCCGCTCGCATCTGCTTCACGTTACCACACCTAAGAGAAAGATTTGAAAATATTTGAACACAGATTATCGTGAGATGTTCCATGAAGGAAGATGCTTGCATGGCAAGGATAGTATCAAATGAGTTCCACTGTGCCCTTTCTACATTTCATTTTTACATGAAGGAATGATAGAAACCATATAAATGAAAGATTACTGATCATACAGTCAAACCGTCCTGTAAATCAGTGAAACAATCACAAAGGGGTTCAAGGCAATTTAGCCACTGCACATTCAATATAGAGCCCCCAGGAATAGCAAAAGTGCCCCTTTCAAATAATACTTAAATGGTATAATGCAAAACATATTTCAGGGTGATCATATGATGACAGAAGGATTGAAAAGTATCCCATTTTCCCCCTCCACACACACACACACACACACACACACACACACACACACACACACACATACCACACACTATGTAGCTCACAGGACACAAACTGACACACAAACACATGGACAGAGAGATATACACAAACAGAATGACAAACAAACAGATGGACAAAAACATACATAGGTCACACAAAATGACAAACAGATAGATGGAAAAATGTTCATGGAGTATATGGCCAGAGACAAACATATCACTTATTTACAGATGGAAAAGCAGAAAAAAATCAAAAATATAACAAGCAGAAAGATACAACAGACAAATAAGTAAAACATCCCGATGAATAAACACACAGACAAACAGACAGACTGATAGACAGACAATCCTGGAGGCAGTGCACAGCTTGTCCATGGCCCTAAGTCCCATGAATACCACATACTCTGTAGGCTACATGACACAAACTGACAAACACAGACAAACAAACAGACAGACAGACAGACAGACAGACAGACAGACAGACAGACAGACGGACAGACAGACAGACAAACCTGGAGGCAGAGTGCAGCTTGTCCATGGCCCAAAGTCCCATGAGTACCACACACTCTGTAGGCCAAAAGACACAAACTGACAAACAGACAGACAAACAAACAAACAGACAGACAAACACAGACAGACAGACAGACAGACAGACAGACAGACAGACTGACAGACAAACAGACAAACCTGGATGGAGTGTACAGCTTGTCCATGGCCCAAAGTCCCATGAGTACCACACACTCTGTAGGCCACAGGTCACAAACTGACAAACAGACAAACAAACAAACAGACAGACAGACAGACAGACAGACAGACAGACAGACAGACAGACAGACAGACAGACAGACAGACAGACAGACTGACAGACAAACAAACCTGGAGGCAGTGTACAGCTTGTCCATGGCCCAAAGTCCCATGAGTACCACACACTCTGTAAGCCACAGGACACAAACTCATGGAGGTCGCTGTCTGCGATGTGCGGGCACAGCTGGCTGGGGTTGTCTGTCAGACCTGTAAGAAAAATGACGGAGATTATTTTCTGTCAAACCTTTCATCTCTGTGGTATAATGGTGAGAGGCCTTGACTCTTGCAGAGAGATCCTGGGTTCAAGCCCAGCCTGGTGCCTACACCCTTGAACAAGGTGTTTTGCTCATGTTTGTCCCTCTCAACCCAGGTGCAGTAAATGGGTACCTGGCAGGAATATAGTGTTTCTGATCTAATTAGATCAACTAGCTTTTACCGCTATATATTTAACTGCTTGGCTAAAGCCAGGGTAATAATCGGGCGCTTTGGGTAGTACTTCACAGTAGGAAAGCGCTATATAAGAACCAATTATTATTATTAGTAGTAGTAGTATTATCATTAGTATTATTATTATCATTATTCTATACAAGTTTGTCTATCACATCCACCTATGCCTTTACCTATTTTGCAATAATAATCAGCATTTATAGAGGACTATTCTAGTACAAAGTATTACCAATAGAGCTTGATTATTACCTTGGCTTCAGCCTAGCAGCTGTATTGAGTGCTAGAAGCTAGTTGATGTAATGTGATCAAGAGTAAATCTTGCCATGTACCAATTTATGGGTGAAGTAATCAGAAAAAGCTATTATTCGACAGTGCCTCATTTTCTTTATTGCATCCCACAAGAAAGAATATTTAGCTGCACAATGATCTAATGTTGGCAGATTTGTTACCTTTAACCCTAATACTCCCGGGGTATTTCAAAGCTTGTTATTACCGGGGGGGGGGGCCATTATGGCCCCCCCCCCCTGAGATCTCGGCCATGGGTCGCCCGATAGCCTCAAAATTTTGCACAAGCCTAGGGTAAAGAATTATGTAATCTCCAAAGTTGTATAGCGTAACTCCCTCATCAATTCTTGAAAGAAAAAGATAGGTTGCGGTAATTATTTCTTATGTATTTTATTGTTTTGCAATTTTCTTATGTATTTCTTTGTTTTTCGTCAAGCATTTTTTTGCTATTTGACAAAATTACAAACACATTTCATTTTATATTGCTCAAAAATATTTGAAACAATGATAACACTTATTAGAAAAGTATTTACATAAATTGGAAAAGCTCCTGATTTTATCCATAGGATTATACACAGTCATATAGAGAAATAGCGAAATTTCAGTGACATGTGTTCGGTAAACGTAATCTGACTCCCGCACAGTAGGTCCGATTGCCATAAATTTGGTATCAAAATGTGCAGGAAGGATCAGAGAAAAAAGTCATGAAATTCTGTTCTGAAATATTGAGGCAATAGGAAGTACCGACAAAACTTCAACATGCAATTTGCTCACTTAACCTTCATAGAACCAATGGTGCAGTACATGTAGAATGTCAATAGGCATGTCCAAGCTTGGTACTGAGAGAGTTAACATCATGATCATTCTCTTCCACTCACCGACTCCCACAATGTCCCTCTTGCGCATCCTGCAGTACCCCCTGACCGAGTCCAGCCCACAGTTGGTCTGGCAGGGGCCGTAGGCTGACCACTCGGACAGCAGACAGTCCCCACCGCAGGGGATGTAACAGCGCTGGGTGGGGGAGGGGCGGGGTACCGTGAAGTCCTCCAGACACAAGCCTGAAAGACAGTAAAACCGCACAAATGTTGATACAATGAAATCATAACATGTCATAATTAGCATTCATGTTAATCTTATGAGGAATCTGTATCATCTTTGGGTAATACAGTGAAACCTGTCTATAGTGGCCACCCAAGGGAAACAAAAATTGTGGCCTTTATAGACAGGTTCCTTAACACATGATCTCTCTCCAGAGGAATTGTTTTAGTGGCCACTATAGACAGGTTGGCTGCTATAGACAGGTGGCCACTAAGACAGGTTTGACTGTAGTTGTAACCCAACAAAAATGACTATACATTGAGGTATTAAATAAGTATTATCTTTGGCTAATTGCTGTAACCTGACATGACTGTACATTCTGATATACATATGTTGAGTAATTGATTGGTTTTTATGTTATATTCTGTGCATATTGATGTCTTAGATGCATTTTAATGGGTTTCGAGAAGAGGCATTAAGTTACCATGCATCCACCCACAAAAATTGTGGCCACAAAAATTGTGGCCTTTATAGACAGGTGGTTGCTATAGACATGATCTCTCTCCAGAGGAATTGTTTTAGTGGCCGCTATAGACAGGTTTCCTAGTATTATAAGTATTATAAGTATTATCTTTGGCTAATTGCTGTAACCTGACATGACTGTACATTCTGATATGCATATGTTGAGTAATAGTTGTAACCTAACAAAAATGACTATACATTGAGGTATTAAATGAGTATCATCTTTGGGTAATAGTTGTAACCTAACAAAAATGACTATACATTGAGGAATTAAATGAGTATTATCTTTGGCTAATAGTTGTAACCTAACAAAAATGACTATACATTGAGGTATTAAATGAGTATTATCTTTGGCTAATAGTTGTAACCTAACAAAAATGACTATACATTGAGGAATTAAATGAGTATTATCTTTGGCTAATAGTTGTAACCTAACAAAAATGACTATACACTGAGGGATTAAATGAGTATTATCTTTGGGTAATAGTTGTAACCTTACAAAAATGACTATACATTGAGGTATTAAATGACTATCATCTTTGGCTTACTGTTGCAACCTGACGTGACTGGACATTCTGATATGCATATGTTGAGTAATTGATTTGTTTTTTATGTTATTTTCTGTACATATTGATGTCTTGGATGCATTTTAATGGGTTTAGAGAAGAGGCATTTAGTTACCCTTCTCCTACCCTAGCAACATTTTTGTATGCATCCGGGCCAGAGTAAATTTAAAGTAATTGCTTTGTTAGTTCCAAACAAAAGTAATAACGATACATTTAAACTCTGCTAAAAAAAAGTCACATTGAGACATAAAAGAAACAAGGTAATATAATATGATGTGTATTGTTATATTCTATTTAGCCTATTTCTCTCCACTGCTGAAGGAAGGCCTCCTGATCATTTTTCCATCTTGATCGATTTCGTGCCCTTCGTTTCCATGTCATGCTACCATATTCTTTGTGTTTATATAAGATCCCCAAACTGCTTACAAGAATTTTGTAGGAGACTTAATTTACAGGTCTCACTCCCGTGACAGAATAAAAGCAGTGCTAAAGGAAACGTAAGGATTATTGGTGCAGAGGGGTGTTTCACCAAGCTGTTCGTAAGTTACGAACGATGCTAAATGTGATACCACACTTTGTTCATTGAGAATCTGATTTAGCACAAGAAGGGGTCACCAGTGGTTCGTTGAGTCATTCGTAACTTACGAACAGCTTGGTGAAACACCACCCAGAAATGTAACAGCTTGTGGCAAAAAAAATGATTTAGTGCAACTCACCATCTTCTGCTACCATGCCGTCGCTGCGTCCGCAGTGTACATCCCTCGTTAGTAGGCCCCTACCGCAGCTTGAACCAACGACCTGGCAGCTCGACCAGCGACCACTGAACCACTGGTATGTATAGCATGGTTGGATGCCCGTACAGGGGGAGTAGGAAGATATGATACCTAGGAAAAATCAATCAATTACCATTGATGTCTCATTGTGAAAATGATGACAAAACTGTACAAACTTTTTAAAAATATCGCTGATATCTAAATTTGCGACCTGACAGTCAGACCACTGACCACTGAACCACTGGTGTGTGTAGCAAGGTTCAATGCCAGTACAGGTAGAGTAGGAAGATATGATACCTAGGAAAATAAAAGTCAATATTGAATGATGTGAGATAATGGAGATTATGATATAAATTCTGGAGATATCCCGCTGAGATTTGAACCCACGACCTGGCAGCTTGACCAGCGACCACTGAACCACTGGTATGTGTAGCATGGCTCAATGCCAGTACAGGGAGAGTAGGAAGATATGATACCTGGAAAAAATCCATCAATTACCATTAATGTCACATCATGAAAATGATGACAAAACTGTACAAACTTTTGAAAAATCTCGCTGATATCTAAATTTGTGACCTGGCAGTTAGACCACCGACCACTGAACACTGGTATGCGTATCAGGGTTCAACGTCCGTACAGGGGAAGAAAGAAGATATGATAGCTAGAAAAATAAAGTCAATTTTGATTGATGTTAGATAATGAATATGAGGGTAGAACTGTACACATTTTTTTAATATCTTGCTGAGATTTGAATCTGTGACCTGGCAGCTAGACCACTGACTACTGAACCACTGCAGGGTTCAATGTGCATACATAGGGAGTACTGGGCCAACATACCACATTTACAAGTTATTTCACAGAGTGAAGATGATAACGAATCAAAAGATAAAAAATTCCCTACAGACTCTTGAACCTAATGAACCAACAGATAAATGTTTGAACTACTTTTCATCATTAATTCAGAGGTCATAATACAGTGCGTGACAACTTGTCAGACAAAAAATGTTCATGAAACGCCCTGCTGATCTATATTCATGTATACAGCTCAGTGGTGCTTAGCTGTGGTGTTGATCCCAAAGTTGGAAATTGGCCTGTCCGCCTGTCCACCTGATAGGTGGTGCATCGTATTGTGAATGCACAAAATTGCTCACCATTCTGGTTTGTTTCCGGTGGGCAGGGGGTCCCCCCATGCACAGGCAGGGTCAGAACGTGTTTAGTCCTGGTCCTACGGGCATGTAGACCACACGAGGCACTGCACATAGACCAGGTACTCCAGGGACTCAGCTCGCAGTCCGTCGGGCACGGCACGTCGCAGGACCGGACCAAGGCTGGTTCGGACCCCGCGTCACACATCAACGGGTCAGCAACTTCTCCTACAAAAGACAACACGTATTCAGACAAAGTATCTATCTAATGTGTTCCTTTAATACTGATTGAATTAAATTGAGTTGAAAGGATTTATCAGAGAAGGACATTCTGCACAGTGCATGACGTCTTTGGCACAAATGTCACAAATGTACATGAGTTGTAGATACTGATTTGATTTTTCCTACAATAGACAAAAATATTCAGACAAAGTTCCTATTTAATTTGTTCCCTTTAAATTGATTGAATTTGATGTGCCATTGTTGTAATGCATTTACAACATTTCCCGAAAGTGCATAGTAGCATGGTATGAAATCACCTGCTTCTGGTGATGCAGTTTCAATTGGTGGATTGCACCCTGTATCTATTAGTTGCTGCTACTTGGACAAACCTCAGACAATTAAGCTTAGGAGTTTGTAATAGTAATGTAATGTTTGAATGATATGCATAAAATTTGCATACATCACAAAAATGGTCTGTTTAGTTCAAAAGGTTAATCAGATAAGAATGTTCTGCAAAGTGCAGCACCAAATCATGACGTCTTTTGCACTAATATCACAACGTAAATGAGTTGTAGATACTGATACAATTGTTCCTCTCGTCTCTGTCATTTATCTCCCCTAGCCTTAGCTCATTTTTCTCAATGCTCATTAATGTTTCATACTACTGTAAATGTAGTACATCAGGCAGTGTTTTCTTTTTAACATATGTCGTGAAAATAATGAAAATAACAAAATAAACATAAAAATAACAATATCAAAAAATATTTTGATGGTGGTTATTGTTATATTTGGTGCGTGTGAGGTGCATGCACCGAGTCTTTGCATGATTTCGCGTTCAAAGTTATGTTGCTATATTTTTGTGCGTTGTTAGAGTCGCAGCCCTACAGCAATTTGCAAAATTCAGGAAACTAAACCCCCTGCCAAAATGATAGCTCATACAGTACAGTGGAGCCTGAGATCAAATGCGCAGTGATTGCAATCAAATGCAATCAGCTCCATACATTGACTGCAATCTGACTGCAATAGATTGCAATCAGCTGTGATGTTGAACCTCAGGCCCAACTCCATATATACACTTGTGTACCTGTCTCCATCTCACAAGCCACCTCCCTCCTCTGCACTCCAATGGCGGCCCCGCACGAGGCTGTTCCATTCACCTGACACACCCCCCATAATAGCTCATACAGTATATATACACTCGTGTACCTGTCTCCATCTCACAAGCCACCTCCCTCCTCTGCACGCCAATGGCGGCCCCACACGAGGCTGTTCCATTCACCTGACACACCCCCCATAATAGCTCATACAGTATATACACACTTGTGTACCTGTCTCCATCTCACAAGCCACCTCCCTCCTCTGCACTCCAATGGCGGCCCCGCACGAGGCTGTTCCATTCACCTGACACACCCCCCATGATAGCTCATACAGTATATATACACTTGTGTACCTGTCTCCATCTCACAAGCCACCTCCCTCCTCTGTACGCCAATGGCGGCCCCGCACGAGGCTGTTCCGTTCACCTGACACACCCCCCATGATAGCTCATACAGTATATATACACTTGTGTACTTGTCTCCATCTCACAAGCCACCTCCCTCCTCTGCACGCCAATGGCGGCCCCGCACGAGGCTGTTCCATTCACCTGACACACCCCCCATGATAGCTCATACAGTATATATACACTTGTGTACCTGTCTCCATCTCACAAGCCACCTCCCTCCTCTGCACGCCAATGGCGGCGCCGCACGAGGCTGTTCCGTTCACCTGACACACCCCCCATGATAGCTCATACAGATACACTTGTGTACCTGTCTCCATCTCACAAGCCACCTCCCTCCTCTGCACGCCAATGGCGGCCCCGCACGAGGCTGTTCCGTTCACCTGAAACACCCCCCATAATAGCTCATACAGTATATGTACACTTGTGTACCTGTCTCCATCTCACAAGCCACCTCCCTCCTCTGCACCCCAATGGCGGCCCCACACAAGGCTGTTCCGTTCACCTGACACACCCCCCATGCCGTGGCCTGCCAGGAGTAGGTGTGACAGGACATGTGGAGGTTGCAAGGTTTCGTCTGGATCAGCTCGTCCTCGGGAAGACAGGGATTCAAATCTCGGTTGAATGGGTACGCTGGGAAAGAAAAATAGAAAAATCTTTATAATAAGTAAATTTGTGAGATATTCTCAATTGGGATGGGTACGCTGGTAAAGAAAAATAGAAAAATCTTTATAATCAGTAAATTTGTGAGATAGTCTCAATTGAGATGTTATTTTGAGCTTTTTCATCCTCATTTCCATCCTCATGCTAATTTTGTTAACAATATTTAATTGAAATGTATATTTGCATGTATGTTGTATGTAGAAAATAAATTTACTTAAATTGACTGAATATGAGCAAGGAAATCTGACTGAGTTTGAATGATCTAAAAAGTCTGTAAACTTCTTAATATAAACATAAATGTTCAACATATGCACAGTATGATGCATGATGGGATATCAAAGGAGGATATTTAGTAAACATGTTAAAATTACATTTTTCAAGTAGAAATGTACCAAACATTAATATTATATCTTACATTTTTGTAGTGACTATATGCAACATGTTGGCAACATTCTCAATCAGATCATAATTTTTTTTAAAGTCTCCATGAATAACAAAAAACAACCCCTGCGAAAAAGAAAATTCTCCTACGTTCTTATGAATTACATAGTTCACGCTGTTCATTTCATGACACCAAGTGTAAAAAGTAACCCCTGCATATATATATATACATTTTTATTTTTATGCACACTTTATGCACACTGCACTTACCCACAATCCTCCTGGTCCTCGTCCTGTCCCCGCCCCCACAGCTTGCAGAGCACTGTCCCCATGCCGACCACTCGGAGACCACGCACTCATCTGCACACGGCACGCGGCACGTACCCTCGCCCGCCGGTTTGGGTTCCGTCTCGCAATAGGATGCAGCGACGCGTCGGAGAAGGGCGTTCATGCAGTAGACGGCCCTTAAACGAGTGCCGGGCCCGCAGTCATCGTAGCCAAAGTCTAGAAGGCAGCTTGTCCATCGACCTTTGACCCAAGAAGATAAAATTGAGGAGGTGGAGAGGTTATTTCTTATCCAACAAAAAGAACAAGTAAACATTCAAATCTATACAGCACTTTTATATAAAAAATTACAATATACAATATAACACTCTGAAACACATTTAACAATGAATAAACACAATTCAAACTTAACCATGCAGCCTTATAACTCTTTGTGTGCCATGAGCATTTTCCCCACAAGTAATACACACAAATCATATAGAGCAACCTCATATCTGGCACACAAAGGGTTAAAAAAGTGCATTGGACCAATCAGAAGGCCATGGAGGGCTCATTACATTGGTCCACATAACTCACTATGAACGTTTACATATTACACCCACAGATATACCCACACCCACACACACACACATATTAAACACTGCATTACTAATTGCACAAATCACTTAAGCTTTTTACTTATTTTATGAATCAAATAAGAAGATTTTGAGTCGGTGTTTGAAAGAATTGAGTATTTGGCTCTCTCCAATATGATTAGGAATGTCATTCCAGACAACGAGACCTTTATAAAAATAGAATTAATTAAATAGAACATGCTTATAAATGCTTCCTATATTAAAAGACAAAGAAAAGGGAAAGAGAGAGAAAAGAATAAAGAGAGAAAGAGATGGAAATACATGAAGCTTCCTCAATGCTTCTCAACATTATATCTCAAGTTAGGTTATTCAGAATTGTCATTGTGGAGCGGACATTGATATGTTCATTGCAGGAAAGTTCTCACATGGTGAGAGATATAGGTACTATAAACGCCACACATTTCACTGTGTTTTTATTTTCACATTTCGGGAGTCGGGTGCTGTTTGCAAATTTAACAACACGCAAAAATATGAATACGATGTGTATGCGCACTTGTACTGCTAAGTACTAGTACTTTACGATCATGAATTTAATAACTTGCAAAATTGTTGCGAAGTTTGTGCAATTTTGTACAATTTTTTTGGTAAACATGTGTAAGTTTCAAAATATAGTGATTCAAAAATGCCGCCACAGAAAATAAAGCGCAACTGAAAAGGCCTCAAAATGAGCTTGGCACAGGGCGGATTTGGGGCTGGCACAATGGGGATAAATGGCATGACACTGGGCTCTATTCATTGGGGCAGGCTAAGAGTTAAAGGGCATACTGTACTGGGAAGGAAAAAGGCCTTCAAAATGTAATTGTTAGCAATCTTCTTGTCAATGGTCTTAAATTCATGTATTGTCTATATTAGAAGCTTGCTGAAAGTTATTTGCCCTCAAATGATCTACATTTGGAGTAATGAGTGATTAAATCACTAATCATCAAAAAGTTCGGGCCGAACATTTTGAGGATTTAATCATTAATCATTAATTACTCCATATGTGGATCATTTGAGGGCAAAAAACCTTTCAGCAAGCTTCTAAAATAGACAATACATGAATTTAAGACCAGTGGCAAGAAGATTGCTCACAATTACATTTTGAAGGCTTTTTTGCCTTCCCAGTACAGTATATGCCCTTTAAAGGGGAGAGAACATTGAATGATTTTCTGTGGGGTGGGGTGGAATGGAAGGAAAACTCATTACATAACAATGAAAGGAGAAAGAGAGTGAGTCACACAGCGTTGGTGTTGGACTTGATCAGAGTTTCCTGCTTTAATGGATTCTTCTACGGAATAATGACTTCCACGTTCCGCTTCTTGATGTGATAATCAGATACTGTGACGTACTGTTTGAGCCATGCACTCATTGTCATGTTTACAATGAATCAACAAGAATCCTTGCTCCCTTCACTTCATCTCTCTCTCTCTTTCTATCTCTGTCTCACACTCTCTCTCTCTCTCTTCCTACCTTTCTCTCTCTCTCTATTTTCTCTCTCCCTCTCCCTCTCACTCTCTCTTCCTATCTTTCTCTCTATTTTTCTCTCCCTCTCTCTCTCTCTACATATATATTTCTTCCTCTCTCTCTCCCTCTCTCTCTCTCTCTCTCTCTCTCTCTCTCTCTTTGATTTCTCTCTCCTCTCACTATATTGGTATAATATGTCTCTTTTTCTTTCGCTCTCTCTGTACCATTCTGTCTCCTCATTGTTTCTTTCTCTCTCTTTCTCTCTCTCTCTCTCTCTCTATATATATTCTTCAATCTCTTTCTCTCCCCTTCTCCTTTTTTGGTATATGTCTGTCTCTTTTCCTTTCCCTCTCTCTGTATCCTTCTGTCCATCTTGTTCTAACTCTCCTGTATTCTTCTCTCTATCTCCCTCTCTCACTCATGATCTCACTGTCTCTTTTCTGTTCTTTCTTTTCTCTCTTTCTTTCCATCCTATTTTTCCCATCTCCTTCCCAGCTCTCACTATGTGAAAATGTTGCATCATAAGTCTAGCACTTCAAGCCAATAGAGATGCATTTAACACAATCAGCACCTTAGTAATCCAATTAGTTCCTCACACTAACTACCTCTTCAAAGAAAAACACATTACTGTGCATAGCATACAATAAGGAATGTTAACCCTTTGTGTGCCAGATAAGATAAACTATTACTCTATGGGATTTGAATGTGTTACCTTGCAAGAATGCATCTATGGCAAAAAATGAGTTAACCATAACATAGTAATAGAGCCACTCAGATGAAATATTTCATGAATTTGAGAGGGAACCAACCTCAATTACTCCAAAATGCAAGTTATTAAACCTAAATTAAGGCCTAAATTAGCAATATAAGTATTTTGGATCATTTTAGTCATGAAATTCAAAGCAATGAATTTGCTGATGTTACTATTTGAATCCTGTGTGCTAAGTGTTGTCAAAACTGAAGAATTTAATATGTGCTGTATTTACGCATTCATGTATATTTCATATCATTGTAAATATGTTGAACTCTCATACCTAGAGAGGGGTGAATAGAGTTAATAATATCTTATCTTATCTAATCTTACCTGTGTGCCACCAGGCGCACTCGATGTCCTCGCAAGCCCTCAGTTCAATCCTCGCAGGGCACTCTTGCCCCCCAAACACACTCTCCACCAGCACCTCTCGGCTCCGCATCTGAACAGCGCCCTCGCCGCAGCTCTGGGAGCAGGATGACCAGTGGGACCAATGTCCAACCTCGCAGTCGACTGGGCAGTCCACGTAGCAGGCGCGGCTACTGACCGGCTTGAAAAGGCTCTCTGAAGCTTCAGGGAGAAGAGGAAAAGGATTCAAGATTATTATTGGTTATGGTTTGTTATGGTTTGATATTGTCTTAACCTTGTTGGAGAAACTGTAGAAAGAAAGATAATGTTTTTACCTTATCTACATTACACAATACAAGGATCTTCTGAATATACATTGTATGTCATTCATTCCCTATCTCTCTCTCTCTCTCTCTCTCTCTCTTTCTCTCTCTCTTTCTATCTTTCGCTATTTTCTCTTGCCCTTTTCTTTACTAATTTCTCTGTCTCTTCCTTTTCTATTCTCTATCTCTCTCTCTTGCTTGCTTTCTCACTTTATACTCACTCTTTTTCCCTCTTTTTCTCACTCTATCTCTTATTCTCCAACCATTATGTTATGTCTTTAATGCTTTAAATTGTACTTCATACAAACCCTAAATCTGTCCACATCTTTTTCTTTCTCATCATCTCTATCTCTCTTTCTTGCTCTTGCTCTCTCTCTCTTTCTCTGTTTCTGTATATCTTCATTCTCTCTTTCTATTTTAAATTTTCTCTATCTATGTGTATATCTCTATCTCTCTCTATCCCCCCCCCTCCCCCCCCCCCCCTCTCTCTCTCTCTCTCTCTCTCTCTCTCTCTCTCTCACTCACTCACTCTTTCTCTCTTTCTTACTTTTTTGTAATCATATCAATAAATAAGGATATTTGGTGTATATTTTGCTTGGTGTTATATATAGGTTTCATTTTATATCCCTGACTTCCTTTTTCTTCTGTATTTACTCTCTTCTCGTTTCTCTCTCTCTCTCTCTCCCCCCTCTCTCTCTCTCTTTCTCTCTGTCTACCTCTCTTCCTTGGGAAATGACATGCTCCTACCAGGCCAAATGAAAACTAAGAACTCCTGTCAAGAGACCCCCCATGCCATCCCACTAGCTAATCTAATCACCTGCTTCAGTCAGACATGATTAAGCTTATGTCTGACCATAATCTCTGACATCAATTTAGAAAGAGACAGGAGGTAGTTGCTGACTAAATCATATTAAAAACACAATTTCCTTATAGTGTTGAAACATTTTTATCAAGGTGCAGATTTCATTCATTCACTAGCTTCTTTTAAATATGGACGTTTTCCTCTCAGTATTTCTCTGTTTCGTTACCTGCCCTAATCCTCCCTCCCCCCTCCTCTCTCTGGCTGTTTATCTCTCTCTCTCTCTCTCTCTCTCTCTGTTCCCTCTCTCTGCCTTTCTTTCTCTCTCTCTTCCTTGCTATCTCTCTCTCTGTCTGAATGTCTGTCTGTCTGTCTCTCTCTCTCTCTCTCATGCTCTTCCTCTCTGTATTTCACTGCATCTCATCTATCCCTCTCTGTCTATCTCTCTCTCTCTCTCACTCACACATTATTTATTCAATTTATGCGTTTATTGGCAAAAACAAGATGACACTCTCCCATCAGTCCAAATCAAAACTACGAACTAGTTTCAAAAGACCACTTCCCTTCTTGTTAACTCTGACATTAACATTCCTTGAAAACCCCATTGGCTTACTACACATCTTCATGCCAATAGAAATGAGAGGGTTGCCCCTTACATTACCAGGACCTTGGAAACCCCATTGGCTTATTACACATCTTCATGCCAATGGTAATGAGAGAATTAAACTAATCACCTGCTTCGGTCAGACATGATTTAAATCTGCCTTACCACAACTTCAGAGATTGGCATAGACATGAGGGAGTCGCGGACCAAATCACATTAAAAACTCTAATTTCCTGACAGCATTTAAAAAGTGTCATCTTAGAGACAGAAGCGTGGCTCGCTAGACTGTTTTCATAATTAATTCATAACTTACCCCTTGCAGAACCCCCTGTGTGGTAATGCGTTGTCACATTCACTTGTATCTAGTCATTCAATTTCACAGGATGGAATGCACCAATTATGATTATTCCTAGTCAGACAAACCTCAGACAAGCTTATCAATAGTTTCATATTGTTTGAGAAATGTGCAGAAGTTGTGCATACATAATGAAAATGGTACATATTGTGATATTTTTGTAAGTAATGTACTTACATCTTCCCCCCTGACTGCTTAATAATAAGTTATTACAATATCTAGTCATTCACTTTCAATGGGTTGGCATGTGATCTGAATCTATTAGTTGTTGCTACTAAGACGGACCTCGGACAATAATTGATAATTAATCAAACTTTCCTTTGTCATACCACGAAAATAATCAAATCTCCGTAAAAACTAGTTAGACTTTCATTTATTCTACGGGACTTATAGTACCTCTGACCTTAAAATTTCACAGTTGGTATCCCAAAGATACGTGGTATAGATATGTGCAAACTGTCATGAAGTTTGCAGATGTTTGTAAAAGGGACGGGCCATCTTTAACTGGAGGTCCCCATGCATAGGAGAGCCACACTCTTTGCATATTTTACACCCCACTTAACTTCTTGATTAAGAGAAATGTGAAAGCCCAGTGGAGAGGACAGATAGCATAAATACCAGGAAAGTGGCAGTCATGACAAGCCCTCACGGTTCACCCCAAAAGACCAATTAACCTACAAACAGTGTCCCATAGGCATTGAGAGTGTTATGTGAAAGAGAGAGGTTCTTCCTCTACTTAAAGCGATACGTCACCCTGAAATTATTTTGGTTTCAATATAAGGACACACATGAAAGAAGTATATCAGTGAAGGTTTGACGAAAATTGGTCAAAGGAAAAGAAAGTTATTTGATGTCAAAGTTTTGATTTTGTGACGTCACATGCGAGGTACTCTCCCATATGTTTTGTACTACTTTTGTCATAAATTGCCTTTTTTTATATTCTTTGATAAAGGAATGCATTCTTTGAATAGAGATATGTGTGTAAAAACATGTGTCTGATGACATATATCACATGCACAGGTAAAATGGTAAATATCCTTTTGAGAAAATTGACATTTTACAAAATCAAAAACTGTAAAATCAAACCATCACTAATATGTTTCTTTCATGCATCTCCTTTTATTGAACCTAAATAATTTCAGGGTGACCTATCCCTTTAATAATTCCATTCACTCTCAATCTCTGATGATGGTTAATCTTTGATAATTCCTGCTCTAAAAGCGAGGTCCATTACATCTTGGCATAATGAAGCAAGGAGTCTGCACAAATAGAGATTGCAACATCAACACACCTTAGAATATCACAGAGTTTTGGATCAACGCAAATTAGCTGTTTAAAGATTGTCCGTCCCTTTTGCAAGCTTAAAATTTGAAATCGTCTATCACGATCGTAAATTGAAGAAAGTGTGATTCAAGACCATTTCTAAGAATATAGCATGTTGAAGCTTTCTGTATATGTAAAAAATTTCAGCCGTTAAATTTCAAACCGACTTTTTTCGTACTACGAAAAAAGTATTAGTCTTTGTTACAGTATCTATGTTGTTATTATGCGTGTGTGAAATCCTAATTTTATGAGTAACTACCAAACTTTGGAGATGATTCCTTCCATAGAACAATTTTTTTCACAATGCGTTTTATAATTTAATAAACAGATTAATCAATAAAGCAAATATTTCAACACAAACTGCTAAGAGCCTGAGGTAAAGACTATTAATCAGACGTTGTTTACGTGCATTATTTGAATTCTACACTACGTATCAGTTTCAAATTGTGAATATGGAGCTTGCTAACACTTCTCTATATGTTTTGCCAATGTTTCGATGGTTTTGTGGTGATCTGAAAAAGGGACTGGCTGTCTTTAAGGAAGATCATGCCACGGTCCTAGTTCTTGTAAGTAATCATGGGAGTCAAGGAAATTGCCAGTGTTGATCTTGCCTCATTTCCTTGCCACCTTCGCATAATCAGACTAAGGTTGGTCTAAGAACTAGGCTGTGTTTTGTTTATTTGTCTTAACCACTTCAAGGCTAGCTCAATAAGACATTCAACTTGTGCAAGTTGATCTCTCCACAACATCAAAGAAAGAAAAAAAACATCTTTGTATCTCTCCACTTACTAGTAAGCAAGAAAGAAAATTACAACTTAAAAAAAAAATCTTGTCTTTTGAGTGATTTTCATCAAACTAATATGTTTCTTTCATGTTTCTGCTTTAATTAAAACCAACTTCATTTCAGGGTGAATTATAGTTTTAATAGCATGAAAGAAAGATTTAAAAAAAAATGTTTCTTCCACTTCTCAAATTGTAAAGTTTCTCCCTCTTGTCATTTTCTTAGGGTGTCTTGGAGGATGACATGAGGTGTCAAGACGTCTGGGGAGTCAGAGATCTTATGCATGGCTAATTGACTTATTCTTAGCACCTTGTTGGATATTATGTGATTAATACGGGACTAAAGAAGACCATGGAAGCTGAGCAAATTGATACTTCCCCAGTGCTTCCTGTCCGCATCACGTATGTCTTATCTCAACCAAGCTAATTAGAGCGGACATAGATTCACACCGACACAGAGGCAGAGAAAGAGAGGGAGGAGTTGTTGAGATATATACACTACAGCTCAAAGGAATTGGCATGGGGAAAGGGAAAGGGAAAAAAGGGAAGTAGCCACAGTTTTAAACTGCGGTTATTTTGTCCAGCATGAAACACGATGCTTTTTAGGCTAAAGCACTGTGTTTCATGCAGTAATGAACAAAGTATACCGCAGTTTTAAACCGTGGTATATTTTATCCAGTTCAGCATGAAACATGATGCTTTTAGGCTAAAGCATCAAGATATAATCAAAAGAGGGTGGAAAGAGAAAAATGTTCACTAACTCTGCAAACAGCTCACAAATCTACCCACTACATCAGCCTTGTAACTCCCTAGTTTTAACCCTCCTGGTACTAAAAGTGCAAGAAATATATAAGACGTCAATGGGCTTTTCCTAAGCTGGCACTGAGAGGGTTTACATCACTTTGGTTGACCCAAGGGCCAAGGCAATCTCTGCCCTACTCTGACAAAAGGAAGCAACTAACAAAAGAGACTTTTCTTGTAAATGAGCAAAATGTGTCTGTCACTTGCATTGGCATCAGTGCAACACCACATCATGTTAGATTGAATATCTCGTAGCAAGATGAATATTTCTTGTCCAGACTTTGGCCGTATGTAGGGAATGCTGGGTACAATCTAAGAGTACCAATAACCCAGATTTGAGTGATTTGCCACATGCTTCCTTTTGTCAGAGTATAGGGCAGATCTGCTCCCTAAACCCCATCTTATGACTCATGCAATACATTCCTTTGACACACCTTCTATAACTTAGTCTTGACATTCCTTCATGAAAGAAAAGTCAATAATTTGAACTTTAGTACTAAATGTACTTTCGTCTGTGATGACTGTGTCTAAGCTATAATGCACATTGATTTGTGTAATGTACACCAAGTACAATAAATCATTTTTGTAATGTATTCACAATTCGCTCCCCAAAATTTGCATAGAATCAATGTAAAATTGTGGCCAAATCGGTCAATGTGGTAAAAAAAAAAAGCCCGCTAGTCAGTCAGACCATTAAAGCTCTCGCTAGAGCAATGTTCTTTAAAACCAAAAGCCGCCTTAAAGGGCATATACTGTACTGGGAAGGCAAAAAAGCCTTCAAAATGTAATTGTTAGCAATCTTCTTGCGAATGATCTTACATTTATGTATTTTCTATTTTAGAATCTTGCAAAAAGTTATTTGCCCTCAAATGATCTACATTTGGAGTAATGAGTGATTAAATCACAAATCCTAAAAATGTTCGGGCCGAACATTTCGAGGATTTAATCATTGATCATTAATTACTCCATATGTGGATCATTTGAGGGCAAATAACTTTTTGCAAGATTCTAAAATAGAAAATACATAAATGTAAGATCATTCGCAAGAAGATTGCTAACAATTACATTTTGAATGCTTTTTTGTCTTCCCAGTACAGTATACGCCCTTTAACAATGGATATGACAATACCACTTTGGTATTCTATGGGCACGGTCTAGTCATAACATACTAGTCCAACTCCACAGAAAAGGTGAAGTAGATCAAGGATTCCAGAGGAATTAATCTCTAAACATTATGTCTCACTGATCTCATGAACATTCCTGAAGGGATTAGAAGCCTTGTAATCCCTTCCATTGACAGGGGTTTTATTGTGATATTTAACCACATTAAGCAAACTTTGTGTAAACCAGTTGGAGAACATGGTTGCCTTGACAAACCATGTGTTAATCTAACACTTCCCAGGACAACAAGGGCATGTTGGAATTCCCCTGTATCTCTCTGAATCGTGGTAGGGTCCATGCTCTGACCAATCATATACCAACTCTCCCCTCCACAGAACCCCCCCCCCCCCCTCACATACACACATACACACATACACAATCAGGTACAAAGTGTTCCTCTACCCTCAGGGCTTGCAAGTGCAATTTTTCAAACTACTTGTTAAAGAGATTAAAATAAAGTTGGTTTCAATAAAAGCAGAGAAAAAAAAGAAGCATGTAAGTACAGGTTTGACGTAAATTGTTCCAAAGAAAAGAAACTTGCAATTGTTTTAAGTTTTGATTATATAATGTTCTTTTCCCTTGACCAATTTTGTCAAACTTTCACTAATATGTTTCTCTTATGTTACTGCTTTTATTAAAACCAACTTAAGTTCAGGGTGAACTACACCTTTAGTCTAACATATCCCTGAACAACAAGGATATGTATGAATTCTACCATCTCTCTCCTCTCTCTCTCTCTCTCTCTCTCTCTCTCCTTCTCTCTCTCGCTCTCTCTCTCTCCCCTCTCTCTCTCGCTCTCTCTCCTTCTCTCTCTCTCTCTCTCTCTCTCTCTCTCTCTCTCTCTCTCTCTCTGACCTGTCCCCTTCTTCAGCATAAATCACAGTGAAGATCCCACTGTAGTCTCATGTGTCTCGTTCACATATATGTTAAATCAATTATCCCTTCCTCAAATGCAACACATACTTTGGCCTGAGGGTGCGTTCAGATGACAGCGAGCCACGCAGCATACACTAACAATGTGGCGTCAGAGCTGGGTTGTGTTTACATTTCTGTGCTTCACAAACTTCCCTCTAGTCATGTATGGACTTTTTAAGATGTACCGAGATGTCCACTGTCAAAAAGTCCTTGACAGTTCTCCTCGGCATTCAACTGATATAGTCACAGATATTTGCTATCGATATCGAAATCCAGGGGCCCGTATCACAAAGAGATACAATTGATCTCTGATCGTTATATCAACCAAATGACTGATCGATCGATCATACGATTGATATCGATCATAAAATCATATCACAAAAAAAACTAGTACAATCAATATCGCTTGCACCTTGCAATTGATACTGATTGTAGTTTGTGTGGATCAGTCCTAACTATAGAACTGATTGCAGACATGCACAGGCTTGGACTTGCAATGAATAGCAGTGATGGGCCCTGTTGCATAAAACTTACCATTGATGGCAAATTTACAACCAATGGCAATTTCTATTGAGACCTTGAATTTTATTGGCTGTCAAGTGATGTTACCATGGTAGTTGCCATTGATGGCAGAGTTACCATTAATGGTAAGTTTTATGCAACAGGGCCCTGGTTTGTGATACAGGGAGTTGCAATAGAAAATATCTTTGCAATGGATTGCAGAGTTGCGATACATAGCAACTCACTCTTTGTGATACTGGGCCCAGGACAGTTTTGCAATTTAAAGAATAACTTGTGGTTTATCCTGTCTTACATGTACATACACTCCAGCTGAAATGAATTGGCATAGGGAAAGGGAAAGGGAAGAAAGGGAAGGACCCACAGTTTTAAACCGCGGTATAGTTTGTTCAGTTCAGCATGAAACACAATGCTTTAGCCTAAAAAGCATCGTGTTTTATGCTGGACAAAATAAACCGCAGTTTAAAACTGCGGCTCCTTCCCTTTCTTCCCTTTCCCTTTTGCTATGCCAATTCCTTTGAGCTGTAGTGTACGCTCATACACGTAAGCTCATACACGTATCCCTGTATATCCCACTGCCCACATAATCCATGTATTGTACAAAAGAAGAAGGATGTCAAGATTCACAACGCATGGCAGCTTGCAGGCAAATGAAACTGCTCTCTTAAGAAGTCGGTTTCGACAGGAAAGATGGAAAGGAAAAGAAACTGGGAAAGAAGGATGACCACTTGAATAAGCACCTCAGCAGGCTGAGTGACTGATGAACAAAATAAAAGGGTAATTTACCATGACATGGAGCAGATATAAAGAGGTCATGACAGAGAGTTGTAGCACTCCATGATTGCCCATGTCCCAAAATATGGCACAGACAGACAAGGTGCCTCTTCATTAGACCGATGTGGGCGAAATAGCGAGCTTGTTCTGATCGGGTTAGCTAGCCAGATCACAAAATAGCTAGCTATTTGCGTCTTCATTAGCCAGAACAGGCAAAATAGCTCGCTATTTGGTCGAGAAAATTTCCCAAGAAATCTTGGGCTAGATGGAGCTAGCTCGAGCTAGCTCGGAGCGTCTTCATTAGCCTGAAAATTTCTCGATCCCGGCATGCATCAGCGCGCACGAGGCATTGTTTACGTAATAGGTTTTTATACGTGAGTGAATGCGAGCTCACAACCAAAGCCATGCGGTCGTGGCCTATTCCCGTGGCACACTGCTGGTATTTGCATCCTGAGTTTCGAGCTTACATATCCCGAGTTTCGAGCTAATGAAGACGCGATTGCAACTTCAGGCTAGTTCCCCGGATCAGCAAACTAGCTTGCTATTTCGTCTGATCGGGCTCATGAAGACGCACCTACACAGTACAAATATGATCTGTTGATCTGATGGCAATATCAGTTTTTGTCATCATTGAGGAAGACTCCAAACTCTGGGAAAGACTTTTCAAACAGGAAAGGATAAATCCATATTTCAGCCTCGGCATCCTATTGAATATAAATATGTCACTTTGACGATGTCATTCACCTATGTCTTAAAGGGATAGTTCACCCTAAAGATAAGTTGGCTTCAATGAAAGCAAAAACATGAATGAAACATATTAGTGAAGACTTGATGAAAATCAGTCAAAGGATAAAAAAGTTGTGCTCTTTGAAATTTCAATTTTGTGACACCACATGCGAGGTGCTCTCCCATATGTTGTGTAACTGTTTCCATAAATTGCTTTTTTTTTCTTTGATGAAGGAATACATTCTTTTTATAGCAATATGTGTGTAAAAACATGTGTCTAATGCTATATTAAATGCACAGGTGAAATAATCAATATCTTTTAGAGAAAATGCACATTTTCGAAAACAAAAAGATATACATAACATAAGGGAAAGTGTGACGTCGCAAATTAAGCATATTAAAAGATCATAACTTTCTTATCCTTGGACATATTTTCATCAAACCTTCACTAAAACATTTCTTTCATGTGTCTGCTGTTATTGAAACAAATACATTTCCAAGGTCAACTATCCCTTTAATTGGAATGAATTGATGATATAAAGTATGGTGCTACGAATGAGCGCCACAGGACTTCCTCTCCTTCATACTCAAGTTTGGCAGAAGGAATCATTTGACAGACTGTCACTCCCTCCTTTTGTATTTAACAGATAAACATGTGGTGATTTAATCATATTTTATGCTGGCAACAAGTGCCTTAACAAATTACAAAAAAGTACATGGATTAGGCTTGGATCAGTCTAGTTTGCACACACAAGGCCTTGACAGTCAGCCAGTCAGTCTGAATTGAAAATGCAGCGACCAGCTCTACCATTTTAAAGGGATAGTTCACCCTGAAGATAAGTTTCAATAAAAGCAGAAACATGAATGAAACATATTAGTTAAGGCATGATGAAAATCTTATCTTATCTTCTGACGGATTTCCTCTAATATGTTTCTATGTCTCTAATATATTCTAATATATGTCTCTAATATGTTCACTAATATGTTTCTATCATGAGAGAGGTTTACGGTACACCATGTGTAAAGTCCTGGGAGGACTGAGATAAGAAAACGTGGATAGAATTGAAGGTGAAATGTACAGGCGAGAAAGTGGAGATTTGAAAGTAGAGTATTCTTTCGAAATGTGAGTGTAGTCCTGAAAAGGACTGTAAACAAGAAAGAGAGTAGAGAGGTAGACTTGACGTTTCGGGCAGATTGACTGTCCGTCTTCAGGACTCCTGAAACTCAAATCAAGCTGAAATTGACACATCATAAAGTCAAAGGATATCAAATTTGTGTGTATCAGATAATTAATTCTGAACACAACAATGAACATTGTGTGTCACACTTGTCAATGCTCACAACATTTCAGATCCAAATTTATCAAAAAGTGAGAATCCCATGAAATATTAACAGGATTATTAAAAAAATGTAAATGATGAAATGTCACAATACCTGCTTCATCCCTTGACTATATGAGGTGTCATTTTCAGCTCGACTTGAGTTGTAACTTACTTTCAATTATTTTTCATAAGTGTCAAAATTTTTTTGTTAAAACCTATTCCATGGCACCTTAAAGGTGATACCTATAGGAAATGAAATCAAATAAATATATTTTATTTTATAATTGAATGAGTTATTAAAGCAATTTATGAAGCTAACATGCCATGAAAGGGTTCAGTTTTGTGTTTAATGAAAGTAAAATTGACATTCTTTCTGACCTCAGGGAAAGTGGCGTTTTGTGTACGTCACAGCCGGGATACGCTTCACAATGACCATTGTGTATCACACCTGTTAATCCACTAGCAACTGCCATCACAGTTTCATTAACAATGCATGATGCTTCTGGCGGAAAAGAAGCTGCGGATTGGCATGTTTGATGCACAATAACGCCTCCCTTTTCTTACGTCAGACCTAAAGGCCGTTTCGGATGAGAGTTGGGCAAATTTGTCCCCGAGAATACGGTGATTGTTTTCACCCTAATTTCGCTTTTTGGAAAGTGATATATTGTTTGAATGTTATCCAAGCTCATTGTATGGCTTATAAGCTTTCTGTAGATGAATATCTTCATATTTTTGGATTTTCTATGAATATTACCTTTAAGAGTTTGCATACCTGAGTTTAGGCAGGAGGAATCGTCTACTGGTGTGAGAATGTCACTCCCTCCGTCCATGCAGAAGACCTGCCTAGTCTCGATACCAGCCCCACAGTTGGTGCTTGTGTTCTGGGTCAGCGTGCACTGCTGCCAGTCCTGTATGAGAGAGATTGATAGAAAGAAATGGTCACATGATAGGATGACGGAGAGGAGTCACATGATCAGGAGGAGAGGAGTCACATGATCAGGAGGAGAGGAGTCACATGGTCAGAGGGAGAAGTGCAAAAGGCGCAGGTTCAATTTTATAACAAACTTTTCTGTAGCATAACAAAACGTGGTTTATTAAGGAGCTGTCTTTCTTTGCATTTATTTCTTATTTTATTCTTCCTTTCTTAGACTTGTCTTACACTATTCCTTTACATCTTGTTTTCTTCAGTACGTCTTTCTTCCTTTTCATGTGTATTAAGTATGCCCCCAAAAAATTCATCACCACCACCACCACCACTACCACACCATCACAACTGTCACCCGATCTGACTAGTGGCACTACTACCACCACCACCACACCACACCACGAAACACCATCATCGCCATCACCACCATCACCACCACCACCTCCATCACCACCACATGGCTCCTCCTACCTGAATACCACCATCACCATCACTATCACCACCACCACCACCACCACCACCATCACCATCACCACCACATCCCTCCTCCTACCTGAATATATACCACCATCACCATCATCACCACCACCATCACCATCACCACCACCACCACCACCACTGTCACCATCACTACCACACCACACCCCTCCTCCTACCTGAAGATACCACTGGTACTGGGGGCACGCCATCCTGTTCTGTATCCTACAGGGCTCATGGTCTAGCAGAGGGAGGAGGGAGCCCCCTATTGGAAAAATCAACATTATATGATACCCTTCCTACCCCAACATACCATCACCACCATTACTTTAACCATCACCACATCACCACCACACCAAACTCCTCCTACCTGAGCATACAACCACCACACCACCACCACACCGCAAAACCTCTCTTACCTTAACATAACACTATCACACCACCACCATCATCACCACCACAACCTATACCACCATCACTAACACCACCACCACCACCACTACCACCACTATCATCACCACCACCACCATCACCATCACCACCATCACCACCATCACCATCACCACCACCACCATCATCATCATCACTGCCACCACCACCACCATCACTGGCACCACCACCACCACACCACACCCCTCCTCCTACCTGAAGATACCACTGGTACTGGGGGCACTCTGTCATGTTCTGTATCCTACATGGCTCATGGTCCTCCAGAGGGGGGCAAGGGAGCCCCCCCCCCCCCCCCCATTGGAAAAAGTGACGACAAATGATACTCTTCCTACCCCAACATGCCATCATCACTGACACCATCACTACCACCACCACCACCACACCACACCCCTCCTCCTACCTGTAGATACCACTGGTACTGGGGGCATGCCGTCATGTTATGTATCCTACAGGGCTCATGGTCCTGCAGAGGGGGGCAGGGGAGCCCCCCATTAGAAGCAGCTCTCATGACTCTCCTGGACCTCGCCCTGAAAAAACGAAACAAAAATTGAAAAAAATGCCTCTTCCCACAAGTAATACACACAAATACAATAGAGCAAAAGTTTATTTGGCACACAAAGGGTTAATAATGACAGGACCATAATCAAAAAGTCTCTCCACAAAACACTGAATTATTTGAATAAAAAATTGTCCTCCTAGAGACTTATGAAGTACAAAAAAAGCAAGAGAATGTTGGCCTTGTGTACTGGTACGATCATAATTTAATCACCCCCACAAATTTAATCAGGGACCTATTTGTGCTCAACAACTGCACATGCTCTGAAGCACTAATATTCACTCTTTATCTCTATCTCTAGCCTATTTCTCTCCACTGCTGAAGGAAGGCCTCCTCATCATTTTTCCATTTTGATCTATCTTGTGCCATTCGTTTCCATGTCATACTCTTCACTCCTTATACCTATATGAAAAACATCTAAATATAGGTCAAAAAACGTTCAACTGATTTTATACAATTATTCTTTCAATGGTGATGTCATCTTCGGTACATTTCAAGGAACTTCCCCAAAATTGAAACACTGGACTGGTGTGAAATACGGCCAAATGACTCAATCACATGGCCCTGCACTCACCTGTGACCTTCGACCCCTGTGGAGGCGGGATCACGGCAGGTCACTGAGCATTGACCCCAGGGTGTCCAGCTAGAAACCAAGCAGTCACAGGGCACTGTGCAGATCTCTTGGCTTGGGGGCTGGAAGTTGGCTGTCTGGAGGGTGTTGTCCGCCTCTGAAAATGAAATAAACAAAAAACGTTATTATTGAGGTTCATCTTATAAAGAGTTACGATTGATCTGCATCAATTGCAAGTCCAGTGAATTATCTCTAGCATACATTTTAGAGACAGGTGGTATCTGCCTCTGGAAATGAAATACACAAAAACGTTATTATCAAGGTCCATCTTTCAAAGAGTTATGACTGATCTGAATCAATCACAAGTCCAGTGAATTATCTCTAGCATACATTTTAGAGACAGGTGGTATCTGCCTCTGGAAATGAAATACACAAAAACGTTATTATCAAGGTCCATCTTATAAAGAGTTACGATTGATCTGAATCAATCGCAAGTCCTGTGAAGTATCTCTAACATACAGGTAAGAGATAGGTGTTATCTGCCTCTGGAAATGAAATAAACAACAAATGTTCAAAAGGTTATAACTGATCTGCATCAATAGCAAGTATCTAATGTGCAGAGTTACGATGTACAGTTCATCAGCGTGTTTAGACTTTTTACGAACTATCAGATCCGTATTGATCAGATTCAATCTTGTTTTGAACTCTTTCCTGATGATTCAAAATCTTCACTATTGTATCAAATCTGTACAGCACACAACACACAGATTTGAAGGTTTGTAAAAACACTGAAGAATTGATATCAATCACATGTTAAGTTGCAATCAATCGTAAGTCTTTATACAACAGGGCCCAGCTGTCATTATCCTAGCCTCAAAGCTGACAGATGAGCTGTTCTAATCCACACTGAAAAAAAATCAGGGCCCTGTTGCATAAACTTACCATTAATGGTAACTCTGCCATCAATGGTATCTACCATGGTAACATCACTTGATTGCCAATCAAATGCAAGGTTTCAATAGAAAGTGCCATTGGTAGCAAAGTTACCACCAATGGTAAGTTTTATGCAACAGGGCCCCGTATTCATAAGACCAGCCACTTTGTCCTCTTTTCCCAGTCTAAGCCTGAGAAAAATTAGTGTAGAAGATTCGTCTTCTGCAGCCGGCCTCTTCATTCAATTGTTTAAGAAAAGCAGTCTAGAGAGTAAAAACTGCCTCTGGAATCGAACGAAAGGGGAATAAAGTGTTTCAGTACCATAAATATGATAGAAACACATGATTGAAGGTTTGGCGAAAGTCTGTCAAAGGATCAAAAAGTTATGATCTTTTGAAATTTCAATTTTGTGACGTCATGTGCGAGGTACTCTCCCATACATGCATGTGCTCTGTGCTGTATATTTCCATGAATTGTTCTTTTTCTGTGTTTACATGTTTTCATAGAAGTTTGTGTTTGAATTAATGAAAACTTTCCACCTGACTGTCATGTGATGAGTGATCTTATAATGATACACCTGTCCTCATGTGATTCAGTTGCGAAGGGTAGAACATACTTTGATTAAGTTTTTGCTAGCTGTATCCAGGTATATTCAAATCGATGGAGACTTTTATTATTGATATCTTTATTCGCTTCGTTAAAAAGCATCTACAACAACAAAAATATCAAGCACACAATCATATACAAAAACCCACATTTAAAAGCACGACTACACACATACAATAACCCCTCAACAAAATCATAAACAAAATTATATCAAACCACTCAGCCCACAGTAACCCCCCACCCCCTTACAGACAAGAAAATTGTAGGATGTTATAGCATTGGCTAAGTCTAAGCTATCTTGCAACCTCGTCCCACTCGCCACCGACAATGCTTAGTAATGATTTATCATATGCACCTGCCCACTGGTAGATCCAGAAGGGGCAGTAGAGGTAAAGCACCCCCCCCCCCCCCCTCCCCACCTCCTTCCACCCGATTTCTAATCTGTTCCCCCTATCTCTAAACTATCCTAGATCCACCACCGCGGCTGTCCCCGGTGATTCAGTTTCAATAGGTGGAATGCATTGGATACTGTTGCAAGTCAGACAAACCTCAGGCAAGCTTTGGGGGTACCAGTATGAGAAACATAACAATTCTGCTCAAACAATGTGGTCTATTGGTAGATATATAGGCAAGACCCTAGGTTCACGTCCCACACATGTTCATAAAGGGCTAATTCACCCTGAAAATATTCAGGACACATGAAAGAAATATTTTGGTGAAGATTTGATGAAAATCTGGAATTAGAAACTTATTACATCATAAAATGTTGATTTTGTGATGTATCATGTACAATTTGTTTTTAAAATGTCAATTTTCTCACAAGGTTAGTTACCATTTGACCTGTGCATTTGATATATCATTAGACACATGTATTTACACACAAACCACTATGAAAAAATGTATTCCTTTATCTAAGAACAGAAAAAGGGCAATTTATGGAAAAAAAGTAGTACACAACATATGTTGTGTACTACTTAGAAATCAAATAACTCACATAACTTAAAAATCAAATAACATACTTAAAAATTAAATAGCATTTTCCTTTGACCGATTTTCATCAAACCTTCACTTATATGTTCCTTTCATGTGTCTCCTTTTATTGAAATTAAAAAAATATCTGGGTTAACTATCCCTTTAAGTGTTACTCTGAGCGTACATCACGCAAGCATACATTTTTTTTTTATGAGTGAAAACTTGAGTACCTGCACAGATTTTATCTTTACACATCCATCTATAATTGCACAAAATTTTCCCCACTGCACATAGGCATTTCAACTCCTTCTGTGCTACAAAGATTTGATATAATTTCTCACCCTAGAATCAAGTAATAAGAAAAACACTGTGAGGAACATACAATGATGAACTGCATTGGTACAAGTACAATCACAGCTAATTAAAGGGCTACTAAATTAGAAAAATAAGTTCCCACTAATCTACGTAAAATTATCCACTAAAAACGAATTTCACATTAATTTGCCGCAAAAAAGTCTCATTTTAACAAAAATTTGAAAAAACGCACGCCTCCAGTGACGTGTGAGAAGTCAAAATGCCATAGATTGTACAGAAGTCAACAATAGACCATTTTCGTAATGTATTCACAACTTTCCCCCTAACTGCGTAGTAACGCGTTATTGCATTCACCTGTATCTTGTCATTCAGATTCAATGGATGGAATGCACTTTGAATCTACACTGTATTAGTTGTTGCTACTCAGACAAACCTCGGACAAGCTTTGGGGTTCCCATTAACGTATTGTTTGAGCTGCGTGAATAAAATATTTTATTCACGCTGTTGGCATTTATGGCATTTTGACTTCTCATATGTCACTGGAGACGTGCATTTTTTTCAAATTTTCGTCAAAATGAGACTTTATTGCGGCAAACGAATGTGAAATTCGCCTTAAGTGGATAATTTTACATAGATTAATGGGAACTTATTTTTCTAATTTAGTAACCCTTTAAAATGTGGCTAGCTTCATGACTTCAGCATAAGATCCAGGTGGTCAAAGGAATCTTCAGGAGGCCACACTATCTATTTGTATCTTACACTGCTATGTCTTGAATCATTACTTGTAACTAATTCTTAATATACATCCGGGTATTAAAATCTGGGGAAAGTTTTTTCCTGGCCGCTTAGTAATGATTTATCATTATACACCTGTCCAGTCGTGAATCCAGAACAAGAATTTCTTGCAAGCAATCGCTGTACAAATGTATGAAGCTGAGAGCATTTGCCGGCAATTTATCTATATTTTTTGCAGTCAGTCACTGAACAAGTTATTGCGATCAATCAATCAATGTACAATTCAATGGAGCTGAAGGCATTGTACTACAATTGATTTGAAGTTCTTGCAATCAATAATCTAATGTACAAATAAATGGAACTGACTATATGTGTGACTGCAGTTGATTTAAAGTCATCGCAATGAATAACTGAACAAATTTATGTTAAAAGTTATTGCAATCAATCAATCACTGTATAAATTAATGTAGCTGAATACATTGTACTACAATTGATTTGAGGTTATTGCAATCAATAATTTATTGTCCAAATAAACAGAACTGACTGTATTTGACTGTAATTGAATTAAAGGATAATGCATCCCAATGATAAGTTGGTTTCAATAAAAGCAAAAACATGAAAGAAACATTTCAGTGAAGGTTTGATGAAAATCTTTCAAAGGATAAGAAAATTATAATCTTTTGAAATTTAAATTTTGTGACGTCACATACTGTACGAGTTTCTCTCGCATGTTATGTGCAGTATAATTCCATATTGCTCTTTTTCTGTTTTTGACAACAGATTTTTTTTCATACAGGTATGTTTTAAAACATATTTCAAATGATGTATCAACTGCACAGGTAAAAGTGTGCATAATAAAATATCTTTTTGAGAAAATGCACTTTTTCAGAAAAACAAATTGGTACACAACATACATGTATGGGAAAGCATCTTGCACGCGATGTCACAAAATAAAAACTAATAAAAAAATAACTTTCTCATTCTTTGACAGATATTTCTTCAAACCTTCACTTATATGTTTGTGTCATGTGTCTGTTTTTATTTCAACCAAATTAATTTCAGTATGAACTATTCCTTTAGAGTTATTACAGTCACTCACTCTATACAAATGCATGGATCTGACTGTTGATCGCAATTGATTCAAGTTATGCTAGGAGGCTGATAACCAGCTCCCATGTATGTAACACAGAATATAGACAGAGATAGGAAGCACATGCTGATTGTGGTACAGCACAAACAATAACAGGACCTCAAGCGAGATGACCAAGAAGAGAGAAAGAGGGATGGAAAGAGGACAAGAAAGTTTATGGAGGTGAAGAGGAGGAGAAGAAGAAGAAAACCAAAAGTCAAAAGCAGAACAGAAAAAGGAAGGTGAAGAAGAAGAATGAACTGATAGACAGAAAGGATATGAAGAATACAAAGAAAAACTAAAAAGAAGAATTTGAAAGATTCAATGCAAACAAGAAAGCAAAAAGAAAGAGTAAGGAAGAAAGAAAGATGAGTGAGAAGAAAAGAAGAAGAAAAAAATACAGGACAAGAAAACAAATAAAAGAAATGGAAGATGAAGAATAAAGAGGAAGACAAAATGGGTGAAAGGGAAAACAAGGAAAAGAATGATTAGAAGGGAGAAAAGAAAATAAGGATCAAACAATAAGAAAGGAAAACAAGAACAAAGAAGGTAAGAAAGAAAACTAATAAACACAGTGGAAAACAAATAAGGACAAAACAAAATTCAAAGATATTGTACAGACAACAAATTCTCATAAGTAACCTGTAGGAAAGCAAAATTAATCATTTAGAGCGCTAATGCAACATATAACAGAGCAACCAACATTGAAATTCAACAATCAGGAAGATTTGGGGAAATTTCATCACACATCAGGGAGATGTCTATCAAACAGCCTAATGACAATAACCTTATCAATAATCAGGGAGATTGGGTGATGTGATGAAATCCAATGCAGTATCATTGGTCTACTTTCAGGGAGTCTCCTGCAAAATCAGTGAGACATGGCAGCTCTGCCTACAATGAAGAAATGACAAAAGAATGACTGAAGAGAATCACAGTCTGAGAGACGTCTTACCTGATTCAGGGGTCTGAAGACACAGACTATCCTCCACTATCTCCCCAATGTCATCCACACAGTCGACCCTCCTTAGTCTCTGTCCTACCAGACATGAATTAGCTCCTGCAGTCGATGGCTGTTACCATGGAAAAATGTCAACACAAATAAAAACATGGATTAGTAAACATTATCTAATCAGGAATGCATTCCAATTTACATACAGTATGGAGATGGATGCTGAATTCTTCCAACAATTTGAAGTGTAAGTGTTATAAATAAACAAATCATCTCTCCTCTTTTCACTCTTTCTTTTCCTTTCTTCACCCAATGGGTGAAATATCCTGAGAGAGTTCATCCACATACATGTAGTGTTACTGAAAGAAAAAATATTTTCTAAATAGTACTTAATTAATTTAACACAGTTAAAATTTCATACAGATGAGTAAACTAGATAGATAGATAGATAGATGGATATTAGATAGATAGATAGACAGATAGGTGGATAGTGCAATCAGCCATTTATTCATTTAATAATTCCATAATCATCATTTACAATCTCTTGTTAGGAGCAAACAAATTATTCATTTCATTTTAAAAGGAAGCGGCACATAAATTCATTGGATCTCAGAGTGATTTAGCAAACAAGAAAAGCAGAAAATAGCCACAGAGAAGGGAAAAAATGTTCCCTTCTAGGGTACAAAATTGTGTGACTGAAGTAAGTTGTGCAAATATAGCTTACAAGTATTATTCTCATCTGATGTGAGATCAATCAATAATTGTATGCATGTAGACACTAGACAGTGAGTTTCTGAAACCATTTTGATTTCTGAGTGACAGTCCTAAATTACCATGCAAGCAATGAAAGCCCTACATGTACATATCAATAATAACTACCCAGTAAGTCTCTGCCTATGGGATTGAGTGGGTTAACCCTCTCATTACCATGAAAACACTGATAGCCCCATATCAACAAGACCCAAGTGTTTTGCCTATTGGACTGAGTGAGTTAACCCTCTAAGTACCAAGCACTGACAGCCCAATATCAATAAGAACTCAGTCTCTTGTCTATGGGACTGAGTGGGTTAACCCTCTCATTACCATGAAAACAGTGATAGCCCCATATCAACAAGACCCAAGTGTTTTCCTATGGGACTGAGTGGGTTAGCCCTCTCAGTACCAAGCACTGACACCCCCATATCAATAAGAACTCAGTCTCTTGCTTATGGGACTGAGTGGGTTAACTCTCAGTTGCAAGCACTGACAGCCCTATATCAATAAGTGTTTTACCTACTGGACTGGGTGAGTTAAAAAGCAATTGTTTAATTTGGATTCCCACTTAGCAACGACTTCCTATTGAAAACTAAAATCAGTGGTACTCCAAACCATCAGGAAATGTAACAGTGCCAGCCAATTTGTCATGTGCTTGAAGACATCAACTCAATGTTAAAGGGTACCACTGGGCAGAAAATTAACTCTCTTATATCAAAGATATATCTCAAGTGAACATACAAAACAAGTTTGAGATCCTGAAGTTATTTCTACATTGCTAGGGAATCATTTTTAATATAACATTTCAATAGTTTTGTCCGATAACGATACCACCTCAATGACCTCACGATACTCAATGTGAGATTGCCGATCAAAGCTTGGAGGCTTGAACAGACCAAGCAGGCATTCTCTGTGATTCAGTGCGCCAAACTGGGAGAATTCACAAGCAGCGAATAAAATAGCAACTTCAAATTCGCAAACAGTATCTATCGCGAGTGACTTTCAGTATGGCGGATAATGAAAACGCCGGTACTGTGTACTCTTCTTGTACACGGCCCTATGTTTCACGCGAGCTAGCTGCATGCATGTATTATATAGCATAAATGTTTGAGCAAGTTCGCGCGAAGTGATACTTATAACTATCGTTTCCGCTTTGCGAAAGATCGTTATAACGATTGATCTAACGGACGTGCAAAACAAATAGAACATTGATGTTTCGTGCGATGTATTCATTAATTGCACTTTTTTCTAATTACAGGAACACATGAGACCCCACAACAAGATGATTAACATTAAATTCTAGTACCAAAACAATGAAGCATTGATTTTATACTTCCCAGAGGTCATAAAGGTCAGGTAAGCGGGAGAAGTGGGAATGAAAAAGACCCATAATCTTGTTGGAACCTAACCTGGCTTCCAGGGGGGTGTTTCACCAAGCTGTTCCTAAGTTATGAATGACTTTATGAGCGACTGGTGTCCCTCCTTGTGCTAAATGTGATACCACACTTCATTCATTGAGAATCTGATTTAGCACAAGAAGGGATCACCAGTCGTTCGTAAAGTCGTTCGTAACTTACGAACATCAGCTTGGTGAAACACCCCACAGGTTTTTAAAGATGGCTAATTAACTCTTTACATGCCACATATGACTTTACTCACAAGTAATATACACAATTCCCATAGAGCAACAGTTTATCTAACACACAAAGGGTTAATTCAAATTAAAGATAAGAGTCTAGGGTGGTGCTTCACCAAGCTGTTCGTAAGTTACGAACAACTTCATGAACGACTGGTGATCCCTTGTTGAGCTAAATCAGATTCTCAATGAACAAAGTGTGGTATCGCATTTAGCACAAGAAGGGATCACCGGTCGTTCGTAACTTACGAACAGCTTGGTGAAACACCCTTTAGTACTCACAAGACAAGTCATTCTTTCATTCTCCTCTTTTCTCTCTCCTTCCCAAACTGTTTTCATTATTTTCGCAAATGGGCTCCCATCTTTAAAGATGGCCCATCCCTTTTACAAAAATCTGCAAACTTCATGAAAGTTTGCACATATGTAGCATGTATCTTTGGGATACCAACTGTGAAATTTTAAGGTCAGCGGTACTATAAATCCTGTGAGATTTGATTCAAATTCATTGCCAGCCGTTGACTTTTTGATATTACGACTATTTTCCTGGTACAAAAAAAGAAAGCTTGATCAATTATCGAAGATTTCACATCAAAACTGAATATTACACTTTGTCGATTCCAGGGAAAGGTTATATAGCCACTCTCTCTCAAATGATGACAAAGTCAGGGGGCTTTCAGAATTAGGTCTGCAAAAGGGATGGGCTACCTTTAAACTCTCTATGCGTTAATTACTGTCACATTGTAGTGTGACACATAAACATCAATTATATAAAGTGGTACTTACTGTCTGGCATGGAAGAGTTACAGCCAATTAATACAATTAGGTGGTTGAGAGTGTTAATTTTTATTTCACTTGGATGCATGGGCGGCGGGTAGGACATACGAGGAAAGAAAGAAGAAACGTTGAATGGGTTTAGTAATTAGAACACATTCACTATCACCCCAGTCACACTAAACTGTAGTTCTCACTATGTTCTTGAAAATGTTGCCAAACTGTGAGCAAGTGGAGGGAGTGGATATACACTTAAATACCAACTTTTACAAACAAATTTTTCCAGCCTTATGGATGGGCTTGGATGAGCAAACTAGCGTCATGTTGAAGATATAATTTGAGCAAAGTTACACGTTCTTCCCCAATCAAAGCCTACATGTATCTTACAATTTTGATCCGATATGGTAGGACGTTTTGAGCAGTATTTTGAGGTGACCAAGGCTGAAAGGAAAGATAGAAGAGAAGTGGAGGAGAAAAGGAGATAGGGGATGAAGGATGGAGAGAAAAGAAGATAAGAAAGAAAGAAAGAGACATGAATTAAAAGGAAAGATGATAGGATACAAAGAAAATGAAAATGGGGAAAAGGTTAAAGAAAGTGTCATGAAGTCAAGAGAAGGATTTTAGGATCACAAGCAAAATAAAGAATGGGAATAAACAATCCAAAGTGGCAAGAATTAAAAGGACAGACTACAGAAATAGAAATAGAGAGAAGCATGGAAAAAAGAAACACAAATCTAATTAACACAAAAAATACAAAGTATCAATACAGATGTTTTCCACCACTCCTGTCAATAACAAATTGAGCAGTTTACGGACAGCTGGTTGATCAATCACTTGAACTTAATTATATGAGGTGGGTAGATATAGGCATGTTACATGTCTTGTAAATATACCACATACATGTACATGTATTGGAGATGCAGACTGGTTTAAATACAGTAACAAGGCAATTAAAATATTTCCTTTGGGCATCACCATAGGGGGTAATAAGAATCACCTGTTAGAGCATGGAGTTTACTTGGAATGCAACCTCAGCACCTACTGTGCTCGGTTGAATTAAAAGGGAATATACTGTACTGGGTAGACAAAAAATAAGTCAAAAGGGTGTTCATGAGCGATCTTCTTACCAATGGTCTTAACTTCATGTAATGTCCATTTTAGAAACTTGCTGAAAGTTATTTGCCCTCAAATGATCGGATCCGCATTTGGAGTAATAAGTGATTAAATCACAAATCCTCAAAATGTTCAGGCCAAACAATTGGAGGATTTGTGATCTGAGATGAGTAGTCTTTTATCTGTCAAAAACAGAAAAAGAGCAATTTATGTAATCATATTGCACACAACATAATATGGGAGAGCACCTCGCAAGTGACATCACAAAATTGCAATTTCAAAAGATTATATCTTTCTTATCCTCGGACGGATTTTTGTCAAACCTTCACTAATAGATTCCTTTAGTTTCTGCTTTTATTGAAACCAACTTATTTCCAGGGTGAACTATCCCTTTAAAGACAGGGTTGACCTTTTGCAGGTACAAGAAAAATAATTGTGTTAAATCCATGGAAAGTGGGAGAAGAATCACAAGATACTGAACATATTAAAAAAAATGAAGAGTTTCCCTCCCAATAATAGCACTGTGAGGCCATGACTGTGAGATTTCATGAACATTATTGTTAAGGTTTGCAAATGAGCTTCCCCGTCTTTAAGCGTTTTGTGTGTAATACTTGTGCAACAATGCAACGATAGAACATTAAAAGTCAATTTTTTTTTTTTCACAAGGGATCTTTTAAATATTTATTTTTTTCAAATCTGTTTTATTATTTTATGGCAACTATTTTGAAGCTCAGGGGTGCTATTATTTACGTGTAGGCTTTAGTTTTAGGGGTTTTTTTAAGTACTGCACCTTCTGAAATTCCAAGCAAAGGCAAAAATACTATGCACTATGCAGAAATTTAGAGTACATGTCTTTGTCAGTCTATTCAATCTGGTTTCACTTTCAGAATCAGAAAGATTTGCAAGCATAGAAGTATTGACTGTGCACATAATAAATATATATTAATTTTTTTTAAACTGAAAATGAAAGCTGACTAAAAATATGTGAGGATCGAAGTTGTACCTCGATCCAGTCTATGAGCTACATTTAGCCTTGCTTACAGGCTGTTAAGACATTTCTGATTCCAACTGACAAATAGTGTCTACTACTATAAGACTAGTCTCACTGTATCATTCTCCTCTTTTATCAGTCTGTCTCAGACAAGCCAGGGAAGGAATTGAGAATGATTAAGTCTACTACAGCCAGACATTTCTGATCCCAACTGACAAATAGAGTGTAGTACTCTAAGACTAGTTACTGTATCATTCTGCTATTTTCTCAGTCTGTCCTAGACAAGCCAGGGAAGGAATTGAGAATGATTAGTCTACTACAGCCAGACATTTTTAATCCCAGCTGACAAATAGATTCTAGTACTCTAAGACTAGTTACTGTATCATTCTGCTATTTTCTCAGTCTGTCCTAGACAAGCCAGGGAAGGAATTGATAATGATTAAGTCTACTAAAGCCTGACATTTCTGATCCCAACTGACAAATAGAGTGTAGTACTCTAAGACTAGTCACTGTATCATTCTCCTCTTTAATCAGTCCGTCCATATGTTTGGGCAAGCCAGAGAAGGAATTGAGAAAGATTTTAAGTCTACTGCAGTCAGTCAGACCAGTTCATTCCATCCCTAGGACAGGGCGCAAAATGGAGGTCCCAACCCGTGTATACAACAGCCACACTTTATACATTTTTAAGATCCTGCCTCACTTCTCGTTTAAGAACAGGGTGAAAACTCATCGAGTGCATGGACAGAAAGCCTTTCATGGGAAATGGATGAGAGATGCTGACCCCTCGTGGTTCACCCTAGAATGCTATTCAGCCTACAAACAGTATCATACTGACAGAAAGAAGAACTGAATATTGTAATTTCGATTTTAAAAATACCCAAACAGCCTGTAAGCCACGCAAGACCAATTTGGGATAGCCCCGCAGGGTGCGAACTATGGTGTTTAGATAGCGGGCACGAACCCTGTCAGACAGACAGTCAATCAGTCAGTCAGTAAGTCAATAAGTCAGGCAAGAAATTGAGTTGTCATTCATATAGCGTAGAGCTGTCTGTCAGTGCTTGGTAAGTTTACAGATTCAGGGGATAGTCTAGCCTACACTACATGTACAGCTCAAGGGAATTGGCATAGGGAAAGGGAAATGGAAGAAAGGGAAGGAGCCATGTTTTAAATCGCGGTATATTATGTCTATTTCAGCATGAAACAAGATGCTTTAGCCTAAAAAGTATCATGTTTCATGCTGAACTGGACAAAATATACTGCATTTTAACACTGCTGCTTCTTCCCTTTCCCTTTCCCTATGCCAATTCCTTTGAGCTGTAGTGTAAGTCAATCTAATAATTGAACAATGACTGAAGGATAATTGGTTAATTTTCCGAGTGTGAACCTAAAGTAGATGTCTGATGTGGTCGTCTGACGAGACATATCTAAAGAAGGGAAGTGACTCAGTTTCCTACGCAGAGGAAGAACAACCGCATCACTATGGCTGTGATTGCTAAAAAAATAACACTACATCGATCATCATTTATTTTATTTGCAAACAAATCAAATGTCTTACAATGGATTTTACTAGTCTTCCTTACAGATGAGATAGCAAAAAAATGTTCAGACTGTAACTATCATCTTTATTACATGGTCTATTCGGGACCAAGCATATGTGGTTTGGAGCTCTACAACTTTTGATAGTAGGTGTTAAAAATAATAACAGAAACACTGTACATCAAATGAAAGAACATAAATGAAAAAACTAGTAAGATGAGTCCATTTTGGTTATTTAGTGATATATTTCCCCTTCGTAATGATTTTTTTTTTCATGGCGAAATACAGGTCAAATAATCACTAACTCTTCAAATTGGCAATGCACTGAACAAGTTAAAATCATGCTTTCCCTCTTCAATTATTGCTCTAAATTCCAAATTGTTGAAGTTTTGATGATTTGCAATGCTTTCGAAGCTCCCTTTTAAGATAAAAATCTGATTTTAAAAAGTTGGTGTTGCTGATTTGGAGATCTTAAAAGGCCGTCGTCACAAATGAGTTAAGATGTAACACATTCCCAGACAATGCTAACCACTACATAATTAATGTAATTTAAGAATAATTAGCTCATAATTAACTCTGTAATTGGTAGACAAATCTGACTTTCTCCCCTGGCTTACCCAAGCAGACTGATAGAAGGAGAGTGTGAAATGTGACTAGTCTTACTGATCTACTCTGACAAAAGGAAGCAAGTGACAAATCACTCAAATCTGGGTTATTGGTATTCTTAGATTGTACCCAGCATTCCCTACATACAGGCAAAATCTGGACAAGAAATTTTCATCTTGCCACAAGATATTCAATCTGACATGATGTGGTGTTGCACTGATGCCAATGGAAGTGAAAGACACATTCTGCTCATTTACAGGAAAAGTCTCTATTTGTTAGTTGCTTCCTTTTGTCACAGTAGTGCAGAATAATAGATCCTTACTTGGATTAGACGTCTTGATTCTTCTATTCCTTATCCTTCTTATCTCATCCCGATTTGAAGACGTTGTGTTTCTTCTCTTGCTTCTTTTTCTTCGTCCTCCCTTCCTCATTGTTTCTTTCCTTCCCAAATTCTCCTTTTCTTTATGTTTTTCCTCCTTTTCCTTCTTGTCCTTCTTTTTGTACTTCAACTTCATCATCTCCTTTTACTTATGTAATACCCAATTGGATAAGTTGAGAAAATTCATTACATTGTAATCATGACCTACAGTGGAGCCTGAGATCAAATGCAGTGATCGCAATCAAATGCAATCAGCTCCATACATTGACTGCAGTCTGACTGCAATAGATTGCTATCAGCTGTGACGTTGATCTCAGGCCCAACTGGAAGGTCAAAATGCATCCATTTACATGACATTTCAGGATCAGGTTGTAGAATGTTTTGTATACAAGGTAACAACTTTGTGATTTGGAAGCTAATTGACTTCTCACAGGTACTTAATTTTCCCATCAAAGCAGATTTTACAACGAAGGGGGTCATAGAGTCAGGAATCCAAAAAGAGAGTTATAGAATTGCCTTTTTCTTCACCTGTGTGTAAATCTGACAGTTACTTTCCTTTGCAGATTCTGAGACCAAGTGCTCATAAAGTCAAGAATCCAATATGAAAGTTAGATCTTACTTTTACATGTATCTTTACATGTGTATAGCTCCTTACAGACCTGTACTTTCCTTTGCAGCTTTTAGAGCTAAGAATCCAATATGAAAGTTAGAGAATTGACTTTTTCTTCACCTGTGTATGTACATGTACTTTCCTTCACAGATTCTAAGACAAAGTGCTCATAATGTCAAGAATCCAATATGAGGGTAAGAGAATTACTTTTATCTTCACCTGTGTTTACACTCCAGCTCAAAGGAATTGGCATAGGGAATGGGAAAGGGAAGAAAGGGAAAGAGCAGCAGTTTTAAACTGTGGTATATTTTGTCCAGTTCAGCATGAAACATGATGCTTTTTAGGCAAAAGCATTGTGTTTCATGCTGAACTGGACAAAAGAGACCATGGTTTAAAACTGCAGCTCCTTCCCTATCTTCCCTTTCCCTTTCACTATGCCAATTCCTTTGAGCTGTTGTGTAGATCTTACAGGAACTTTGCAAATTCCAAGACAAAGTGCTCATAAAGTCAAGAACCCAATATGAGAGTTAGAGATCATCACCCGTGTAAAGATCTCACCTATAGGAACTTTCCTTCACAGATTCTTAGACAAAGTACTCATAAAGTCAACTGAAGAGTCCAATATGAGAGTTAGAGATACATGTATACACCTACGTAGGTACTTTGCTTCACAGATTCTTAGACAAAGTACTCATAAAGTCAAGAGTCCAATATGAGAGTTAGAGATACACGTACATGTATACACCTATAAACATTCATCTTACAGACCTGTAACTTTCCTTTACAGATTAAGATGAAGTGCTCATGGAGTGAGTCTCCCCCCCCCTCCCCCACCCCACCCCTCCCCCCCCCCCCATAAAAAAGTTTAAGAAACACATAACTTTGTCTTCACCTGTGCGTACAGTAGATCTTACAGATAACGATGACAGAGACAGGGAGAGCAGGCAGACAAAAATAATCTTCCGAAGGCCACCGTGTCAGGGTCAGGAAGTGATAAAACTTATTTCGAGAATCAACTGTGCCGCACTCTTATTGAGTTATCACTCAGCACCAGCCATGCAGAAGGTGTTCAATTGGGATTCAAACAAATGTGAGGAGTGAAAATATATTAAAAGAGACATGCACATATTTTTCAAGGGAAAATTGCACAGCTATTTGATCCCTAAGGTATTGTAGTACTAGTGATAAAACATTTTGTACCAATGTATAAATCATAAGTAATTAATATCATTACAGGGAGCGATAATTTGTCAAATTACATATATGAGCAAAATATCTGTTACATTAAACGCCACAAAATAACTTTCATAACGCACAGCTACAGTAGTATGTAATCAAAAGTCTCCTATTCTAAACAAAACAGTGAAGAAACTTTTAATCTTAATGTGAAACACAGAAAAATATGTTTTATGATTAACTTTTAATGGAGTATTGCTGCCTACATTATTCAAAGCAAAGTGCTTGAAATAATAATAAATCCTGGTCATGCACATAATCAATCAAATGAATAGACTATATCGGGAGGGACAAAAGAATGACAATAAAAACAGTATGGAGGAGTGGCAAGCTCGTACTGCAAAATGTGTGAGATGCCAACCCCTTGTGATTCACCTCAGAAGGTTATTCAGCCTACAAATGGTATCGAGCAGGCACTAAGAGTGCCATACAAAATAGCAATCTTAAAATAACCAGTTGCTTACTCTGAATTCTGTTTCATTCTGTATTTTTCAAAGTATCATAAGCTGTGACTCTTTGGTATTGCATGGGTTAAAGGAAATATACTGTACTGGGAAGACAACAATGCCTTTAAAATGTGATCGTGAGCAATCTTCTTGCCAATGGTCTTAACTTGATTTATTGTGCATTTTAGAAACTTGCTGAACGTTATTTGCGCTCATATGATGCACATTAGGAGTAATAAGTGATTAAATCACAAATCCTCAAATTGTTCGGGCCGAACATTTCGAGGATTTGTGATTAAATCACTAATTACTCCAAACGTGGATAATTTGAGGGCAAATAACTTTCAGAAAGTTATTAAAATGGACAATACATGAATTTAAGACCATTGGCAAGAAGATTGCTCACGATCACCTTTTCACGGCTTTTTTGTCTTCCCACTACAGTATATTCTCTTTAAGAGTGCCATACAAAATAACAATCTTAAAATAACCAGTTGCTTACACTGAATTCTGCTTTATTCTGCATTTTTCATAGTATCATAAGTTGTGATTTTTTGGTATTGCAGGGGTTAAGTAGCAACAACAAAAAACTTTGTCAGTGACTCAATAATTCATTAGCAGCTCATCAAACATCCACTAACTTTCTCCTCTCCGTGAGGACGTTCCCTATCAAAATGTGTTAATGTCTTCCCTCCCCTTTTATCGTAAAAATTTCATGGGCATCCATCCTTCCCTTCACAAAAATAATCTCCAGTTATTGCCTCACAGAGCTCTTATAAGAGTAAATCTCCAGAATGGCAAGTGAAGATGTTACATGACGAGAAATAGATTGCCCTAATAAATTGTGATTGTATGATTCACACATGAATGAGCAATTTCCAGTGTTATTTTCCACCTGGTTTAAATTTGTATGATCTCATCTTGAATGAGCAATTTCAAGCTTACTGGACTTAGGATATTGTGGTGTCAGGTGCCACTTCATAATTAGATCTATCAATTCTTCATTAATTAGTATCAAAAGAGCCATATGAAAGAGGTCCATGAGCTAAAAATAAGATGTCTTTCAATAGTCAACTCTGAGCTTCCATTGCCGATCACAAGTTCCTGTGAAAAAATGAAAATCTTTCAATAAACTTAAACTGTAATAAAATATGAACTGCTAAAAAAGCTTTTCAAGGGAAATACATTTACCCTAAGAATTAAGGTTCATATAAAAGCTAAATGCTATTAATGTACAGTGTACCAAGAAGTGTGACAAGGCCTTTTTGAACATGACTACATCTACATGTAAGATTACCTTCCAATAAAAGTTTATCTTGATCAACTCACTTAGAGGTTCCCTGTCATCAAAATGTATGTTGAATTATATTGATGCAACATAATATACATATTATACATACATATAACATAACAAAATCACTACCTGTTCAATGGAATGTGTCCTAAATTTTAAAATAATTTTTCTTTATTTTCTTCTCAGCACTGATAAGCCCCGCCTCCAAAATATCCTCCAACTCAAGATTACCCCTGTGACATCATCACAGGTAGAAACTAGCAGGGTAATAAGCAGAATTTATGCACAAACTAAACATTGCAATGACTACCTCCACCTGCCTACAAGGGCATCACATGTCTTCACACAATACCATCTAACAACCTTTCATGTGGGAATAATCTTTTCCTTATGTCAGAAATGTGCTAGCTGTGTGATGCTATTGTAAGCACTTGCTGGTAGTCTTTGCAATGTTTAGTTTGTGCATAAATTCTGCTTATTATCCTGCTAATTTCTACCTTTGATAATGTCACAAGGGGAATCTTGAGTTGGAGGATATTTTGGAGGCGGGGCTTATCAGTGCCGAGAAAAAATATAGAAAGATTATTTTAAAATATAGGAAACTTATTTCCATTTAACAGTTAGTGATTTTGTTATATACATATTAAGCTGCATCAACAGAAGTCAACATACATTTTGATGACAGAGGCCCTTTAAACATGGCAATTGTGAAGTGCATGCACACATTCAATAAGCCATTTTTGCAATGTATTCACAACTCTAACCATACTGTAAGTTTGCAGTAACACATTATCACAATCACCTGTATCTAGTGATTCAGATTCAATGTGTGGAATGCACTCTGAATCTATTACATGTAGTTGTTGCTACTCAGACAAATCTTGGACAAGCTTTGGGGTTACCATTAGTACTCTTTGAACAAAGTGTACACAATTTGCAGACTGTACAAAATGAAAATGGTCTATTGCTTCAGATCATGTTCATAAACATAAGAGATGTAATTGCACCTTGAGGTTTAAGGGTAGTATTACAGCCAAGCCTTAGGTCAATCCATTAAATAATATTAAAACTACGAATGAACATGTCTGGTCATATCAAATTATTTCACATGATCTCTTTATGAAGCACCAAATCATAGCATCATCATCATCCTCCTCATATCCATCACTAGCACTATGTTATTAGTTATGGTCGTGGTGGTGGTGGTGGTGGTGGTGGTAGAAGTGTACGTGTTATTCTGGGAGTATGGTGGGGGTGGTGGCGGTGGTATGGTTGGAGTATGGTGGTGCTAGTGGTGGTGCTAGTGTGGTAGTAGTTTGGTACGTGGTGGTGGTGGTGGTGGTATGGTTGGAGTATGGTGGTGCTAGTGGTGGTGCTAGTGTGGTAGTAGTTTGGTACGTGGTGGTGGTGGTGGTGGTATGGTGGGAGTATGGTGGTACTATGATGGTGGTGGTGATGGTGATCAGGTGGTGCTGCAGGTGGTGATGGTAACGGTAATGATGATGGAGATGATGGAGATGGTGATGGTGATAGTGATGCATGGTGATAATGGTGGTGGTGGTGGTGTTGGTGGTGTTGGTGGTGGTGGTGGTGATAGTGATGCATGGTGATGGTGGTGGTGATGGTGGTGCTGGTGGTGGTGCTGGTGGTGGTGATGGTGATGGTGATGGTGATGATGGTGATAGTGGTGGTGGTGGTGGTGGTGGTGGTGGTGGTGGTGGTGGTGGTGGTGGTGGTGCTGGTGGTGGTGATGGTGATGGTGATATGATAGTGGTGCTGGTGCTGGTGGTGGTGGTGGTGGTGGTGGTGGTGGTGGTGTTGGTGATGGTGATGGTGATGGTGGTGGTGATATGATAGTGGTGGTGGTGGTGGTGGTGGTGGTGATGATGATGATAGTGATGGTGATGGTGATAGTGATGGTGATGGTAATTTGATGATGGAGATAATGTTGATTGTGATGACAGGATATGTAGTAGTAGTGATGGATGATAATGTCTTTGATGACAATCATTGAAGACATTTTAATCATGATTGTGCTCTTTTACTAACTTCAATGCTTTTTTAACTTGAAAATAATCAATGCAGTTTACCTGTCTACAGCTAGTCCATTCCCCCGTTCTCCATTTATAAGACGGTCTAGTCAGTTCACTTCGACAATCTTGGCTATCCAGATTTCTCTCGGACTCCGACAGAACTCCACACTTTCTTCCGCCGTACCTTGGGGCGCGGAGCACAGCTCTCGCCCGATAGCGTGTAGCACCGCTGCACGTCGAACTCCATTCGGACCACGGACTCCAAGCTCCTGTAACGCAATTCTCCGGGCACGGATTGCATCGTCTGTAGTAAAACGGACGAGAAATCCCATCGCAGAAGTAAAACGGAACCTGAGTTTTTATTCCTGCCCCTACATTTTCCGAATACACACAGAATACGTCCCGGTATTGTCCACAAAATGTTAGGTTTTGATCCCCGCCGCACTGGCCCCACGCTCCAGCTGCCCATTCGAACGGGGCGGTGGTAGGATTGAACGGCGTAGTTCTGGGGAGGTAGATGGTGGAGTTCTCGCCCAAGGTTGCCGAATGGTGAGTTTGTTGTTGAGCGACGGCAAAATCGATTTTCCCGGGTCCAACAGCAATAATCAATGAATAAATAAACACCCTGGATAATACACCCGAAATCACGCACGATCCTTTTCGATCCATGATTTAGGAATCGTTGCCCCAATAGCACAGAAGGTGTATGAGGGTCACGCTGTCCTGCTTGGAAAAGTAATCTACTAGCTGCGCTGCAGCTGGATGTTGTTGTACCGTGCGTGCATAGTGCGGTCGCAGCGCTAGCGCGCCGCGGCGGTCAAGATTGGAATACATGGAAGTGGGCCAGTGCACGCGAAATGTCCAGGGAGGTGTTGGGAGAAGAAACTCGAGCATAATTATTTTCAAACATCTGTATTATTTTAAGCGTGCTCATAGAATGGATGTCAAAAGCATTCCATAATCATGACAATGCTTTGATGTGCGGGCCGACACTTAGCTATTTTCAACTTGAAAAGAAAAATTCTTTAATTGCGCATTTGTCTCGAGAAGCTTTAATTGTTTTGACAAATTTGTTTACAAATTAAGTCCGGCATTATGACAGATCCTTTAGTAGCTCTGCTCTTGTTTCGAAAAATAGTGAGGAATCATAAAAAAAATGGACATATAAGATATTTGTACATGTATTACTTACAACATATGACTAATTCTTCACTTTCCAAAATATTGTGCATTTGTGGGATTCAACCATTCTCAAAATGATAGATTAAGCTGTGTATTATTAATGGTGTTTGTGTGCGTTTGCGTGCATATATGCGTGGTATATTTTACTTGAAAAACTTGTTTATTTGTGTTTGCTGATACATGTTATGCTCAACAGAATAAGACAAGCGATATGCGACTCTGCATTTCTTTTGTTCTCTCTGAGAAACTGTTGCCACACACTCACGTTCGTCATTGTTCAAACACCTGAAGAGCACCTGTTGAACACACATAATTTTTCAGCGGCGTGGAGCATAGGTTCAAAGGAACAAAGTTGTTTCATATCCTTCCAAAACAGTATCCCCGGTATCTCAATCGCGGCATGTATGCACTCGTCCAACAACATGACTTTTCAGACATCGGATAATTTCTTTACTTCTTTTCTTTTTCAAACATTTGATAATTATTTGTTCACCTCTGGAGTGGAAATGTTGCCCCCCCCCCCCCCCCGCCCCCAACCAATCCCTGCTTTCTCCCCCATCTTTTATCCACTCTCCCCTTTTCTCTGTCCGCCTAATTCACCCGTATTTTAATTTCCCTTTTTCTCCATCTCTGCATCTGTGCTTTCTCCCTTTCTATCAGAATCATCGTCTATTTTCATTTGTTTTCTTTCCCTTACTCTCTCTTACACACACACTCACTCATCTCTCTCTCTCTCTCTTTGTCTCTCTCTCTGTCTGTCTCTGTCTCTCTTCTCTCTCTGTCTCTGTCTCTCTTCTCTCCGTATCTCCCCCCCCCCCCTCTTTCCGTCTACCTCTGTCTTTCTTTATCTGCCTCTTTCTCTGTCTTTCTCTCTCTTTATCCCCGTCTCCCCCCCCCCCCTTTCTCTCACCCTCACCCTATTTCTCTCCTTTCTCTCCCCATTTTTCTCCACCTCTTTCCCCCTTTCTCTCCCCCTTTCTCTCACCCTGTCCCTCCCCCACCCTTCTCTCTCTCTCTCTCTCTCTCTCTCTCTCTCTCTCTCTCTCTCTCTCTCTCTCTCTATTCAAGTTCATATCTATTCAATTGCTCTTTCTGCCACTCCATTTGTCTCCCATAATCATTCTTTCTGTAATATTTATAATCATAAATAAATCAAAACATAAAATTGCCTAGTTTATCACCTGGAAGACTACCTCTTGATAGCATCGTCCTGAAATAAGCTGAATTTGCTTAATATGCCTGATGAATTACACAATAATACAGAACAAAATTTCCATACGTTGTACATAGTCAAGTATCTTTAATCAGCACAAACATGAAAGGAGAGAAGTATTTACCAAAAGTTCCGAAGATAACATGACAAACTTAAATGTGCAAGCATTTGTTTTACACATACTATCTATCGACCAAGCATGATACACTTTTGAAATCACAGATTTATTGGCTATGCATAATACAATCAAGAATCCATGAAGACATGGGAAGGGGAAAAAATTAAAAGCAAACATAAGATTCAATCAAACAGTTTGGCATAACTTTCATGAAAATAATGCAAATCATTATAAAATTCAGATTTTTTTATCATCATCATCATCACAGGCCCTAACATCTTTCATGGGCAAATCTATTTGTCCCATAAGGTCATGTACGACACTTTATTTTTTGAGCTTCCAGTACAAAAACGAAAGTTTAACAGCCTTTGTATTTAGCCTCTCCAATGTGTTAATGTGACTTAAATTCATGGCATGATATAATATTAATAAATTGTATGGTATAATCGGGGCTCGCCCTTTAAAGGGACAGTTCACCCTGAAATTATTTTGGTTTCAATAAAAGCAGACACATGAAAGAAACATATTAGTGAAGTTTGATTAAAATCCGTCAAAGGATAAGAAAGTTATGATCTTTTAAAGTTTAGATTTTGTGACGTCACATGCGAGGTGCTCTAACATATGTTGTGCACATTTTTTGAGAACATGGGCATTTTCTCAAAAAGGTATGCGACGTTTTACCTGTGCATTTGATACATCATTAGAAATATGTTTTTACACCCATCCGCCTATGAAAAGAAATAATTTGTTGTCAAAATAGAGGAAGAGCAATTTATGTAATTATAATTCACACAACATATGGGAGAGCACTTTGCGAGCACCTTGCACGTGACATCACAAAATTGACATTTCAAAAGATTATAACTTTCTTATCCTTTGATGCATTTTTGTCAAGCCTTCACTATTATATTTCACGTTTCTGCTTTGATTGAAACCAACTTATCTTCAGGGTGGAACTTTGGTGCTGCATGACACTTATGACCAATAATACACAGTGTACAGTGTGTCCCAGAAAAAAGGAAACCTGTTTTTCGAGGTCGATAACGTAATCATAAAATGTAATATTATTTAAAACAATAACAGCAATATTGAGAGTAAAGAACCTTCTTTCGTTTGGTACCGATGAATTGTCCACGCATGACTGATTTCAAGCAATTAAAAGTGCTCGATGTCAGAAACGTTTTGCGCAGAATAATGAATGCGGTTCGCACTACGTCGATGCTTCCTTACAAATCTTGAAAATTTGTCCTGCGTTACTTTATTTTGACAATTATTTTTTAAACACCTGTTGCTCCTCGACGCATGACTCTTATTTATCATGTGAGGTGTCAAATGAAAGAAGAAACACCATGCTTTCTAATGATGTGTATAATATTCCATGATTTTTTTTTCAGTCAACTAGAGAAATAACACAGAATCTCGGTTTCCTTTTTTCTGGGACACACTGTACAATGCAGCAGAAGTTTACCTGCCATATAACTAGCTGCATGCCACTCATGATGCGATGCTCCAGAGCTACACCTGACATAACGCCAGCTGTGATGCACCTGTCGGCATGTCTCTTAGCTCTTGACACTTTCTTAGATTCTACAACCTGCTTTACGACTTACACGGAGCAGTTTAATGTCAATATTTAAATTCCCTTGAAACATGTTTGCATGAATCCTTAAAGCTTTAAATTTAGATGAATTACAAAACACTACTAACAACAATTCAAGACAGAAAAAAATGAACAAAAATAAAGATGTTTCTACCTATGAAAAGAGGGAAGTATTTCATTGTCTGCAATATCCAGTATGGTGCCTGAACAAGTGTTTATGCGAAATACAGGACAGAAAGCTTTCACACAAGTTCCTTATAATTGACAAAAAATTAAGGAATCAATCAGAAAATGTTAAGCCAAAATAAAGTTTCATGCCACAGTATCAAGTGCTCAGAATTTGGATAACAAACAAAAGCTAACTTATCACAAAGATATTAAAATGCTTAGTGTGTTCATGGTTACATTGTCAAAATATACAAGCATTCTCCAATGATGGCATATATGTATGTTCTTAAAAAAATGTTACATATAATTTTTGTTTCCTCTCATATCGTTTTAGGATAGTCAAGAACATATCAGGACAAAATTAGCTTCCGATGTCGGTAAATATGAAAGTGGAACTCGATCTTCAAGGAAGGTTTGTTTGTCTGAGAACTTTCAATAAGTTTCTTAAAGATAGGAGGGCCCATTTGCAAAAGTCAGGAAACTCGGTAGGAATCGGGGTCCATATTCATGAAACCTTACTTAGCCTAGTTAGTTACCAAAGTGCACTCAGCTACATGCAGTTTTAGTAACTAGTTAGGCTAGTAAGGTTTCATGAATCCGGCCCAGGCAGTTTTCCCGAACGATAATGTGTATGAAATCTCAGTCATAGCTCCACAACCTTTCCAGGAAAAGTGGGAAACTATCCTTGTTTATGTTTGTAACGCAGAGACCATAGATAACATTTATAAATGTAATCTACGGTCGCTGCATTACAAACGAGAAAAGAAATTGACAAGTTTAAGCTTGCATTGTTAATCATAGGTTTGTAAACAAACACTTATTCTGTCAAGATCTTGTTTCGTCTTTCCAGCCACATTCATCATTTCAGGATTACATAACCACTGATACATTCTGGGAGTACTCTGGTCAGTTTTTTCAGTGTGATCTAGAGAAATAAGGTGGATAAAAATTCATTTTTAAATATGCACAAACGACCTAGCACCTTTTGAGGAGAATTTTTTTTTTTAGGTTTCCTAGTAAAGAGACTTTCTACGTGAGTTTAGAAGAGAAAGGAAATTTACATGATCTTAACTACCAAGTGTAAGCCTACATTTATTCCGTAAAAGCTCCCTTTTTTTACTTCTTCATCGAGCTCCTCACTTTCCGTAGAGCTTTGCCAGCATCTTGAGCTGAAGAATCTTGATGTCGGCTGCGCCCAGGTCCATCTTGACGATCCCGTCTTCGGCGTCGATGTTGATGAGGGTTCCAGTGCTCTCACGGTCGTCGCCCATGATCACCTTGACCTGGAAAGTTTCAAGATGGAATGGGAGTGGTTAAAGAGAAATTCTACCCTGAAGTGAAGCTGGTTTTAATGAGAGCAGAAACATAAACAAAAATCCGTCAAAGAATAAAAAAGTTATTACAGTTTTAATTTTGTGACATCACTTGCAATTTGCCCTCACACATGTTGTGTGCTGTATGATTCTAAAATTCCATTTTCTGTTTTTGATGAAAGAATAAATCTTTTTCACAGAAATATGTGTAAAAAAAGGTGTAATGATATATCAAGTACACATGCAAAATCGAACATCCTTTTGAGAAAATGGACATTTTTAAACAAATTAGTACACAACATATGGGAGAGAAACTTGTCCGTGATATCACAAAATGGAAAAAAAAAAATATTATGTTCTTTTTCTTTCACAGATTTTCATCAAACCTTCAGTAATATGTTTCTTTCATGTTTCTGGCTTAATCAAAACCAAAATGTGGCTGCCAGGTGTTAAAATATGAAGAAATTTACTATTGCCCGAGGGCATGTGGACCCCACAAAACAAGTATTATTGAATATTCATATTATTATTTCTAGTCAAAGAAACAGCAAAGAAAACAAGGCATTAGCAATATTGTGTCTCGCCCACTTGCGAAAATAACCAGAAATATCGCGATCACTGTTGCTACGCAAAAGATGTGCATGAGTAATGTTTGCCTAAATCTACATCAGTAATGCTCACACATGCTCACACAATTCTGTGCACAAGTTAGGAAGCCTTCAGCAAGAGTCTTGCAAGTAAACTTTAATGTATGACCTCAAATGACCTTTGACCTTATCATGTGACCTCTTACAGCACAATAACATGCAGGTGCCCCCAGTGCATCCATCATCCAAGTTTGATTGCCATTGTAGCAACATGTGATGAGTTATGTGTGATAAGAGAGTCTTGCAAGTAAACTTTAATGTATGACCTCAAATGACCTTTGACCTTATCCTGTGACCTCTTACAGCACAATAACATGCAGGTGCCCCCAGTGCATCCATTATCCAAGTTTGATTGCCATTGTAGCAACATGTGATGAGTTATGTGTGATAAGAGAGTCTTGCAAGTAAACTTTAACGTATGACCTCAAATGACCTTTGACCTTATCCTGTGACCTCCAACGGCACCATAACATGAAGGTACCCCCAGTGCATCTATGACCCAAGTTAGGTTGTAATCCAAGCAACCCATGTGAAGTTATTTGTCAAAAGACAGTCTTGCAGGTAAACTTTAACGTATGACCTCAAATGACCTTTGACCTTATCCTGTGACCTCCAACAGCACCATAACATGAAGGTACCCCCAGTGCATCTATGACCCAAGTTAGGTTGTAATCCAAGCAACCTATGTGAAGTTATTTGTCAAAAGAGAGTCTTGCAGGTAAACTTTAACGTATGACCTCAAATGACCTTTGACCTTATCCTGTGACCTCCAACGGCACCATAACATGAAGGTACCCCCAGTGCATCTATGACCCAAGTTAGGTTGTAATCCAAGCAACCCATGTGAAGTTATTTGTCAAAAGAGAGTCTTGCAGGTAAACTTTAACGTATGACCTCAAATGACCTTTGACCTTACCCTGTGACCTCCAACGGTACCATAACATGAAGGTACCCCCAGTGCATCTATGACCCAAGTTAGGTTGTAATCCAAGCAACCCATGTGAAGTTATTTGTCAAAAGAGAGTCTTGCAGGTAAACTTTAACGTATGACCTCAAATGACCTTTGACCTTATCCTGTGACCTCCAAACGGTACCATAACATGAAGGCACCCCCAGTGCATCTATGACCCAAGTTAGGTTGTAATCCAAGCAACCCTTTGTGAAGTTATTTGTCAAAAGAGAGTCTTGCAGGTAAACTTTAACATTTGTGACGGACGACGGACGACGGACAGACGACGGACGGACGACGGACGACGGACGGACGACGGACGGACGACGGACGGACGCCATTTGGATCCCTTAGTCTCGCCTTCACCTCCGGTGGGCGAGACAAAAAAACATTGAAATCCAACAATCAAGAAGATTTGGGGAAATTTCATCAGAAATCAGGGAGATGTCAATTTGTAATAATAATAACAATATATACATTTATCGAGCGCAAAAACTATCCCATGAAGTATTTATTCTCCTGGGCTTTATAGGACTCCTAAAATGCATGTTATTAATCAAATAGATGTGTTTTGAGCTTTGATTTAAAGTTGTTTACGGATGAAAATTATCAAATGCATGCAACCTAATGACAATAATCAGGGAGATTCGTTGATATGATGAAATCCAATGCAGTATTATCTGTCTACATTCACGGAGTCTCCTGCGAAATCAGGGAGACTTGGCAGCTCTGCAGCAATGATGGTTACAGTGCTACCAACATTGAAAGTCAACAATCGGGAAGATTTGGGGAAATTTCATCAGACATCAGGGAGATGTCTATCAATGCATACAACCTAATGACAATAATCTATCAATAATCAGGGAGATTGGGTGATGTGATGGAATCTAACGCAGTATTATCGGTCTAATTTCAGGGAGTCTCCTACACAATCAGGGAGACTTGGCAGCTCTGCAGCAATGATGGTCACAGTGCTACCAACATTGAAATTCACCAATCAGGAAGATTTGAGGAAATTTCATCAGACATCAGGGAGATGTCTATCAATGCATACAACCTAATGACAATAATCTATCAATAATCAGGGAGATTGGGTGATGTGATGAAAGCCAATGCAGTAATATCGGTCTACTTCCAGGAAGTCTCCTGTACAATAAGGAACATTGTTGTGTTGGATTTGGGTATTTTGCGCGTTTCCCAAGTTTTTTAAAAATTTGCTCTTACTGAGCAAATATGCAGCATCATCAAAAATTAAAGCTTTTCTTAATTTTTTCAAGAACAAGGCTTGGCACAATTCCATTTTGCTGTAATTACAGTGAAATTATGAACGTGTTTTGCATTGGTATTTCGCTGTGATTACAGCAAAATTGGGAAAGTAGGTGTTTTGACTTGGTATTTTGCTGTAATTACAGCGAAACCAGGAAGATGCCTTGACTCAATATTTCGCTGTAATTCCAGCGAAATTGGGTGTGCATCTTATCTTGATGTTTTGCTGAAATTACAGGAAAAATGGTCAGGTGTTTTGGCGTGATTTCGCTGTAATTCCAGCAAAAGTCAGTTTGGTGCAGAAAATATTTTATGGTATAGTTTTGCTGAAATTACAGCAAAATCAGGTGACACATGGCATGATATTTAAGCTTTGATATTATTGCTATAGAACAGATAACTAACAGGGTAATATTCACCTATTATCCTTGCTGTCTTTCACAAAGTAAGTGTAATTTATCAATATCAACCTCAAGGCTTGTCCAAGGTTTACCTGGCATAGCAACAAGTTAATGTATGCAAGCTGCATGTTTGTCTTTCTAATCAAAGGAATTTGATTTTGGTAAGACAGGTGAAGACATATTTTACTGGGCTGGTAAAAGATATGTAAATACAAATCTAATATTGTAGAAAGCCAGTCATTCGGAGTCAGGAAGCTTCTTTGAAATTGCATTGCAAATATTTAAGTAATTATCAATTTCAATGAGTTTAGATTCATACAATTCCAAAAGGCTGTCAAGACACTTGCGTGTAAACCGTGTCAGCCTTACAAAATGAGGCAAGAGACTATCATATCTTGTGTGAGTGATATTTGATACTTCTGTACAAATATAAATTAATGGCTTTCCAAATTTACCCACAAATTCTGGACACCCTACCTAGACCTACCAAATAAAAAAAAATGATTTCAAGAAATAAATACAACAAAAAACGAGAAGTGTAAAGATTGCAATTATGTAGGACAAATCTGCATGACAATTACATATCGCATACAAATAGTCATATACCACTCTTAGAGCAGTCAAATCGCAGTACAAGATTTGGTTCACTTTTTATTTTATTTATTTTTTAAACCAGAAGCAGTGCATCTCCAGATTGATTCAGGTATATGAATTATTTTCTATTCACAAATTGTTGGTTATACCCTTGTAAACCAGAATAATCATGATCAAAGTGTTAACAAAACAAATATTTTCCTTTTTAACACTGTCTTAAACTTGAAGGTCAGTCCAGTGAAAATCAAGTTATTTGTACAAACACTATGTAGATATTTTTTTTATCTTCTTCCAGACCTAAAAATTCAATGTTGTGAACATTGTTGAAGGATCACATTTTTCGCAGAATTCTTGATGTCAACATATACGTATGCAATGCCTTGAAATAATTCATGTACACATTGACAAATATTGTATAGGACCAAATATCTCAAATCAATCGCAGTAATGTCCAATAATAAGTGATGATGCAATAATGACAATGTATACAATTTTAAGAATGGAAGAAGAAAATGTTTTCATTGGAGTCGGACTAGTGCAATCAAACATAACTTTTTATCTGGATTACTGATATAGCAGCATCCGCAGTCATTTAACTTTTTTTAAAGCTTTAACACAACAAGTGGCAATTTTCAGTATATTATTGCTACTTAGACCAGGCGGGTGTTTCACCAAGCTGTTCGTAAGTTACGAACGACTTTACGAGCGACTGGTGATCCCTTCTTGTGCTAAATCAGATTCTCAATGAACAAAGTGTGGTATCGCATTTAGCTTAAGAAGGGATCACCAGTCGTTCGTAAAGTTGTTCGTAACTTACGAACAGCTTGGTGAAACACCCCACAGGTGTGCATAATAATGGGAATAAAGTCTTTCACTGGCTTTTACACTTCACAAGTCCCTAATCATAAAGGACATTCAGTGCACTACTCTCTGCAGAAAATGTATTGTCACTCATTGCAGGTCAACAAACTAGAATCATAAAAATACCACAGAAAAAGGAAAAAACATGTAAAAATTGGTAAGCTGATATTGGTAAGAGGGCTGCAAATACCTTTGTCCCCAAATCATGAGTATCAGCCAAACCTTTTAACTACAACACCTACATACAAATATCCACACTTTTGATATCATAGTATTGGCAAGTTACATTCATGAGCACTTGTAAGTAATTATATTATGTAGTACAATGCAATACAGTTAATCAAGCAGAGACTCCAAATTTGAGTATTAATAATTTTCCTGTATGCATTTTTATTTTGAAGATGCACAACAAACATACATAGCAAGCTAAGTACTTTTCAATAACAGCTGGGCTTAATTGTGGGCAATATGTGCTTCATTTTTATTTTGATTATGCATCATTGTATGCCTATCTGAGATGACAAAAGGAGAAGGCGGATGGGAGGGAAGAGGATGAGGAAGTGAGGATGAGAAAAAGAGGAAGAAGGGAGGAGAGGAAGATGTGTGATGTAGGAGATGGATGAGGATACGAAAAGGGAACAGAAGGAGAAGGGGAAGAGGTGGAGGAAGAGGAGGAGGAGGAAGATTGGGGTAAATGATGTGTCAGGGGGGGGGGGGGGTGGGGGAAGATGGTGAAAGGTGAGAAGGTGAAGGAAGAGAAAATAACTATGAAAATGGAGGTGGGAGGAGCTTCAGGATAGGAAGAAGAAAATGATCAGTTATAGCTGAGGTGCATTGGGGGAGAAATAGAGGGTGGAGGACTAAGAGAAGGTGGTTGAGGAAGGGGGGGGGGGAGCTAAGAGGGGAGGGGAGGGATGGGAAGTTCAGGAAAAGATGAGGTGCAAAAGGAGAGGGGGTACAGGACATTGAGGGAAAGGGGAGGATGTAAAGGTAGAGAAAGAGGAGTAGGAAGATGGGGGAAGCTAGAAGAGGGGAAGGAGGAATAGAGGACAATCAGAGATAGATAAGCTGCATGAGGAGAGGAATAGGGAACAGTGGGGGTGGGGAAGGGGGATCGGTGATCAAGGGGAGGAGCAGGAAGAGGGAGGAGAGGAGGATAGGAAGATCAGGGATGTTTATGAGAAGGGGAAGGGGAACTATAAGGAGAAAGGTGAGGAAGTTGTGGAGGAAGAGGGAGCAGGAAAAGAGGAGCAAGAGGAACAGGGGAGGAGAAGAAGGCAGTGGACAGATGAGTTGCATGAGGGGAATATGGGACGGAGGAAGGTAAAGAGAGGAAACTGCAATTGGTTGAAGTTACACCGAAGATTTATGTCGAAAGGAGGGGGAGGGGGAGGGGGGAGAAGAAGAATTACCTGAAGTAAAATTGTAATTTTCCATAAACTTCACGTTAGCTTTTTCTCTTCCACCTTCCCCATCCCCTCAACTTTCTTTCCTTCTTTTGTCTTCCTCAATCCCTCGATTGTTTACTCACCCCTGACAGGAATGAGGGCTCCTCCCTAAAAGCCCACTTCTCCAACTGCTCCATTTCCTCTTCCTTATATCGTAAATGGTCTGATACCTTTTTATTTTTTTTATTTCTTGATTAAACAAAACAAATATTCAAAAATGCACCGCGCCTTTGATTAATCCCAATTGTTATTTTTCTGAATATTTGTACAAGGTATGTCTTCTATGTACTAATCATCTGCAAAAGTGTGACATCTGTGTTGTTAGAATGGTATGGAATTAAAGGTTTATAATTACTTTTGGACCAAATTAAAGAAAATTAAATGAGATTTGGACCCCACTGATGATATACCAATACTTTCCCTTTACCTTCGAAGTCATAAAGTGCATTCCAGGCTCTAGATTATCGACTGTCTACACACAGTACAGACACCATGAGCAAATACACGCCTCAGTTGAATTCTCCTGCCTTAGACATTCAGCAAAATTACATCACCTGACTCAAGGTGTTTAATATTTGCATATATGCACAGAAGGCTCTAGAATCAGCATTTGTAAATGAAAAGGTTGTGAATAGAGTCATTTTTTGAAGATTGCAATCACTGTTTCCTTTAAAGTTATACATTAAGACTTCTAATACAACATTAAATGGGTGATATGGTAATATCTATATGCATGCAAGCATAACGATGTTGATGATGGAATATAATACACTAGTTGTCCACTTTCTGAACATATGTCTGCGCACCAGCTTAGTTTGAATTTGAATGTTCCACCTCTTACATTCATTTTACCAGATCTTCATAGAGTTCCTGTATTATCTTATCTTAAATCTCCAGAGGTCAAGTTTCCAGCGATGTGCCTTCTTCAGAATAGCTTGTTCTTGTTGCTGCCCTGTAAACAAGAATGTATAGGAAATATAATTCTGTGATTAAATCCATTAATGACTACAAAATAATTCCAAAGTAATAACTTCATTGATCTCCACAATTGCAGTATTTAGATAAGTCCTAAAGGACACATCGATGCCAGTGGTGTATAGATGGACTCACTAAATTAAAAATTCATTGTTCTTGTCCTGAATATATGTTCAAAATAATGGAGCATCGTCTACACTACAGTACTATTTAAGGACAAACTTTAATTTGCAATCATGAATTTGTGCAATTAAAGATGAATGGCTTTATATTTGTAACTGAAAATCCTTGAATCGCACTGTCAAACTACCAGAATATTCCAAGAACATTGTTTTTATAGTTCAGATATAATCCAGCAAAAACTAGATTTTCTGCAATACAAAAACAAATTAACGGAACAGCTCAGGCCTAGTCTGGTGGCAATCATTTGATTTGCATGTCTGTACCAATACATGATATGTTGATAACAGAATTGTAGATTGTTATGCTTCTATTGATGATAGTATTGGAGTTAGAGAGCCTGAGGTGGAAGTCTGCGAACTGGTTTGAGCGGAGATCTAACACTCATTGTGGATGCATGCTCATTATCAGTCATAGAGAACTTTTTCAATACCATGTTACACCAAATTTGTTTACAGGAAAGAGAAGTAAAAGGAATCATGAAATGCAGCACAGTCCAATGAACTGAACGAACACCCAAATCAGATCATGTTCACCAAATATTTCATTCCACACTTGTAATATGTATTGTAATTACATACAAATGTAATACACACTAATTGTATGTACTCCATTTCACATCTGTGTGCGTTTGCGGAAGTAGAAATTATGTGGTGCATGCAGTGCATTTAATTTTCATGAGGCTTAATTTCCTCAAGCTCACTATAATTCAATGGTTTTGAGACAGTAAAATGTAAATCATGAAGAAATCACACAAGCAATATCAAGCCAAACCTGTTTGTCTTGCCATGTCGCAGCACGTCTTCCTCAGCTCAGTGAGTTGCATCCCATCCTGTATGTATCAGCATGATGTGCTTTCAGTGGCAATGAAGATGGGAAGTAGTACAGATCACATAGCCAGAGCATCGCTGCATCAAATATTTGAAGCACTGAAGATTTGTTTTTAATGAGAGATAATTCCTAAGCACGATATGAAGCATTTCACTTCCCGAGTCACAAAGCGAAGCATTCCAGTTTCAAACTCATGAGGATATACATAGCAGCTAGGATTTCCCCCTGTAGTACCATGCAGTGAAAGTGTGTTGTTTTCAAAGAGCGCGCCTCTTCTGGACTCTCTTAGGTCAATAATAGGTCAACAGCAATTGAGAGGTTATGTCAACAGGGCACTATTCAGGATCCCCATGCTACAATGCAGGCTGAATTGCTCACTTTCTTTTGGTCCATTAAAGTTAGGGCCATATAGTCTATACATTCAGACATAACTATTGGTATTTGTGTAGTTCATATTCTTATACTGACTTAACTTGCTATGATTGCTCTCCTATGTATAAATACGGGGTCATAAAGTGTGAATAGTAGCATTTGCATTCAGATAGCCTAGCGAGATATTCTAGGTTGAGGAGTGCGTGGATAGAGTTTGTAAGAACCATGTCTAAAAACTCAGACTATATCCACCTAGCACATAGCTAGTCTAGCTTTCATCAGACAGCTAGTGTATAGACCATCACTCTCTCACAAATGATCGAGAGAGACAATCTGAGTTGATATAACATTTCATGCAGTACAGTGCCATACATGTTTAGGTATTAGCAGTCTATATAAACTTGTATATATAGTGCTTCTTTCAGATGCACTGATGCAACATGCACAATTTTGTCTGACTAAGTAGCCTAGGCCAGTACTTTCTCTCTGGTACATCTAGCAGAGCATAGTGGGGGGAACAAAAGCACCCTAGTCAGTCGTTGGCAATATGATGGAAGAAAGCTGTATGTCACGTGAGAGCCAGAACTATCATGTTTGCAATGCACATATTATGTCATATTCATTCGTGTGTTACCAAATAAATGAACAACAGCATTACATATTTGGCATTTCAAATATAAGTGACATATCAATTGCGATGATATGTCTTTGTGTAATACAACTGAGGTCTATGATTTGTAGACGCATATGCCCAGGCCCCACCATGTCCGTCTCAAATTGTGAATATGGCAGGGCCTGAATTATGAGACTATAATCATGTTTCCATGAGGGCTGGAATCTTTGCCTTGGGTTATCTAGAGGTCTCATTAATGTAAATTTCTGAGACTTCTGCAACCTGCAATCTGCAAGTTAGTTCACATTTTTCCAAAGTGATGAATATTGAGACACATAGACCCCGTTTACAGTGAGGGCCGAGCCGCGGCCGAGCCGCGGCCGAGCCCGGGCCGAGCCTCACTGTAAACGCTCAAAAGGCCAAATGCGCGGCCAAAAACGGCCGCGCATTTGGCCAACCTCAGGAGGTAGTCTCGGCCCGGGCTCGGCCGCGGCTCGGCCCGGCCTTTTCTCACTGTAAACGCATCTCGGGCCAAAATGCGGGGCCAAATCGCCGACCCGGAAGTGCACTGACTGTGCAAACAACTGGCAAATAGCCCGCGCCATATTGCACCTTCGCTCTGTGACCCCGGCGCGCTCCCTAATAATCGTTTGTTTACATGCATAGCGCCACTACGACAAAATATTGAAAGGTTGAAGTTATATACCGGGCCGAGCCCAGCACTGTAAACGCACATAATTCGAGGGCCGAGTACCGCAATTGAAGCCGGGCCGAGCCGCGGCTCGGCCGCGGCTCGGCCCGGCCCTGCACTGTAAACGGGGTCATAGTCAATACTCATACACTGCATGATGGCTCCTTCTAATATTAATGATATTCACATCCACGTGATCTTGACATCCGAAGGAAATTTTCGCTTTTCAAACCATCCTCCTTATTCATTCTCACTGCTTTGAAAAGAACAGTGGTGCATGCTACATGTGTAACTACAATGTACACACAGAGCACTATATAGTGTGGTGTGTGTAATACATAATTTCTGAATGGAGTCATTGTTTGTTTTGCTGTCCCTGTGGCCTGTCACTGTCAGGGCTTGTGGTTGCGTAGCCTGGTTTCCAGGCTGTTGGATATTTCTGATCCAAAATGATAGAGTCTAGTATTCTAAAGATTATATCACTGAATCTGTCTTGTTTTCTCAGTCCATATCTGCAGAAGGAATTGAGAATGATGTGGCCTACATCAGCAAGATGAATTGATTGTTTATTGAATTTTCAATTAAAAATGCCCAAACAGCCTAGAAGCCAGGCTAGCTGGAGTGCATTGCAATGCCTTGCAGAAGTCTGACTTTCATATCTCAAGCAAGAGAAGCTATAGAGGGAAAGTACTTACATAGGCTAAGTGTTCAGACAAAGTTGTAGTTGCATCAGTGCATCCAAAAGATAATCTAAATTGACTAAGTTTCTAGAGTGTGCTTCACTTAATGGGGAAGTAATGAACTAAGTTTGTGATCTTAATTACTATACACTGTCTGAATGTTAGCCGAGGTTGTAGGCTGTGGAGTGTATGGACACCACTAAGTTTGTATGTGTTGTGTTTGGACACAACTATGTCTGATAACTCAGACTACACCCTTTTCCCTTTTCCTCACTGTGCAGGTGAGGGGCATAGATCAGGGCATAGTCTGGGTTAAGAGAATGTGTTGGTAACAGTCTCCAGCTGCACAGCCTACAATCTTGCTAGGCTATCTGAGTTGTCCTCATATTTACATTTAGAAGAGCCATCATACATGACAGCTCTGGCTCTCAACAGCATGGATCTACATCTTAGGTCCATGCTCTCACAATAGGCACATACCACTTTACCAGCTTTCTTCCATCATAATGCTAACAACTCACCGCAGCGCTTTTCTCCCCCCACTATAATACACTCTGCTTGATTTAAGATATGTCAAAGAGAAAGTAGTGGCCTAGGCTAAGTGTTCAGACAAAGTTTTGCAGTTGCATCAGTGCATCTAGAGCAATATATACACAAGTTTGAATGCTGCACCTAAACATGTATGGCACTTATCTTCATGAAATGATATATCAACTCAGATTGTCTTATTCCTGATAGGGCAAATGGTCTTATACACTGTCTGCTGAAGCTAGCCTAGCTATGTGCTAGGTGGATCGAGAGCTAGGGCATATAGTTTTTAGACATGGCTCTTACAGGCTCAATCCATGCACTTCTCAGCCTAAAATATCTCGCTAGGCTATCTGAATGCAAATGCTACTATTCACACTTTATGACCCAGTATTACATAGGAGAGCAATCATAGCAAGTTCAGTCAGTATAATATGAACTACACAAATACCAATAGTTATGTCTGAATGTATAGACTATATGGCCCTAACTTTAATGGACCAAAAGAAAGTGAGCAATTCAGCCTGCATTGTAGCATGGGGATCCTGAATAGTGCCCTGTTGACATAACCTCTCAATTGCTGTTGACCTATTATTGACCTAAGAGAGTCCAGAAGAGGCGCGCTCTTTGAAAACAACACACTTTCACTGCATGGTACTACAGGGGGAAATCCTAGCTGCTATGTATATCCTCATGAGTTTGAAACTGGAATGCTTCGCTTTGTGACTCGGGAAGTGAAATGCTTCATATCGTGCTTAGGAATTATCTCTCATTAAAAACAAATCTTCAGTGCTTCAAATATTTGATGCAGCGATGCTCTGGCTATGTGATCTGTACTACTTCCCATCTTCATTGCCACTGAAAGCACATCATGCTGATACATACAGGATGGGATGCAACTCACTGAGCTGAGGAAGACGTGCTGCGACATGGCAAGACAAACAGGTTTGGCTTGATGTTGCTTGTGTGATTTCTTCATGATTTACATTTTAGTGTCTCAAAACCATTGAATTAATTAGTGAACTTGAGGAAATTGCCTCATGAAAATTAAGTGCACTGCACCACATAATTTCAACTTCTGCAAATGCACATAGATGTGTAATGGAGTACATACAATTAGCGTGTATATGTAATTACAATAAATTACATACAAATCAGATTGAAATGTAGTCAAAAGAATAGAGGTGTGGAATAAAATATTTGGTGAACATGATCTGTTTGGGGTGTTCGTTCAGTTAATTGGACTGTGCTGCATTTCATGATTCCTTTTACTTCTCTTTCCTGTAAACAAATTTGGTGTAACATGGTATTGAAAAAAGTTCTCTATGACTTATATATCGAGGCACGCATCCATAACGAGGGCTAGCTCTCCTCTCAAACCAGATACCTCAGGCTCCATAAGTCCAATACTATCATGTTATCAACTGAAGCATAACATTATAAAATTCTGTTATCAACATATCATGTATTGGTATAGACATGCTAATCAAATGATTGCCACCAGACTAGAGCTGAGCTGAATATTTTAGATTTTGAATATGCAGTACAGAACAAATAATTTTTAATTTAGTGAGTCCATCTATACACCACTGGCATTGATGTGTCCTTTAGGACTTACCTAAATATTGCAATTGTGGAGATCAATGAAGTTATTACTTTGGAATTATTTTGTAGTCATTAATGGATTTAATCACAGAATTATATTTCCTATACATTCTTGTTTACAGGGCAGCAACAAGAACAAGCTATTCTGAAGAAGGCACATCACTGGAAACTTGACCTCTGGAGATTTAAGATAAGATAATACAGGAACTCTATGAAGATCTGGTAAAATGAATGTAAGAGGTGGAACATTCAAATTCAAACTAAGCTGGTGCGCAGACATATGTTCAGAAAGGGGACATCTAGTGTATTACATTCCATCATCAACCTCGTTGTGCTTGCATGCATGTAGATATTACCATATCACCAATTTAATTATTATTATTAGAAGTCTTTATGTATATTTTTAAGGGAAACAGTAATTGCGATCTTCAAAAAATGACTCTCTTCATAACCTTTTCATTTACAATTGCTGGTTCTAAATGCTGATTCTAGAACCTTCTGTGTATGAACACCTTGAGTCAGGTGATGTAATTTTGCTGAATGTTCCATGCAGGAGAATTCAACTGAGGCATGTTTTTTTTTTTTTAAAGAGGTATCAGACCATTAACGATATAAGGTAGAGAAATGGGAGCAGTTGCAGAAGGAAGTGGGCTTAAGGAAGAGCCCTCATCCCTATCCCTCCTCTGAGGAGCAGGGGTGAGTAACCAATCGAGGGATTAAGGAGGACAAAAGAAGGAAAGAAAGTTGAGGGGATGGGGAAGGTGGAAGAGAAAAAAACTTATTTGAAGTTTAAGGATCTTCACACTTGTTTTCTTCAGGTAATTTTTCTTCTTCTCCCCCTTCCCCTCCTCTCGACACACATCTTCCCCGTAACTTCCCATTGCAGTTTCCTCACATTTCCTTCTTCCGTCCCATATTTTCTCCTGATGCAACTCAAATATCAATGGCCTTCCTCTCCTTCCCTGTTCCTCTCACTCCTCCTCTTTTCCTACTCCCTCTTCCTCCATTTCTTCCTCACCTCTCCCCTTATAGTCCCTCTTCTACTTCTCATACACATCTATTCCTCATCTTCCTATCCTCCCCTTCTCCTCCCGTCTTTCTAATCCTGTTTACCTCCCCCTGCTTCTCCCCTTGACCACTGATCCTCCCCCCACCCCCACCCCCACCCCTCCCCCCACCCCTCCTCCCACCCCCACCCCCACCCCCACCCCCACTGTTCCCTTTTTCTCTCATGCAGGTGATTTTTCTCTTTGATTTTACTCTTCTTCCTTTACTACTCTTCTAGCATCCCCTCTTCCTTCTCCTCTTTCTCTCCTTTCACATCCTCCCCTTTCCCTCTATGTCCTGTACCCCTCTCCTCATACACCTCATCTTTTCCTGTACTTCCTATCCCTCCCGTCCTAGCTCCCCATCTTCCTCCACCTTCCCTTATTCCCCCACCCTCCATTTCTCCCCTAGTGCACCTCATCTATCCCTGATAATTTTCTCCTTCTTTCCATCTTGAAGCTCCCCGCCCCTCCCTTTTCAGACTTTTTTTTTCTCTTCATCCACCCTCTCACCTTTCACCCTCTGGCTTCTGCCCCCCCCCCCCTCCTCCATTTATCCCTCATACACATCATTTACCCCAATCTTCTTCTTCGTCCACCTCCTCCCCACTTCCTCCTCCTCCTCCTCCTCCTCCTCCTTTTCCCTTATTTTCTCTTCCTCCATCTCTTCCCCTTCTCCTTCTGTCCCCTTCCTCTCTTTATCCAGCTCCGAGCTACATCACACATCTTCCTCTCCTCCCTTTGTCCTCTTTTTCTCATCCTCACCTCCTCATCCTCTTCCCTCCCACCCACCTTGACCTTCTCCTTTCATCATCTCAGATAGGCATATAATGATGATACATAGTGATATTTTCTACTCTAACTATGTAAAACACATATTGTCTATGATGAAGCTTGCTGTGTATGTTTGTTGTGCATCAACATGCATAACATGACCTACAGGGCAATGAGTAATACATGTACTCAAATTTGAAGTCCCTTCTTGATTAACTGTAATACATTGTACTACATAATATAGTATCTTATGAGTGTTCATGAAATAATGTGTCAATATGATATCAAAGGTGTATATATTTGGATATGGTGTCATAGTTAAAAAGTCAATACTCATAATGGGGCAAAGCTATTTGCAGCCCTTTTACCAATACAGTATTACACCAGTCTGTGGGGCTCTGCTCGCCTCATGCAATAGTGGGGTGCAGAGATCCATGATGTGTGTTATCGCGGTCTCGGGTCTATAGGCTATAGGACGGCCTAATCAAAATTCAACCCAAAATCTAGCTGAATCTAAATCCGCTGAAAGTCAGCTTCTAGTTTTAAAAATGTGTGAAAGGTTTTTACACATATTTTTTTTCTACATTTTTCATGGTATTTCCATGATTCTATTTTTTGACCTGCAATTGTGCTACAATACCTTTCCTGCAGAGAGCAGTGCACTGACTGTCCTTTATTATTAAGGAATTGTTAGAGTGTGAAAGACTTTAGTCACTTTATCATGCATGCCTGGTCTAATTAATAGCAATAATACATTGAATATTGCCACTCGTTGTGTTTAAGCTTTAACAAAAGTTTAAATACTACAGATGCTGCCATATTAGTAATCCAGAACAAAATGTTAGATTGCAATAAGCTGACTCTGATGAAAACCCATTTTGGCCTTTGCAATATTTGTCAATGTGTACATGAATGTATGTCCAATGTATGTAGTATAAACCATTCAAGGCATTGTATTACAAATGTGGACATCACCAAATTCTGCAAAAAAGTGTATGAAACACTTACAAATATGGAAGGCTCACTTTGTGACAAGATACTTAACAGTTGTATTCAAATAGTGAAAGATAAAGATATTTTCTGCATTTTGCTTGTGAGGCTCAGCTCCTTTTCCAAATATAAGCTGGTAACAAATACTTGTTGGTACATGTACATGTATAGTATTGACCTTGACAAGTCACTTTTAGGATGTGCAAGATAATTTGAAATGTGTTTCAATAGTATATTCAAGTTTTTGGGGAAAAATAACTTTGCATTTTCTTCTATCCATCAATGCTTGTGTGTGAACCTTCAACAATGTACACAACATTGCAGTTTTAGGTATGGGAGAAGAGGTAAAATCTAAATAGTAGTTGTGTGAACTACTTGATTTCCACTGGACTGACCTTCAAGTTTAAGACAGTGTTATAGAAGTAAAATATTTTTGTTTTCTGTAACACTTTGATCATGATCCTTCTGGTCTATAACGATGTAAACAACATAATTTGTGAATAGAATAAGTCATATACCCGATTTAATCTGTAGATGCGCTTCTGTTTTGTACTATTTTTCTCTTATGCAGAATAAATAACAGTGTACTATCATTTGATTGCTCTAAGAGTGGTATTTGACTATTTGTATGCAATATGTAATTGGCATGCAGATTTCCCAAACGTGACAGTTCTTGTTTTTTGTCATGCTCATTTCTTGACAGACATCAATTTAATAAGTGATAATCGTTTGTCTCGCAATGTATGGTCAACGGAATCTAAAAAGATCATGATGTTTTGTGTGCTGCTGCAACACTTCGACAGGTGTGATACAAAATTGTAGTAAGTAGGGTATTTAAACCCCTACTTTACAATTTTGTATCACACCTGACGAAGTGTTGCAGTGGCTCACGAAACTTTGTGATCTTTTCTGATTCCGTTGACCATACACTGCGAGACGAACGATTATATTTAGCATTATTGATCAATTTCATTGTTTCCTTTATTTTGGTAGGGCTAGGTAGGCTGTGCAGAATCTGAGGACAAATTTGGAAAGCCATTCATTATATTGTATGTAGATTTGTGCAGAAGTATCAAATATCCCTCACACAAGATCATATGATAGAGTATATCTCTTGATCTTATTTTGTAAAGCTGACACGGTTAATACAAAAATGTCTTGACAGCATTTTGAAATGTCTTAATTGTAATGAATCTAAACTCATTGGAAATGATAACTACTTATATGCAATGTAATTTCAGAGAAGCTTCTTGACTCCAAATGACTGTCCTAACATATGTTTTTCAGCCCAGTGATATATGTTTTCACCTGTCTTACCAAAATCATGTCCCTCTGATGAGAAAGACGAACATGCAGTTTGCATACATTAGTTGTTGCTATGTCAGGTAAACTTGGACAAGCATTAATGTTGATATTGGTAGCTTACACTTACTTTTGTGGAAGAAAACAAGCATTATGAGTAAATACTACCTTCTTCCTACTCTGTTTTATAGCAATAACATCAAAGTTTAGATATAATGCTGTGTGTCACCTGATTTTGCTGCAATTACAGCGAAAATATGCCACAACAGAGTCTTTTGCATCAAACTGACTTTCGCTTGAATTACAGTGAAGTCAAGTCAAAACACCTGACCAATTTCGATGTAATTTTAGCAAAACATCAAGTTAAGATGCACACCCATTTTCGCTGGAATTACAGCGAAATATCGAGTCATTGCATCTTCCTGGTTTCGCTGTAATTACAGCAAAATATCAAATCAACACACCAACGTTCCCAGTTTTGCTGTAATTACAGCGAAATAACAATGCGAAACACCCTCCTAATTTTGCTGTAATTACAGCAAAATGGAATTACGCCAAGCTTTGTATTTGAAAATTAAGAAAAGCTTTCATTATTGACGATGCTGTGTTTTTGCTCAGTTAGAGCAGATTTTTAAAAAACTTGGGAAACGCGCAAATTACCCAAATCCAACACAACAATGTTAAGGGAGACTTGGCAGCTCTGCAGCAATGGTCATTATGGGGGACTCACCCTGTCTGTCTTGGAAGGCATGACTGGCTCGAGATGTTGGGCCTGCACCGTCACCACACGATCCTCACCGTCAGGGAGATACACCGAACATAGCGCCCCCTACAGGTGAAAAACAGGACAGGGATGAAGGATATCATTGTTAATCCTTTCATCATTTAGAGTACCGAAATGTGACATCATTCGAGCAGATTGTCAAGACAACTGTTCTAAACTATGCAGGTAGAGCATGCAGCTGTGATCACAGTATGAACTCTCGTTGGGAGTGCCCGATACTAGCCTGCGAGACAATATCGGACCGGTAAACCACTCACTGGAGTAATTTGTTTAGAACCAGTTGCCTTGACAACATGCTCATATGATGACAACACGTTTGTAATATATCTATCATCCCTCAAAACTGGTTTTTCACCATTCTCTCATAAGAGGGAAGGTACAACAAACACAGCGCCCCCTACAGGTGAAAAACAGGGCAGGGATGAACGATGTTATAATTCATCATTTCATTATACATTTGCAATCCCTGGCTAAATCAAAAGGAGAGAATCATTTTGGGCAACCTGCATGTTCGTAATAACCACTGGCTTAATCAAAATTAGAGGCTAATTTTTCGCTAACCTGCACATTCTGGATGACCCCTGGCTATATCAAAATTAGGCACTCATTTTTCATTAACCTGCACAGTCCGAATGGACCCGAGCTAACTCAAGCTTTGACTCACTTTTCACTATCCTGCATACTCCTATTAACCCCTGGCTAAATCAAAATTAGAGACTCAAATTTCACTAACCTGCACACTTCTGATGACCCCTTCCTTGAAAATGAGCGAGCGGTCATCGTGCGAGTCTTTAATCTTGACCATGATGTCTGTGGTGTGCCAGTCCATCTGGCCGGGGTGCATCATGTCGCCCCCCGGGGTGTGGGGGTTGTACCCCAGGGGCGAGGGGGCCATGGGGGTGGTGGCAGAGTAGCCGATGGGGGACGGGGTGCCTTGGTAGCTGCCCGGGGAGGGGGTGTGGTAGGTGCCCGATGGGGATGGGGTGGGCTGGTAGGAGCCGGGGCTCGGCGCTGGCTGGAAGCTGCTGGATGGACTGGGCGTGGCTGCAGGAGGAGAAGTTACATAACATGGAAATGTAAATGAGTCAACACACATCAACTAATGCATAACTCTATACTTAAAGGAGTAGTTACTGATTACGGCATATATTTTGCAGGGTTTTTATTTTCTAAATTTTGAGAGTCTGGTGCTAGATTAACTTTGATCCCGACATGAATACGACGTGCACTCGCACATGTACTACTAGTAAGTGATATACAGTAGACAGCACTAAACAAGGTGTGTAATGCATGATGCGCTCCTACTGTACGTGAACGAATGCCTGAGCGCACTTGCTGACAATGTATATATATTAGAAATATGATGAATGTGATCATTTTTTTAACCAATAAATTACTACTCACGTTGATAGCTACCGGGGGATGGAGACTGCGTGTTAGCGTAGGGCGAGTAGGTGGACTCACTACCATACATCCCCGACGCACTGTTGGGCGTGGCCGGTGTGAAGGGCCCCTGGCCAGGGGACTGGGGCTCCCCGGAGTACCCAGGGGTGCCCGGTGTGCCGGGGGTACCGGGGGTGGTAGAGCCATACGGCTGGGGGGAGGGGGATGACTCGTCAAAGCTGTACTCATAGTCACTGGTCCTGTTGGCACAAGAAGGAAGAAATGAAAAGTGTTACCTTTTTTTTTAGACGAATTATAAGGTTAGCATTATAAATGGGTGTGATGCAGGCGCCTCAAACTGGCCCCCTTGTTTTTTTTTTTATATTTTCACACCAAGATAAACAGGTAAAATACTGAAATTTCACTCACAAATCAGCAAAATAATGCTCTTTAAAAAAATATTTTTGGATTGAAGATTAACGACAAACTTTCAGAGGAATTGCGCTTCGAATATCGCTCAGTATAACGTCGCACATTCACATGTGTTAAAATTAATGTTTTCAAAAACAGTTGAATGAAGGCATTATTCCAACTTTGTGATAAGCAGTGATCTGCTACAATACTGTCAATATGCGCATTGCTAGCGAGTTCCACATCACTTGAGATAGATTGGGATTTGTCATTGCCACAGTGATGTGTGTGCTTTCTGAACAGTTGTAGGAAATCACATATTTACGGATAATTGCAATTATCAAAATATGTTGTCACCCACCACATATATGTAAGATAATCAACCCGAGGGTCATGGTTACATTTTCAGGCTTCGCAAACCCTGGTCCAGCCAGTTAAGGTGTCAAAGTTTGCCTGAAACTGTAATAACCAAAGAGGTGTGGCTTAATAGTGCCCTATAAGGAATTTGAAGTTTACTTATAGCTTATGGTCTATTGTCCATACAGCAAATTAAGTGGGACTCAAGCTTGCACATTATCTGAGTGGGAAAAAAAACAGCCCGCATATATGCAGACTCCGTAATAATGGTTTGATAAAGATGGATAAATAAATCTGACCTCATGGGGGTGTTCGGTGCAGTGGGGTCCCACGCACCGGACCTTGAGGGCGTCATACTGCCATCGTGTGATGGGGTCATCGACCCGTAATGCGGCGTTCGGCTCCCTGAGAACAAACAAACACACAAGAATGAAAAGTTAGATTTTCTCAGGCCGACACGAATATCTTGATTGACTGACTGATTAACTAATTAATAAATGCATTGATGACATTCATTAACTCTTTCATTTAAATCAATGAATCAAACAGTAAATCAATGATGAATGATAAAATGCACTGATTAAGTCAACCGTGTCTTTCATTAAATGACTTACTGATTGGAGAAACACTGATTAATCATTGGGTTTGAGGAAACGTACCGTCCTCAGTTGTTTTAACTTGATTTTAATACTTTTTCATAATGTTTGAATGTTGTCGCTATGTGGAATTCGTAGTTCAAATGTTGAGCGACAGTTCAAGTGTATATTTGTGGAACTTCTTTCGAGAGAAGTTGTTTAACCCTAATACTCCCGGGGTATTTCAAAGCTTGTTATTACCGGGGGGGGGGCCATTATGGCCCCCCCCCTGAGATCTCGGCCATGGGTCGCCCGATTGCCTCAAAATTTTGCACAAGGGTAAAGAATTATGTAATCTACAAAGTTGTATAGCTAAATTTACGAAAGTCCTTTTATTTTTTTTTTTAACTAATTAATTTATGCTAATTTATGCGAGAAATCATAGATTTTGGTATTTCTCACTAAATAAAGCCTCAGGAATAGTAATTTTTGGTACAAATGTCTTTCATAACTCCCTCATCAATTCTTGAAAGAAAAAGATAGGTTGTGGTAATTATTTCTTATGTATTCTATTGTTTTTCAATTTTCTTATGTATTTCTTTGTTTTTCGTCAAGATTCAGATGCGTATGCGTGGGTGTGCGTGAATGTGGGTGTGTGTGTGTGTGTGTGTGGTAATTATTTACACTATTTGAAACAATGATAACACTTAGAAAAGTATTTACATAAATTGGAAAAGCTCCTGATTTTATCCATAGGGTTATACACAGTCACATAGAGAAATAGCGAAATTTCAGTGACATGTGTTCGGTAAACGTAATCTGACACCTGCACGGTAGGTCCGATCGCCATAAATTTGGTATCAAAATGTGCGGGAAGGATCAGAAAAAAATGTCAAGAAATTTCGTTTCGAAATATTGAGGCGTTAGGAAGTACCGACAAAACTTCGACAGGGGGGGGCCATAATGGCCCCCCCCCCCCCGGGAGTATTAGGGTTAAGAGAGATTTTACTAAACATTGTATATCCGTCTCTGAAAGAAGTCTTTATACTACAGTACAAACTGTATGTACTGGCGGCACGAGGTGGCCCTATACACAAGATCGGACACAGAGACGGTAAACCTGGAAGTGTTTACGGTCTCGTGTATACCGCCATAGATCAAAGAAACGATGGCTGCTCCCATCTCACAGAGTTTGACAGTTTGAGCCTTAGCTTTCTCCTCAGCAGTATCTTTGAGTTGTCTCGGACAAATACTAGTCCCGGGGGGCATTTCATCAACATTTTTTGTCTCACAAGTTGTCTTTCTCCGACAGTGACCACAGTAACAGTCAGAGGCCTCTCAGCCAATCAAAACCAAGGATTTCACTGAAACTCTCATGAACTGCTCCCTTGGTGCTTTCTTAGTACTGGTAATTATGCTGGTGATGCGACTGAGATCATATTAACGGTACATCAATTGTGTCAGGCTATCAAAGCCATCTATTTTGATGTTGAATGTTGTCACACAATCCACAGTCCCATACACGTGTATACATATTAGTTTGAAAGACCCGACTTTTGCTAACGCCGCGTAAAAGCCGCAACCACACTTTGCCGAGATTTTAGAGAAAAAAAACTGCGGCTTATCTGCCGGTCAGTACCGTAGCTGACTAACTGATTATTAAATGCATTGATGGCTTCAAATGACTTTAGCTCACTATGTACTAAGCTAGAAAAAGCCCATTGACTCACAATACATTCCCTGCACCCATGGTAGTAATAGAGATAACTTGCACTTTTAAAAATAAATTTCCAATGCATATTAAAGAAACTTACAATCTGTTTAATGTATAAATATCTTTTTTAGTTTTCATACCATTTATAAGAATTTGTTAAATATTTATACTTGCAGAGGATATTCGTCTTATTCCATATGTTGTATTTATATTTGTTTTTACCCTGTAAATTATCGCAATTCAGCTGCATGGCTGCGAAGATAATTTTTAAAGGTGATATTCATAGGAAATAAAATTAAATAAATATAGCTTATTTTATAATTGAATGAGTTATTAAAGCAATTTATGCAGCTAACATGCCATGAAAGTGTTCAGTTTTGTGTTAAATGAAAGTCAAATTTCACTAAATTGACTCTCTTCCTGACCTACGAAATCGCCTAAGGGAAAGTGGCGTTGTGTGTACGTCACAGCCGGGATATGCTTCACAATGACCATTGTGTATCACACCTGTTAATCCACTAGCAACTGCCATCACAGTTTCATTAACAATGCCTGATGCTTCTGGCGGAAAAGAAGCTGCGGATTGGCATGTGTGATGCACAATAACGCCTCCCGTTTCTTACGTCAGACCTAAAGGCCGTTTCAGATGACAGTAGGTCAAATTTGTCCCCGAGAATACGGTGATTGTTTTTACCCTAATTTCGCTTTTTTGGAAAGTGATATATTGTTTGAATGTCATCCGAGCTCATTGTATGGCTTATATGCTTTTTGTACATGAATATCTTCATATTTTTGGATTTTCTATGAATATCACCTTTAATAAACCTTGAATTGAATTGGATTGAATTATTGCTTACCGTCGTGCTGTGGTGTTTGGGATCCATACATCGGAGTCCTAGACCCGCTGCCATACATGGGCGTCTGAGAGCCATACATCGGTGTGTTCCTGCTGTAAGCTGTGGTCATCCCGCTACGAATTTGGCCTCTGTTACACACATAAGGAGGGGAAATAGGTAACACTGTGTAGCCCTTGATTTACAACTGATTTATAGGTTGTGGTCATTCCGCTACGAATCTGGCCTCTGTTACACACATGAGGAGGGGAAATAGGTAACACTGTGAGCCCTTGATTTACAACTGATTTATAGGTTGTGGTTATCCCGCTACGAATCTGGCCTCTGTTACACACATAAGGAGAGGAAATAGGTAACACTGTGTAGCCCTTGATTTACAACTGATTTATAGGTTGTGGTCATCCCACTACGAATCTGGCCTCTGTTACACACATGAGGAGGGGAAATAGGTAACACTGTGTAGCCTTTGATTTACATCTGATTTATAGGTTGTGGTCATTCCGCTACGAATCTGGCCTCTGTTACACACATGAGGAGAGGAAATAGGTAACACTGTTTAGCCCTTGATTTACAACTGATTTATAGGTTGTGGTAATCCCGCTACGAATCTGGCCTCTGTTACACACATGAGGGGAAATGGTAACACTGTTTAACTCTTGACATAACAAACACAACTCATTAGAGGCACCTTCCATTACATCTGCTACCAATGATGCAATTACTATGTAGTATAACATGAATTTGTCAAGCCAGATAGGCTTTTACTGATACACCCTATTTAACCTTCCAACAATTTGTATAATTTTGCTTTACACTGTCTACAAATTTTTATGTTTATATCTAAATGTACTTTCTAAATAGGTTTATATGTGTTATTTTTTACTGAATCTGAAATAAAACGATTCAATCAATCAATCAAATGTAAACTATTTACAACTGATGTAAAGGATGTGGTTATCCTGCTGTGAATCTGGCCTTTACTACAGAAATAATGAAGGGAGACTGGTAACTCCTCTTGATACATTCATGATACAATAAACACAACTCACAGCTGTGAGTTCGCAATGCCTGTACAGTATAACACCTGCAAATATACTAACCATACTTCAGTATTTTACCATTATCTGCATGACAAAATCAATATTTCCCCATTTAATGAGATAAATTCTATTGCACAAGTTCAGCAGCTTCAAGAAGGCCTTGAACAAACAAACTATTCATAACTTTAATTTCAGTAATTTTGCTGTCTAAAAAAATCATGAAAATTGCATGACAAAATCAGTATATCCCATTTAACGAAATAGCCTCACACATCAACTTCATCGCAAAAATTCAGTATTTTCACAAAGGTCTTGATTTTTAAGGTTAATTTTTCAGTACAAAATACTGGAAATCCATACTACTTGGTAGCTCTGATTGAGGACATCATCATCATTATTATTCATTTGACCATGAAAATAACTTTACATAACAACATCATAAGAAGAAAATATATGCTTAACAGAACACACGACATAATACAATAGACTATAGATGACAGAAAGAGACAGCGTGCGGATCAGGGTCCACAAAAAGGAAGTCATTTACTATTGCCCAAGGACATGTGGACCCACACAATCAATGAGATATGTGACGTTTCACTTACCCTACAATGTTCATGCGACTCCTGTCCACGTTGATGGTCTTACAGGTCGCGTGGAGCTCGATACGGGCGGTGGATTCAGTGGCGTCTTTCACAATACCAATATGACCTGAGGGAGAAAAGTGACTCAAGATTATCAGTCTTCTTCTGTTGACATGTTAACCCTTACAGTAACTGGCTTACTACACATTTTGGTGGTATTGGTAATGAGAGGGTTAACACTTACATTACCAGGGGGGTGTTTCACCAAGCTGTTCATAAGTTACGAACGACTTTACGAACAACTGGTGATTCCTTCTCGTGCTAAATGTGATACCACACTTTGTTCATTGATAATCTGATTTAGCACAAGAAGGGATCACCAGTCGTTCGTAAAGTCGTTCGTAACTTACGAACAGCTTGGTGAAACACCCCCCAGGCCTTCAAACTCCCATTGGCTTACTACACATCTTCATGCCAATATTAATGAGTGGATTGGAACTAAGAGGTAGGGCAGTCCTTTTAACAAAAGCCATAAAACTCACCATGGATCAGCAACATACTCTACAGATAACATGTATGAAATTCCAGTTATAGCTTCATTAACGCTTTCAGGAAAAGTGAGAAACAATCCTTGTTTATTTTACAAAGAAATTTTAGGCACACACCCAGTAGTAAGGATAGCGTGCTCCATCCTGTAAATGAACAAAAAAACAAGTCAGACAAAAATCTTGGAACCTTTCACTAAAAATCTAGCCGAATTGTCCCTATGGCGGACTACTCATGAATATTAATGAGTCAGATTAAATGAGACTCTTTCGGTTTTTGTTTCCATGTTGTCGTGTCTTGACCCGTGAACTAGAAATAGCTTGCGTGGTTAAGTCGCTGCCCGGTAAGCAGTAGATTGCAGGTTCAAATCCTGTCTGGTTCCCGTCCCGTCTGGTTTGTCTGACTTGTCTTCTTGTTCATTTACAGGATGGAGCACGCTATCCTTACTACTGGGTGTATGCCTAAAATTTCTTCGTAAATTGAAATTACCCGAGAAAGCCCTTTCACTAAAAATCCTGATCAAAAGATCCATGATCAAAAGTCATATGGTCACAAAGCACATATCTATGGGGCTTCATTGACATCGGTCGCCTTTTCACTCTTTGTTGATCGTCTTGCAACTGTTGACCATGTCCTCCTTACCTTTGAAGGGTCCCTTGGTGATGCGGACCGTCTGACCAATCAGGTCGCGGTCCCTGCCGACGCCACGCCCCCTGCCACGCCCTCCTTGGCCGCCTGCCTGTTGCTGACCTATAGAGGGAGGCAGAACAATTATTTACTCAGTGAGCTCATTTCACTTTTAATTTCAAGACATATGTAAACATTTTGAAATGTTGATTCATAATATTACTTGCATTATATGGTAAAATCAGTAAAATACAGTAAAATCAACATACTGCTCCTCATTATTGTTCTTTACAAGCTTTGTATCATGTATTTCCCTATTCTGTCTTTTCATAAGAATTATGTTTGATAGTGATGTGCAGTGGATCTAAATAATGTGAGCTTTGATGAAAAAAAAAAGTATACAGGAACATCAACAGATGTACTTACGAATGATTTGGACAAAATATTCTGCAAAATATAAGCAAGTAACGTCAGGTAAGTAAGTGTCCCATATGATTAACATGTTTAAGGTATTGTATTTTTTTCAGCAGAGATATAGAAACCTGATATTTGTTACAGTTACGGGTATTACCCTTGATAAGCCTCTTTGGCTCTTGGTGGTCCCTCCGCATTTTAATAATATAATGTTATGTGCACACTATGCCCTTTTTTAACTCCTTTTTTGGTTTGCTTATTATTGCATGTTATTTTTAAATATACGTGCTATGATTGTACAAATTAAATGCAATGGAAATGAAATGATTAAACCAAGGCTCATACCTCCTGCACTGGGGTGCATGGGGCTGGAGATACGGGGGCTCATTGGGGTGTAGCCGGCGGTGTAGCCCCCATCGGCTTTCTGGGAGGGGAGGGGGGAGGGGGGAGGCGAGAGAGGGGGAGAGAAAGAAACAATATAGTTAACTTGTGTACAAATCTATAGGATTCATTTGGAAAAAAAAATTGGCGGAAGATGTGTAAAAGTGGCATTAAAAAATCTAATTATTCAATAATGCTATTATTTATTTGACCATAAAAATAATATTACATGACAACATCATCAGAAAATACATGGATAACAGAACAGAGGACATAATGCAATAGAATATAGATGACAGAAAGAGACAGCGTGTGGGTCAGGTCCACAAAAATGAAGTCATTTACTGTTGCCCGAGGGAATGTGGACCCACACATTAGAGAGAAATAAATTTCATTCATTAGTGAAGATCTCTTCATATGGAAAGCTATTATAAAGGCTATTGCAGAGATGCCAACCACTTGACACAAAAAATCAGACTGAATATCCTCAAAAATCGTATTTTTGAGTGAAAAATCAGATTTTCACGAAAACTCAACATGACCAGTGGCCTGTTGGCCCCAAGCCAGCAAAATGTTAGAAAAATGTTTTACTGGTAACAATGGGAAAGTGAAATGTTTGCTCTTTCATCTGATCTTCACTCTTTTCATCCCATATCGATTACAGTATTACAAATAATGGGACATCTTCCCTGTAAAGCAAATGTTTAAGTGGCAACACATGCTATCACAATAGTATGAGAGCATCTATTTGGATCTTCGAATAAAGATCAGCGAAGTCACCTAAACCAGACCTGCCAACTTCTGGAGTTCAAAAACTGCATTCTTTAATCCAAAATGTTGTATTTTACCAACAAAATTTTTTTTTAAAAAAACAAACAGATCAATGTCTCATACAGTTCCTACATCGGGCATTTTTTATGGAGCATTGGTTGAATATGCATGATTTTGTCATGACTGGTGTGCTAGATGAACCAATGAACATCCCCAAATTGCTTATGTGAGATGCTGGTAGGATACTTTACAAAACAGAATGGGCATTTCGCCATTGAATATGGCACACACACAAAATAAGATTTAAAAAAAAAAAAAAAAAAAAAAAAAAAAAATCGTTCTTTTTTTTTTTTTTTTTTTTGAAAATCGTATTTTTTAGAGGAAAATCGTATTCAGTTCTAAAAATCGTACTAAATACGACAAAATCGTACTGGTTGGCATGTCTGCTATTGTAATCATACATCTTGCATGGTGAATTTGATTTAATTTCTCTATTTCCCTGCTTATTAAGCTTAATGCAAGGATAATTGCATTACTGCTATGAGAAACATCAAATTTTCACAGAACCCCTTTTATTAATAACCTATTGTTCATGGTTTGATTTACAGGCATCGAGAACCCTGGTCCAGTAAGGATGTCAATATTTGCCATAGAACTGCAGTAACCAAAAGGGGCGTGGCTTAATTATGCACTATAAAGAATTTGAAGTTTATTGTCCATGAAGCAGATTAAGCAGGAGTCGCACTGCTCAGTATCTGAGTGGAGAAATGAACAGGGTGACAGGAGCTTTTTCCTGCATTACAGGGGGTTCCATGTAATTTGTTCACTTGTAGTAGGATTTTGTTCTCAATAATCTCATGAAAAAAAAATTTATCTCCGCAGGTTTAAAATTGATGTTTCTCACCCTGGATCCTCCAGCTAAGGTGATGTGTCTGTTCCGAACGACGAAGATTCCTCCGTTTTCCGTCATCAGCCGAGAGTGGAGGAAGGCGTAGTTCCTGTAGATGTGTCTCACTTCTCCTTGACGTCCCTGGGGATTAGAAGCAGATGAAATATGAGTGAGAACATGCCTCGTATAGTATATGTGTAAAAACAGATTAATTACAAGTATGAACAAGCCTCATTTAGTAAGCACAGTTACTGTCGATGTGTCTCACTTCTCCTTCACGTCCCTTGGGATTAAAAACAGATTAATTGTGAGTGAGAATATGCCTCTTATAGTCATGTGTAGGCATCAGCCGAGAGTGGAGGAAGGCAGAGTTCCTATAAATATATCTCACTTCTCCCTACGTCTAAAATAAAAACATTATTATGAGTGAGAACATAGCCATTATAGCCTAGGAATACAATGAAAATTAGTCTGAAAGTATAAGCCCAGAGTAATTCTACAAGGCATAAAAATGATGGATAAATCCAGGAATATTTTTAAAAATGTATGCTACCATGTATAAACTGATCCCCCACCCCTACCTCTCATTTTTCCCCCTTTTGCTCTCACACATCCAGGCCCATACTTATTTACACCTGCGATCTAGTAAAAAACAGACAACGTAGCCATAGGATGTCCGTGTTGATATTTGCTTGCATCCTGTTTTCTTTTCTCTTCTTTTCCTGTATATCATAAATTTCATTTTACAAATTACTATGTATTTCTCATACCTCGAAAGGGGTCGACAGAAATAATATATAAACTTCAAACTTCAAACTTCATCCGGGAACTTGCTTCCTAAAGTGGCACCTATGTCGTAATCCAGCTTTTTCGGAGACTAATCCATCTAACACTGCTTTGCAGCTTTCTAAGGTCTTTGCTTTTAATCCTCTTTTCCTAGACTTCCTGAAAAGCATCCACTAATGACCTTGACATCGTCCTTGTAATTCAAACACTTACCGAATGGGGTCCATCGATGACCTTGACAACGTCCTTGACCTGTAGGTTGTTCTGCTCTGCGTCCAGGGCCACAGCGTGCCGGGAGTCCTTCTTGCGGGTCACTGCCTGGGGCTTGACCTGTACCAACTGCGGATCAGAGACGGAGCACATGGGATGTGATTAAGTTATTCAGTGTCAGAGAGCATTGATTGTCATGCATTATTGGTGTAATAATGCCACGACAGCATGAAAAGCCGTAAAAGCCTCAGCGGCTTGACAAATTGGGTACACCAATCAACTTTTATAAAGTGCCTTGATTGCACGAAGTACCACTTAACCCTAAAAAGACGGGGGGCGGGGGCTTTTAGGTACATAGACCGCGATAATTATTTTGTGCATTAAGCATTCGCGCCACCACTTCATGACTTTTTTTTCCTCATGAGTTTTGCGCAACTTTTGATATCAAATTTGTATGCCCTCATGCCGCAGTTGCGGAGTTATGTAATATTTTTGTATCACATGTCACGTAATCGAAATCTGTATTCATTTGTGTGTAAAGTGCGTGTGTTTTCTAACTACATTTTTTTTTGTTTCTTCCTATATTATGTCACTTGTCAATTCATGTAGCAGTTCTAGGATATGAAAATAATGAAAAACATTACATAAAAAAAGAACTACATAAGACATGCCAAATGTTGTATTTCTCTACATAACGCATGTGGAATACTTGCACATTTTGTCATTATTAATTTGCATTTGCATAGTATCATTCTCTAGCTGTCTAAATGCATACTGCTTTTATAAAACCAATACAATTCATTTCAGATAGCCCCATCACTGTAACAGACGTACCTTGTTGTGCATGTTGAGTACTTGGAAGGTTTCTTTCTCCAGACGAACAATCGTCCCCACAGTCTGTGGACTAGACATCAAAACAAAGGAAGGAACAAGTTTTCAGCATTTAATTAATCAAAACATAAAATAATTTTCTTCTTAAAGGGAATATACTGTACTGGGAAGGCAAAAAGTTTTCAAGCAGGTGATCGTGAGCAATCTTCTTGCCAATGGTCTTAGAGTCATGTATTGTCCATTTGAGAAACTTGCTGAAAGTGATTTGCCCTCAAATGATCCACATTTGGAGTAATTAGTGATTAAATCACAAATCCTCAAAATGTTCATGCTGACTATACATGAATTTAAGACCATTGGTAAGAAGATTGCTCATGATCAACCTTTTGAAGGCTTCTGGTCTTCCCAGTACTGTATCTTCCATTTAAAAGTATTAGTCCCTGGGCCATGTTTTCGATTATTGTAACTTGCCATCAATGGAAACTACCATGGAAACAGCCAATGAGCTCTCATCATTGCACCTGTTGCCACGGTAGTTACCATTGATGGTAAGTTACAATAATTGAAAACCTATATAAGTATGCAATGTGGCCATGGCTAACCTAATTGATGTAGATATAATTGCAGACAGGTTAGCTGTGCTATATGCGTGGTAGTTCTTACAATGCTGAACAAATGAGTAATTTATACTAGAAATTTACAGTACACCATGTGAGAAAGGGAGGGCTTTGATTCTTTCTAGAAGTTGTGGTAGTCGTAAAAAGGACTGTTTGTATCCGTCCTATGAAGGACTGATAGCGGGAGAGTCCTGAAAAGGACTGTTTTTATTCTCTAAGTGAGTCCAGAAATGAGTAATTATTTGCACTTTTCGTGGCCTGCCCTTGGTATTCAAATGGAACTTACGTCAAATCACAAAACATTTTCATTGTTCCAATTACCATATTCACACTTCAAAGTTCATTTGCCCATAAAAGAACATTGCAAGAGCGGACTAAGGGCAGACAATCATTCTGGTTCAGGCCACTCAAAGAATTCAATAATTACAATTAATCAATCAGAGGTACATTTTTAGACTGCTAACTTCATTTAGTATAAGCATACAAATTGAATACTTACTCAAGCTGAACCAAGTCACCAAGTTGTAACTGTTCAACTAGCAACACAGTTAAAGACTGTTAACTTCATATACTTGAAGCATACAAATTGAATACTTACTCTAGCTGAACCAAGTCACCAAGCTGGAACTGTTCAATTAGCAACACATTTGGAGACTGCTAACTTCATATAGTTTAAGCATACAAATTGAATACTTACTCAAGCTGAACCAAGTCACCAAGCTGAAACTGTTCAATTAGCAACACATTTAAAGACTGCTAAGTTCATTCAGTATACCCATACAAATTGAATACTCACTCAAGCTGAACCAAGTCACCAAGCTGGAACTGTCCCATGGAATCCACTCCTGTACTCATCTCCTGGCAAAGCTGCAGATCTCTGGGTAGCACTTTCATCTGGACAATGGAGATACAAAATTCATAAATGTATCATTATTTTTTTTTTCATGTTTATTTATGACTGAAATCGTGGTGCTAATGATTTCCATCGAAAAAACAATGAAAAACATACAGGATGCGAATCTGCGAAGCATTCATGCATCAAGTAGGCACACTTTATACATGTACACTGCTCCTGTGTCCCCTATTTTACATGTAGCAACACAGGAGATGTGGATAGGTACAACAAGTGACAACACTTCAGCCTAAAATTCACAAAAGAGTTTAACCCTATTGTGACTGGGGTAAGGGGGGGGGGGGGGGGCAGGACATTCTGACGCCCCCCCCCCCCCCCTGTATGAAACCCACGACTGACATACAACCGCTGCACATTGTGACTCTTTCGTTTGAAGCGTCTTGCAAATTTTGAGACCAAGTTTGAAAAATCCAGACAATCTGTGCAGATGTTACGCTAACGCAACATTTTGTAATTGCACGTCAGACCAAAGTCTGACTAAAAAGTGAGATTTTGCATAGGTTTGTGTACATAATACTGCTTTCCCTATACTGCTCTATGTCTCAGTCAATTAAGCCTTCTAGGCCTTCTGCTAGTTCACATTGTTCTTGAACCTTATCAAAATATATCTGAAGCCAAAAAAATCATAAAAAATAGAGAATATTATTTGACAAAAAAGCAATAGAATACATAAGAAAAACAAATATATTTTAATTGATTTGTAATTTCAAAGTTTATTGACATGATATTCATTATGCTACTTATTTTCATCTTCATGTCATCTTTTTTTAATGAAATATGAATGAATTTGTGAAATAGGCATTTAATGTGCATAAATTATAACTTATACAAAATTGAATACTTCTGTTTAAAAGAAAGTTATGCAGCTACGCTTTTAACATGGTTTTTTATCTTTATGCAAAATTTTTGAGTTGATTCTATCTTCCGCGGCTGAGATATTAGGAGGGGGGGGGTGTCAAAATGCCCCACCCCAAGTCAAAACCTGCCCTCAAAAAGCCCAGCCAGAAAATGGTCAACAGAGAACATCCCTTCTTTACCTCATGCATGGTGAGATCTGAGAAGATCTCGACACCTGTCAAAACCTGCTCTCAAAAAGCTCAGTTAGAATAGGGTTAACAGAAAACATCCTTTCTTTACCTCATGCATGGTGAGATCTGAGAAGATCTAAAAACCTGTCAAAGCCTGCTCTCAAAAAGATCAGTCAGAATAGGATTAACAGAGAACATCTCTTCCTTACCTCATGCATGGTGAGATCTGAGAAGATCTCAAACCTGTCAAAACCTGCTCTCAAAAAGATCAGTCAGAATAGGATTAACAGAGAACATCTCTTCCTTACCTCATGCATGGTGAGATCTGAGAAGATCTCAAACCTGTCAAAACCTGCTCTCAAAAAGATCAGTCAGAATAGGATTAACAGAGAACATCTCTTCCTTACCTCATGCATGGTGAGATCTGAGAAGATTTCAAAACCTGTCAAAGCCTGCTCTCAAAAAGATCAGTCAGAATAGGATTAACAGAGAACATCTCTTCCTTACCTCATGCATGGTGAGATCTGAGAAGATTTCAAAACCTGTCAAAGCCTGCTCTCAAAAAACTCAGTCAGAATAGGATTAACAGAGAACATCCCTTCCTTACCTCATGCATGGTGAGATCTGAGAAGATAATGGCCAGATTATCCTCCACCCTGACCACTAGCCCCGTGTCTCCCTCATATCGACCTGCGATGACCCGGACGTGATCTCCGATCTTGAAGTGCTTCCTGAGTTCATGGGCCGGGAACTCTAAGGTATCCTGCAAGAGCAAAGTATGCATAAATTATCATATCATGCGATACACCATGCTGCATACAACAATACCAGTAACATGTTCAATCATTTGAAGCATCTTAGCAAAGCCATTCTAATCATGATTATTTATACACTTGCCTCAGAATTAAAGCTTTTATAAACATTGTTTAAAGAAGTAGCAATTATTACTCTTTATCCAGAGCAGATTAGGTCTAAGTTTGAGGAGAAGTTTCAGTGTAATTTAAGTGTAAATTTAAGTGTTAGTATTAGTGAAATTTAAGTGTTAGTTCCAATGAAGCTGAAATAGCGCAATCTCTTGTTCAAACTAAAAGAGGAGCGATCTAAACTTTATAGACAATGTGAAAGTTTTCGATTGGACGATATAAGTGATGAGAATTGTGTAGTCAAGGTATACGGGATCCGAGGAAGACGTATGATTTTTCAACCTTCTTTTTCTTCGAAGACCTCCTTCGAACTTCTTTTGAAGACTTCATTTTGATGTATTTCGTTCGATTTGATGGTTATTTTGAGACACAATGCACAGGCTGCTGTTCGAGGTGAGTAAACAGATAAAAGGTCACTGAACTGTCAAACTTTGTTGGTGAATTTGGTGCATGGTTACAGTCGAGCGAACAAACAGAAGATGTGGAGGGGACTGAGGGCAAAAAGAACCTAGAAGCGTGATGTTAAAATGTATGGAGCAAAAAAAAATTAAAGGCCGGATCAGGGTTTACATTAAGTGTTAGTATTAGTATAAGTTCTAATATATTCTTGAGGATAAGTGTTGGTATAATTTCAATGGTAAATCATTGTGTAAGTATTAGTGTAAGTTTTAGTGTAAGTTTTAGTGCAAGTTTTAGTGCAAGTTTTAGTGCAAGTTTTAATGAAAGTATTTAAGAGTTAATAATACTGTTGGTAGATTTGTTCAAGTGTAACTTAATGTAAGTTGAAGGGTTTAAGTGTATGTGTTAGTTGTAAGGTTGCGTGCTTTAATGTAAGTTTGACACAACTAACATGAGTGCTTTACCTTAAGGTCCTCGTGCTTGGGTAAGACCAGAATGGTGTTTCCGTCGACACTCTTGACCTTTCCCTGGAGATGGATCAACTCTCCCTCCACCACCTCCACGTTGTCCCCGGGAGCAAAGCTGTGGCTCTTCTCCAGTGAGGACTTGCTCTTGGCCACCACTAGATGGCAGCAGTACAGTCAAGGATTTATCATCTTATTGGTTACCTCCTATTATAATACCCATATAAGTCAACAAATACTCTAAAAAGCTGTAGCTCTTGCTATTTGAAAGTTAGGAATATCTTTGAGTCATAACTATACTCATAAGCACGTACTCTGAACAGAGGTTTAAGGTAAACAGTGTACTAAACCTGACTAACTTTATGGGACGCCAATTAAAACAAAATGAAACATTATCATTGATTCAATATTGAGTTTGTTCAAATAGTAATTACAGCAAATAATTGAAATCGACCACTGTTGTGATTCTGTGATGAAAATCAATGATTTGGGCATAGCATGAGATGATTTATTTGGCGTTCCATAAAGTTTGTCCAGGCTTAGTTCACTGTTGGCATTAAACCTTTGCTCAGAATACGGGCCATCAACAGCAATCATATAATAAAATGCTTCTCTCCTCCTGCAATGACTTGCTTTTTCCTACCACTAGAGGGCAGCAGCACAGTCAAGGAGCAATCATCTTCTTGGTTAGTTGCTCTACCTTTGCATACTTATAACACCATATAAGTCAACAAATACAGTACTCTAAATAGCTCAGACTCTCTCCCAAGATTGGCTCTTTTCTACCACTGGAGGGCAGCAGCACAGTTAAGCATGAATTACATTTTGGATTACCTGCTTATACCTACCTTTGCATACAACACAGAATTGTCTTATTTGAAATGAAATTTTAAGCATAATCTAGCAGAATTTTCTTTGTTGGTATTTACAGAACTTAATATTTTAGATCTGCCAAAGGGATACAACACCTTAAAAAAATTACCTGGGCTACAAAGAAGAAGTTCATGATAACATATTGATAGAAAGGATACATTCTACATCAATATCCTCCGGTTTGTCCTCAAACTTCTCCAACTCGGACAGTGTTGGCTTGATTCCCTCAGCAATCTGGAATACGATTAAAACAACACCAAAATAACACAAATATTATACAGATATTGACTGTTATGAGATATTATACATATATTGACTGTTATGAGATATTATACAGATATTGACTGTTATTAGGGGTAATATAACCTTTGAGATCCTTGAGGAGAGTTACATTTCTTATTTTTCCAAAGCGTGTTAATGCTGAGAAGATATAGTTGATGCCCTCCCATAGTGCTGTTTAATTCCGTAAATCCTTTTTTTCTACTTTATGATGAAAGCATAAATCTTTTCCATAAAAGCTTGTGTGTAAAATCATGTTTCTAATGATATATCGAATGGACAGGTAACCATGTACATTATTTATTTAATGACAAGATTGTATATTATCAGTTATTGTTGTATTATTGTTAAACACTCAGCTGATAATTTTTGTAAATTGACTATGAAAGCAAACGTAAATTGAAGCTTTATTGAATAAAATGCCCTACTGTGGGGGAAAAAGAAAGTTAGATTGAGGGTGGACTTTCTTTTTAATCACGTCTTAAGACTTACAATAGCGCTCATGGCAAACGTCTTGAAGAGGAAGCCTTTCCTGCTATAGCGGTTGCCCTCAAAGATCAAGAAGTCACCATCGGTCGTGACGTCGCCCCCGATCGCACGAATCGCGTCCATGTCAAAGAGTTTCTGCTCCGGTCGTCGACGGCGACGCTTCTCGGCCGGCGTCTGCGGCTGGTGCTGTCCTCCCCGGGGCCGTTTGTAATCGATGCGGGGTAAGAGCTTCAGAATGACCTGGTTCTGTGTCTGGTCTAAGTAGTCGACCTGACCCAAGTCATCTTTGAAGACACTTCTCCTACAAAATGAAGAAACCATGTACATAACAATAGTGATCCATATAACATATAAACAGGTTTGTTTACTGAAAGCATTGTTGTGTTGGATTTGGGTAATTTGGTTTCCCAAGTAGAAGTTTAGGATGACCTGGTTCTGTGTCTGGTCTAAGTAGTCCACCTGACCCAAGTCGTCTTTGAAAACACTTCTCCTACAAAATGAAGAAACCACATAGATTACTATTGCTGTAATGGGAGCAATAACACAATGATAGATGAATATCAATACTGTTCCAAGGAAGTAACGAGATGTGATATTTATGGGCAATCAAATGCAATCAGCTCCATACATTGACTGCGGTCTGACTGCAAATGATTGCAATCAGCTGTGACATTGATCTCAGGCCCAACTGTTATGTTAATACAGGTTTCAATGAGAAACATTGTTCAGGGAGAAAAAACATTTGGCCAAGTCGTCTTTGAAGACATCTCTCCTACAAGATGAAGAAACCATGGAGATAACAATAGTGATACATATTACAAAAAAACAGGTTTGTTTACCGAAGCCTTCCTACACAATAACAAAACCCAAAATGTGGAGTCAAGAAGTCAAAAATAATACAAGAGTTATAAAGATATCAAGTGAACTTACTTGAGGCGAACCCAAGATTTGGTCTTCAGCAGCGCCGTTTCCTTGACAACCTTCAAGACATCCGTCATCTCTTTAATGGGCACCATCTTCTGCGTGTACTGACCGATCCGGAGGTTACCCACGCCATTGATGGCTTGTTTGACGTGAGTCTGTTTAAAGGACTCGATGTAGATGTATCCCTTCAGCCCTTCTACGGCGACAACAGACTTGATTTGAAGCGGCTGTAGGCAAAAATACAAAAGGATTCAGGATCAGAGCTAGCGTTAGCTGCAAAACCGAGTACTGCGCGCTGGAAGCGTATGAACGGGAGTAGTATGTTGCAATGGCCAAGATGCGCGGCGCGCGCCCAATGCCTACAACTAGATGCAAGAAAAAGATCGACACATTTCACAACAGAATGACTACTTATTCGTTTAGTAATTAAAATGTTCAAAAGACAAATATGTTTGTATCACTGTAAGGAAATACTTAATGAATATAAATCATACAACAACGTACGAATCCACATTTGCACAGGGGATACTCTTGAATGATGATGAATTTTGTGTACAATGCGTATGGCGAGTGTGCCTAAGTGTGTGATCTGTTCATTTAATGACTTCTAAACAAAAGGGGTCTGCCACTCAAGTTTCGTGCTAGATGAGGAGATCATGCACGGGTTATTAGAATCAATAATTTTTATATTCACCTATGAGGCTGGAAATTACTATTTTCTTGATCCCTACATAACCAGCTTTCCGTAGATGTAGAAATTTACTATGTTTAGAATTGTCAATAGAATTCTACTTATTCTAATAAATAGAGATTATATGTTACATATAAAAAAAAGACATTTTGTAATCAAACTTTGAAAAATAACAATTCTACATGCAAAGAGAAAAAAAAAATCCTTTAACCCAGGTCCAGCTAAGAAAAGTAAAGTTGCATGTTGATTTTGTATGTGTTGTTGCAATCACGGTTTAAAAAGGTTCATCGGGATATCAATTACAAGGTTTAAGATATATGATTCAAGTTTAATGGATATTTACACATTATATCAGGCATGCAGACTGGAAAACATCAACGTAAAGATCATCAATTAAAAAAAAAAAATCCCCCATATCAATCAAACTTACATCTTCAGTATTTTGGAAAGCGATGAATTTCCTCATGAGCTGAATGGCGACCTCTTTCTCCTGACCAATGGTGCACTTAACCATCCACAGATTGGGGTCCCTAAAGGGAGAGAGAAGGGAACATACACCAGTCTGGTATAAGCACCATTGAAGTTTGTGTAGAATGGCAAATACGACATAATCCTTCTATCAAGGACACGGCCATTGAAATTTTCAATACAGTAAACTGTATGATGAATGATACTGGACATCATATTTTTTACGAATTCAGAATTTTAAGGCTGTTTAACAGACTTAATTTGCTATTGGCGTGTTCCTGCTTGCACATAAATCCATACACATGAAGTGTGCATTTATTCACCTGCTCATATTTATTTGTGTGTAGATGCATTCATGATATGCAGAAATAATACAACATTAAGTAGCATTTACAATTGTGTTGTTAATTTATTTTTTCTGTTGAACCTCATACAAGAAACATAAAGAATACTTCTTTTTTTTTGCTTTTAAAATGCCATGTTGATCGGTCAGCTCATGGTACCATTTTGATAAGACAAGCTTGTTAAACACATTTTCATTACCATCACTATCATCATCATCATCATCATCACTATCATCATCACGATCATCATCACCATCATCTTTATCATCATCTTTATCATCATCGCCATCATCATCATCATCAGCAGCAGCAGCAGCAGCCAACATCATTACTATTATCATCATCACTATAATCATCATCATCAACATTATCATCATCAATATCATCACCACCATCATCATCAACATCATCACCATCACGATCATCTGGGTAATAACGATGACTTACTTGACACCGGGTAACAGACCCTGTTGGGTGATGGAGTGTGGCAGTTCATCCTTTTGTTAAGACAAACTAAACGTCTTATCATCATTAACCATTATCATTATAATTATCATCATCATCATCATCATCATCATCATCATCATCTAGTTCGCACTGATGACTTACTTGACACCAGGTAGCAGACCCTGTTGGGTGATGGAGTCTGGCAGTTCATCCTTTTGGTAAGACGAACTAAACGTCTTATCATCATTAACCATTATCATCATCATCATTATCAATATCATCATCACCACCATCATCTAGTTAATACCGATAACTTACTTGACACCGGGTAGCAGACCCTGTTGGGTGATGGAATCTGGCAGTTCATCCTCCTCCCTGTAAGACGTACTGGACGTCTCAGCGTACTTCCTCTTGTAGTACTCCTCCAATTCATCCTCTTTCTGAGTGCTGGGAGGAAAACAAAATGAAAAATATCACTTAGGGGGCAATTTTTAGATAATTTTTGGCAAAGTTAATTGACCTTAGACCTCTGACCTTTGAGAAATTTCACCAAAAATATCACCAGTCTAGCCCCAAGTAGTGATCCATCTTTGCACCATGTTTAGTTGGTAATTTACCATTGGATTTGGATTTATTGCGAAAAATATAAAGTTTGGGGCAGTTTTTAGCCAATTTTGGCAAAGTGCGTTGACCTTTGACCTCTGACCTTTGAGAAATTTCACCGAAAATGTCACCAGTCTAGCCCCAAGTAGTGATCCATCTTTGCACCATGTTTAGTTGGTAATGTACCATTGGATTTGGCTTTATTGCGAAAAATATAAAGTTTGGGGCAGTTTTTAGCCAATTTTGGCAAAGTTCATTGACCTTTGACCTCTGACCTTTCAGGAATTTTACTAAAAATTGCATCAGTCTATCCCCAAGTAGTGATCCATCCGTGTACCATATTTAATGAAAACTTCATCCTTGGACTAGGATTTATTGTGAGAAATGTCAAATTTTTGCAATTTTTCACAAAGTTCATTGACCTTTGACCTCTAACCTTTCAGAAATTTTACCCCAAATGTCACCAGTCTACATCCAAGTAGTGATCCATCTTTGTACCATGTTTGATGAAAATTGTATCCTTGGATTTGGATTTAATGTGAAAACGGTCAATTTTGGGCAATTTTTCACAATGTTCAATGACCTTTGACCTCAATCAGATTTGACCCCAATTTTACACACTTCATTGGTTTTATGCAATACACACATGTACCAAGTTTGAAGCAAATCTGGTTCACGGTTCTCAAGATATTGCCGAAATGGATTCGGGACGGACGTACGGACGGACGGACGTACGGACGGACGGACGGACGGACGGACGGACGGACAACCCGAAAACATAATGCCTCCGGCCACTTCGTGGCGGAGGCATAAAAAATACAAGGCTCACTTCAGTTAAGGATCCATGATTTGGAAACAGGGGAAAGGGGGGGGGGTAGGGGGCTTGCCCTTAAACTTTTCTTAAAGGTAGCCCGTCAATTTTGCAGACCTAATACTGTAAGTTCCCTGACTTTGTCATCATTTGAGAGAGAGTGGCTACATAACCTTTCCCTGGAGTCGACAAAGCGTAATATTCTGTTTAGAGGAAATAATCTTTGAAAATTGATCGAGCTTTCTTTTTTCGTGCCACGAAAATAGTCCTAATTTGAAATTGTGTCAACCGTCGGCAATCAATTTGAATCAAATCTCAGTGAAAACAGCTTCGATTTTCATTTATTTTACAGTACAGCTTACTCTCGATACAACGAGCACGGATATAACGAGGTTTTGTTATAACGAGGGAAATATCTCGGGCCCAAAATTGTCTACATGCAAACCTATGGTGCACTACGCCGCTTACAACGAGCACGGTTATAACGAGATTTCGTTATAACGAGCTTTTCATGTTGACCCCAAGACAAAGAAAAACATAACAAATGTGTCCGTTACAACGAGGAACGAAAAATTGAGGGCGAGCGGGCTGAAAGCAATCTTCTTACACACGTATTGCTTTGGCAACGCGTGGAGCTCGGAGCTAGCCAGACACACACCTCGTAATACACTGTACACACAACGCGAGCATGTACTCCTTCGCATGGCTTATGTACATTGAAAACACATGTATTGCATCGGCAACGCATGGAGCCAGACACGCACCTCGTAATACATGTACACTGTACACACAACGCAGGCATGCACTCCTTCACATAGCGTACGCACATGTCTTGCATCGGCAACGCATGGAGCCTCGTAATACACTGTACACACAACGCGAGCATGTACTCCTTCGCATGGCTTATGTACATTGAAAGCACGTATGTATTGCATCGGCAACGCATGGAGCCAGACACACACCTCGTAATACATGTACACTGTACACACAACGCAGGCATGTACTCCTTCGCATAGCGTACGCACATGTACATTGCATACATGTCTTGCATCGGCAACGCATGGAGCCTCGTAATACACTGTACACACAACGCAAGCATGTACTCCTTCGCATAGCGTACGTACATGTATATTGAAAGCACATGTTTGCATCGGTAACGCATGGAGCCAGACACACGTGTCTCGTAATACACTGCACACATACGGGAGCATACTCCTTCGCACAGAGTACGTACATTGAAAGCATGTGGTTTGAAAGTCAGATTCATGTCATGTAATGCAATTAGCTATTTAAACGGCGACAGTATAACGAGGTCGGATGATGTGTTGGGCAAAAATATATCGTCTTTTCCATTTGAAAACGCATGTTTCCAATCCCCCTTTTCCCGTTTGATAACGCATGTTTCCGAGGCGGCTATAGATATCAAAACATAGTAAAACACAAAGAACACACAAGCACACATATTTCAATGTTTTTTATTGTTTTTTATGCTGTTTGGATATAACGAGGTTTCGTTATAACGAGGAAAAACCTCTGGTCCCGACGACCTCGTTATATCGAGAGTAAGCTGTACCTCTGACCTCTGACCTTTGGTATCCCAAAGATAAATGCTAAATATGTGCAAACTTTCATGAAATTTGCATGTGTTTGTAAAAGGGATGGCCATCTTTAAAGGTGGCCAGCATGGCCACTAGAGCATGAGATCTCGGTGGCCAAATGGATTATCCAAAGGTCATAATATCTACTGTATAAGTGGTTTCTTTCGCGGGGGTTTAATTTCGCGAATCGGGATGCGTCCGCTAATTTAACATCACGCGAAAAGGTTTTTAGCATTACCACGAATTTATCTTGAAAATGTGTTGAACTCCACGAGCAGAGCTGTGTATGCGGCACTATAAATAGCACACACAACGATACAGCACACGCGATGTGTGGAAGAATGTACAGAATGTAGGTCAAATAAAGACGGTTACAGTACTGTAATTCGCACATGATCAGATGGATTACTTAGCCTAGCCTAGTTCTAGTTACTTTAGATTTGCTGACCGTGAATTTAACATCGCGCGAAAATGTCGGGAACCCCAACGAGCGCGAAAATATCTGCACACAAAAAAAAACACTTTTACAGTATTTGCATCCTACTATTCATAAATGATAAGCTACCAGAAAAAAATACAAATTTTTATCTATTTTGCTACATATTTATGGGACTTAACAGACGGACCTCCATGCAGATCTAAGCTTACTATTAAACAGAAGTGTATTCTTGGATCAATTCAAACACAGGAAAACAGCAGCTAAAATGTGAGCAAAATGTAATATGTCACGGCCTGAATTTCCTGCATAATTATCAAGAAATTTAGGTAAAAGATTCGTGTGGAGATTTCTCGGTTCTGTCCGACACCAATAGAGGGCTCACTTCAACAACTGGTGCAGACGTCGTGCCCCATGCTGCTCGTTGTCGTTGAACTCTGGCTGGGTTTTATCGATGAGGGCCTCTGCTCCTGGCTCCCAGTCATCCTCTTCGTCGTCCTCCCCGTAGTCGTCATCAACGTCTGAAGAGTACAAACAGCATAAATAGTACAAAGTTTAGAGTTCAATAGTAGAATTGAGGATCAGTATGTGTGACGATTCAATTCATGCAATTGGCAATATGTGAATAAATCTGGAGTAGGCCGGAACTAGAAGGAACTGTTTGAAATCTGAAAGTATGAATAGGCAGCATACATTAATTGTCCATAAGTTTGCAGTTTGGAATACGGAAGCATATTGTATGCAGTGCTTGAGAAAAAATTCCCAAGATTTGCATGGGTTTTCACCCACTTATGCTTTAAACATTATTTCTTGTTCCTGTCCACGTACATGTATAATGATGAACAGCTCAGAACAGAAGTGCTTCCCAACACGTTTTCTAACAGCATGGGCAGTCTCTAATAGCACAAAACATTTTGTATGGTATGTAAGTTGGAAAACAGCATGAATTTGAATATGTTTAGCCTCCAAACTACGTAGTATCCGAACCAACTTAGAAATATGTTTTCTCATCGCCTTCGTCAATGATAAAACAAGCCACTTTCCGCTTCTTAGCTTTTTTCCGCTGTTCCTACACAACCTTTCTAGTATGTGCAGTCTCCAATTACACAACACATTTTCCATCTATGTCATGCAAGGTGGAAAATAGCATGAATTTGAATGTTTTAAGCCTGCAAATTACTAGCGTCCAGCCCAACTTAGAAATTATATATTCCCTCACCGGCTTCGTCAATGATGAAACTAGCCACTTTCCGCTTCTTTGCCTTCTTTCTCTGCTCCTGTGGGTTGTCCCCATCATCTTCCTCCTCCTCCTCGTCCTCCTCATCGCTCCGTGGTTCGCTCATTAGGTCTTCTCCGTCCTCCGGCTCCTCATCGCCATCATCGGCCTCCTCCCCCTCCTCCGCCTCTTCCCCCTCGGGGCTCATCGCCTGGGGAGATGCAACAATCAATTTTCAATACTTTAACACTGGTGACTTTCATGCGAGTAAATTTATGTGGCACAGCACACATGCAAAATATTTGCGGGATGTTATTTTCGCATGCAAGAAATTCTAGTCATAACAGAATAATCCACCCTACGCATTAACCCTTATCAGGCTGCCTTTAATTCCCCCCCCCCCCCCCCCCCCCTCCTACTCCCTCAACATTTTGCCCAATCACTCTGAAACACGAAATTATATCACTGGGAGATTTCATGACTTTTCTCTTTGTAGTCTTGTGCAACTTTTGAGACCAAAAGGTTAAACAGGACTTTTGCAATTTTCTTCCTTATCAATCAAATCATGAAGAAGCTCCATTCCTGAAATGAGTACTATCTATCCATCACATAAGGGGGAAATAAGGAACATGAGCATAAACTTGAATAATTATTTAATAGACTTTAAAATATCTGCTCATTCAAGCTTAGAGTATGTCCCAAATATTGAAGCCATCGCGCACTCCGTTGCCGAGATGGGGGGGGGGGGGCATAATGAAGCTACCTATATGTCAAATATGAGCAGCAAAAAATCAAGCGTCACGATAGCCAAGTCCATGTTTGCTTTCTCCCATTTGCCAGTGCACATGTCATAGCGGGCCTGGGATACAGCGCATACACTCTATCGCACAAATTCTGAGTGTCAATAGCGAAAACACCCTAAGCGGACATAACTAAAAAAAAATGCAAATGCAGATGCACTGTGCATCATGGGACTACTTTCCCATATACTTTTTCTGCAAAGGTTTAATTGTGAGGTAGATCGTAAGGGTACACTGCTGATTCCTGCCGAGTTTCATGACTATTGCAAATGGGACACCCCGTCTTTAAATCAGTAAAAAAAATGTATACCTCTCCATCGCTGTCCTTCTGAAAACTTTCTTCTCCTTCCTCCTCGGAGGAAATACTGCCCTCACTGTCCGACATGACTGGTCGATTCTAGCAGATATCACTAACGTCGAGCTAAGTAAGAAATATGTCCTAAGGAAAAACAAAGAGAAAACATTTTTACAAACATTATCTGAAATGCATCAAATAAATAATATCACAAACTCACAAATACAAATCAACAATCAATGACTCAGAATTCAAATCCAGACTGACAGGTTTGGATACCGTTTGGAAAAATTAAGAAATGTGATTATGTCAAACAGAGAACAGACATTATAAATCAATCTAAACATGATAGCAGCTTGCTTCATTTTCGTATCACACAACATGTTGAGTCTAAAAGTAAAATTAGACTCTACCAAAAAATTGAGGTTCTGAAATGAAAGTGAGAAAGTCTAAAAAAAGTTGTCTAAACCAAATGCATGTCTTTTTTGACATTTCATTTGCGGCTTTCTTTTCTCAAAATTATGTGTTTTAACATAAAAGGCATTAAGAGGAGCCAGATGCAATCTTACTCTTAGCAGATCCAACAGAGACTGATTTTTTGTTCCAACTAGGTTCAGTTGACAACTGTCTTGACGCAACAATAAAAATTCCAAAATGGAATTGCATAATCCCCAGTCACCTGCCAGGCAGTAGACAGAACAATCTGTATAGATCTGTAGGACGTTGGATCGACTATGAGATTACATCTGGCTCCTCTGAACGCCCCTACCTCTATTCGGGGTTATATTTATGATCAAAAATGTTATTTTGATTAAAGAATACCCTGAATCATTAGTCTCACCAGTCTCACTCATTTGGCGAATGAGACAGACAGTTATTTCTTTGTGTCTAAATCTCCAGCTACAGTACTAGTAATTTTCATAATTTACAAATTGCAAAGTGTTTGTGACCTTAGTAGCATCACGCACAGTCCCTCAGGAATGTCAATTTGTCATGAACTTCCTACTTGACACTTTGTTATTTAGTTGCACAGTTGCATACTGCATAGACGTCTTCACCTCAGTTTTTGTATCGTGTTGACCTCAATTAATTTGTGAATGACAATGTCATGATTCAAGGAATTACCAATTCAAGCACTAATTTAAGTTACACTTAAAACGTTAGATTTCAAAAAGTTGGATCCTGACTCAACTTACAATGGAATCGCTCGGAAATTAAGGTTCCTTCGTCAGTAAGAGCAAATGAAATCTACCCAAGACCTCGGCACGACTTCTCTAATCCGGAGGCAAAGCTGAGCTGAGCGAGCAGGTATTCCCAACTCAAGAGAGGGTTGAGCTGAGATTATCGACGCCAGAGGTTGACCGCGAAAGCAGGTTGTAGATCTCGTTGGCCCACAAAGCTAGCCAGAAAAACGATTATGAAGCGTGTAGGCGCCATGCGCCAAGATTTGAGTACGTACGCGTAAAGCGCGTACGCACGTATTTGCTACAACGTCTTTCTAGTTCTGTGATTTGCTATGTACTGTGCGTGCGTAACGCTCGTTAGTCTTAAATCACAGACTGAAAATGTTATTGTTAACTTTCAGAATGTGACGGGCAACCTTGTAGTTTAATGGTCCGATAAAAAAAAGACAATTATTTGTTTAATGTTAACAAGTGTACCGTCATCGTTTTCTCAACATTTAGTTAACCGGTGATTGCAAATAGGCCTAACATATTTAGCAGGCCTAACGTTCTTGATACAAAATTGTAAGCTAATATCCAGTCTTTTTGTAGACTATTTTTGAGAGCTTTTCTTGTTTTACATTGCATACATCTTCATTCAATTGTATCAATACATATGGAACATTCATTACATTTATCTTTTCTCATATATATGTCTTGACTCATCTTTATTGATATCATTTATGTCAAGTTTTGCAGTGATAAGTATGATAAAATGTACCTTCGCGCTAATTTTCCTTGTTCTCATCTCACTTGAAGGTACCATACAAATGGCTATGACGTCAACATGCGCTTGCGCAGTTTGATAGCTTTCTTCCGCAGTTCGCCATGTTTTCTCAAACGACGAAGAGGAGAGATCAGCCCTTGTGAAAATGAAAGAACTGATTCGGCGTGATTCGGATGCGAAAATGCTGTGAAATGTAATGATTACCTTAACAACATTGCATAGAACATATTGACGAGGAAAAGTCGAGGAATCGAACGGGAAAACGTCAAAAAATGGCGCTTGAAACCCTGTTTGACACACCCCCGCCTCTCGTGCCCAGTGAAAACAAAGAAAGCCTAAATGATGGCTCAGAAAGGTCGAGTAGCAATTCTCAAAATAATCTTTGTTTTACATATTATGTGTAGCGTAAGTACATACACATAAATGTTACGATAGTGGTGTTCTGTGGATTTTTAAAGATGAAAATTCGACGTTGTGGCACGTATTTGATCTCATCGCAATTTGCATAATTTATTCGTGTGACGTCATGCCTCCTTCTGGCGCCGGATGAGTCCATTTTGGGGTTGGGGAGAAGCATGCCTTCCAATCGAGAGGGTCTTGTGAGCTGCCGAAATGTACGGGCAACTGGATCGCTGAGCTAGCTAACTCTACGTGGTTCAATGAATGAATGAAGGTTTCACTGTTTGACGATGCAATGCGCTCAACAGCAGTGCCATACGAGTGGCGATGCGCCAATTCACTCATACATACTTGACTCGTTCTATAACTTGACTTCAATTTGAAGTACACTGTATTTAAGTGTGTTTTGCAGCCTCTCTGCTAAACTGTCACAGTGAAGTCTGACCAAGCAGTGACTGACTTTGTCAAGTTCTTACCTAATTTTACTTTCTATTTCCTGTCCTTGGCTTTGACTGACTTTTTTTTAACCTTTTTTGACTGAGTTTATTTTCTCTTGTCATTCATTTTCTTCTGTACTAAACCAACTAAATGCTAGAGGAACATACATTTGTCATGAACTATTCAACTTGTGTCATGTATAGAGTTAGACCTAAGGCCTACTCTTGAATTGATTGAGTGATAGTAGGCTAGATTAGTTTGATCTTAGAATATATGTAGTTTATCATGACTTGACCTTGCTTTTTGGATTTTCAGTAAACTCTAAAATTCTCAACTGACCTTACTTGGACTTTGACTTTTTTACAAGCCTGACTGAAGTGAAATTGAAAAATATGTTAAACTAAAAAGTGATAAGTTTGACTCTTTTTTGTTATTTCTGTAAGGCAAAATTGTAAATTGGGATCTTAATCAGACACGCAAAGAAACTAATATCTTTCCTTCTCTATTGGTTATATTTCCGGTGTCAAATCTTGTTGTTGTTTTTTCTGCATAGGATACACTTTTGAGCAATTTGTATACCTCCCCTTTTAAAATATTATCTTGCGCCTAACTTCAATTCATGATTTCATTTTAAGAATGTACATTTTAGGTCAAAATCAAGCAGCGTTTAAACAAGATTAACGATTAAAAACAAATATATATCCACAGAACATCACTAACCTTCAAATGTGTATGTAGATTACATGTAGTAAGGAGATTGATATGATATGCAAATTTTGTGCTATATTTCTTATGATCTGTTTATCTTTGTTGTTTCCATGCCATGACTACACAAGTATTTTGCAGCTGTCCTTTTTCTTGCGATCAATTTTTATTCATGTTTAGCATTGCTTTCACTTCTCTCCACTTTGGATGCATTTCTTGCCTCCCTTTCTCAAATTCTGTTTCTCTTTATCTGTTTCTAAATCATATAACATCTGTCTTTAGTCTCTTTTTTTTATATCACCTTAAGTCTCACCTTTATGTCTCCTATTTTTTTTCTGCAATGCACCTCCCTTTCATTTCATATCTCTCTTTGTTATCTTTCTTTCTCCCTCCCCCCCCCCTCCACCCTCTCTTATCTGTCCATCACTCTATCTCTCTCCATCTGGTTTTCTTTCACTCTCTTTCCATCTTTTTGCCATCCTTCTTTCAAAGTCTCTCTTTTGTATGCTCCCACTCAGATCTCAATCCTCTTTGTATGAATTTTGTAGCGCTTGTCAGTCCCTGCTCTTTCTCTCATATGTCTATTTCTATTTACAATGTATCTCTATTATGTACTCATTCTATCTCTTTCTCTGACTTTTCTCATCCTTTATCACTATCTCTCTCTCTCTCTCTCTCTCTTTCTCGCTCTCTCTCTCTCTCTCTTTCTCTCTCCCTCCCTCTCTCCCCTCCCTCCCTCTCTCCCACTCTCTCTCTTTCTCTCTCTCTCTCTCTCTCTCTCTTTCTACAGCCATCTTCTTATCTTTCTATTCCTTCATATGTCTTTCCTGTTTTTATTTCTTACCTCTTTTTAAATTTTCTACTCTCCGCCCTCTCAAATTCTCTCTTTCTATCATTCTCTGTCTATTTTTATCAAATTGTCCATATTTATTTTGTTCTCTTGTTATCTCTTTGTCTCTTTATCTCTTTCTGAAGTTTCTATCTCTCCATCTCCCTGTCTTTCTTTCTCCCTTTTTTCTCTCTTTAAAGTTTCTGTTTCCCATCTCTCTGTCTTTCTCCTTTTGTTTCCCCTCTCTATCTCTGATGATATACCTCCCCTTTGTTAGAGAACTCTTTTCTTTCTATCTGTGTCTCTAATTTATTTAGTTTTTTTTTCTGATTCTGTCTCTATACACCTCTCCTTGTATAAATTTATCCCTATCTCTTTCCATTCCTCTGTTTATATGTTTATATATCCTCTCATCTCCTATACCTTCATCTCTGTCTCTTTATATACCTCTATCTCTCGTTCTATATGTTTACATCTTTCTCATCTCATATCTCTACATCTCTGTATCTTTCTATCTCTCTCTCTTTTCTCTCCTGCCTATTGGCGTGCTTCTTGTGAATGCAGTGAGTGAATGAATGACTTGTGTGGTAGTCACTTTTCATGTTGACTCGACCATTATACAGTACATGTCTGATACATGTATACCCCTTTGTCCAAAAAAAAAATATGTAACTAATATCTTCATAACAAGTGTGAACACATGCCTGCATCTTAATGTAATTTAAAATGTATATTTGTTTTAATTTTAAAAAAATACATGAATAATGGTGGTAATATGTGTGGTAGACTGGGGGCTCAATAGCCCCCCCCCCCCCCTTCTACCCCCTTCTGTTCCTTTCCCCACCCAGATATGAAAGAGGCCTGTGCCCTGCCCCTACCCCCATATATATATATTTTTTTATTATTCATTTTTTTTTCTTGGGGGGGGGGGGGGGGTTAGGGTTACCAGTTTTTCATGCTGGGATGTATGTCCCCAGCCAACCTCAACTCTACATACAAATACATAGACATATACACGTAGTTGGAACATTGTGCTCCTCACATCAAAACACTCAAACGCAACCCAGAAAAAATAAATTATAACATTTATAATAATGATTTCTAATTGATCAATGACATTTGTTAAGTGTAAGACAGAGGATGAGTAAGATGTCATGTACAAACAGACCTGTGTGCTGCCTGTTGGGCATATGATTTGCATGTAGGTGAATTGCATATTTTGAAAATGATGATCTCAAATTAACTTCTATTTTAACTTTTATTAATTTTCCTTCCCCTAACACCCCATAAACACAAATGAAGCAAATTTGTATCTTGGATGGCTTTCCAGGTAAAAGGTCATAATTCCACTTCATGAAACCCCAGAACACGTGTACTTATTCATGTGCTCGCTTGTGTCTTATATGATGTTAAATGAAGCATGATTCAACATGAAAAATGCATACCTGGGTGTCCAATCAACCCGCTTTTCCCTTTTTAAAATTCTAACATTCAACAGAACACCACTTATTATAGTACTTGACCAACTAAAACACCCCCAGAATTAAGAGTGGAATGACCGAAAAGTCCACCATTCATTAATAGGTCATGAATATTCAACATGTTTGCAATGTGATTGGCTGTCTAAATTTAGCAGATCATGTACACCAAATATGTATTGGCAGTGTACGTACCATACAGTTTATTGATTACACATACTGTAAGTGCATGGTAAAATATGCTATACAACTTTAACTGCATGTCCATACACTAGTTTCGTATTCGTTCATGTACTTGACATTACAATGATTAGCCTTAATCCACTCAGAATGACATTAAAGGGAACATGAGCCTTAGTGAAAGCATTTCAGAAACAAAACAAGTGAGAGTTTGAGGAAACTGAAGATAAAATTAATATATTTTGTGAAATTTGCAACCACAGCCTCTCTAGAATAGCCAGTAGAGAAAATTTGTGGGGGAAAAGGTGATATTTCATGGGGAAAGGGGGGGAAAAGGGGACAAAAGGTGATATTTCGTGGAAATTGCACAGTAGGGTTCTGCACCTCTTTAAATTCTACTTTGCAGAAGTTGAGCCAAAGAACATAAGAGGTTTATTGTACATTTAGAAGCAAATTCTTAAAGTAAAACAGCTGTTCAAAGAGCAGATGGCAAGGCCATTACAACTCATCGTTATGTCCTTAAAACTTGTTTCCTCCATGTATCTGAGAAAGATTCTCTCTTTTCCCAACATTTTTTCCCATTTCCCCCGTTTTCACCCTTTTCCCCCATTTTCACCCTTTTCCCGCTATATGAATTGGGGAGGGTGGCATTATCATCATTCACCCATTCACCCCCCCCCCCCCCTATTTTTCCTTTTTCTCCATTGCTTGTCAATATATGCAAATAATGTATCCTCCCTTTTCCCCCAGCCAAAGCAAAGAGATGATTGAAGCAATTACATGTACAGGGTAAGGGGTCCTCCATTGAAGAAAGACCCCACCCCGAAACATGATCCAACGGTAACATGGGAAAACACTTTCCATGTGTGGTACCGAATATGTTGTGGAATGAAACCTCAAAGATGAAAAGAATTCAAACTCTCATGATGTACATGTGGGAAGTGAAAAAGATGCTGTGCTCCCCCCGCCCCCAGCCCCCCCCCCTCCCCCCTCATTCTCTTTTACCCCCAACCCAGCCTTGTTTCAAGACTGTTGGGCATTTTTATAAATATTTAAAGTACAATATTAAAAAATGAAGTCTGGTTGCAGTAGACTAATTCTCATTGTTCTCATGTTTAAGAAAAGAAGAGAATGAAAGAGTATATAACTAGTCTTATGAAGACTAGACTCTATTTTTATGCCTCCGCCACGAAGTGGCCGGAGGCATTATGTTTTCGGGTTGTCCGTCCGTCCGTCCGTCCGTCCGTCTGTCCGTCCGTCCGTCCGTCCGTCCGTAAGTCCGTCCGTCCGTCCGTCCGTCCGTCCGTCCGTCCCGAATCCGTTTTGGCAATATCTTAAGAACCGTTAAGCAGATTTGCTTCAAACTTGGTACATGTATGTATTGCATGAAACTAATGAAGTGTGTAAAATTGGGGTCAAATCTGATTGAGGTCAAAGGTCAAAGGTCAATGAACTCTGTAAAAATTGCCCAAAATTGACCTTTTTCACAATAAATCCAAATCCAATGATGCAATTCTCATTAAACATGGTACAAAGATGGATCACTACTTGGGGATAGACTGGTAACATTTTTGGTAAAATTCCTGAAATGTCAGAGGTCAAAGGTCAATGAAATTTGTGAAAATTTGCCAAAAATTGACCTTTTTCACAATAAATCCAAATCCAAGGATGCTATTCTCATTAAACATGGTACAAAGATAGATCACTATTTGGGGATAGACTGGTGACATTTTTGGTAAATTCCTGAAAGTTTCGAGGTCAAAGGTCAATGAACTTTGCCAAAATTGGCTAGACATTGCCCCAAACTTTAAAATTTTCACAATAAATCAAAATCCAATGGTGCAATTCCAGCCAAACATAGTGAAACGATGGATCACTTCTTGAGGTTAGACTGGTGACATTGTTGGTGAAATTGCTGGAAGGTCAGAGGTCAAAGGTCAATGAACTTTGCAAAAATTGATATTTTTCACAATGAACCCAAATCCAAATCCAATGGCGCATTTCTAACCAAACATAGTACAGAGATGCATCACTTCATGGAGGTAGACTGGTGAAAGTTTGGGTAAAATTCCTGAGAGTTCAAAGGTCAAAGGTCAATGAACTTTGCCAAAAATTATCTAAAAATTGCCCCCAAAGTGATAATTTTCAAAATGCATCAAAATCCAATGATGCAATACCAACCAAACATGGTGCAAAGATGGATCACTACTTGGGGGTAGACTGCATGACATTTTTGGTGAAATTTCTCAAAGGTCAGAGATCAAAGGTCGATGAACTTTGCCAGAATTGGCTAAAAATTGCCCCCAAATAAATATTTTTTCACATTGAATCCAATACTAATGATCCAATTCAAACCAAACATAGTACAGAGATGTATTACTTCATGGAGGTAGACTGGTGAAGTTTGAGTAAAATTCCTGAAAGGTCAAACGTCAATGAACTTCACCCAGAAATTGGCTAATTTTAAACAAACTTGATACAAGGATGGATTTAGACAGACTGGTTAGATTGGAAGTCAAAGAAGTAAGAGGTCAAAAGTCATTGAACATTGCCAAACTTGGCTAAACTTGGAAAAACATAATGTGATATTTTCATTTCACATAGGAAGAATGGTACATTGCCCATCAAACATACACATTTTCTGAGAAAACTAGAGCAATTCGACTGCGTGGCAGTCGAATTGCTCTAGTTTAACTCTAAATTAGAAATGTCCCAAAGCCAGGTTACCCCCAACCCACCCTCCCACCTACCAGGGCCCTGTTGCATAAAACTTACCATTGGTGGTAACTTTGCTATCAATTGCAACTTCTATGGAAGCCTTGAATTTGGTTGGCTGTCATGCATTGTTACCTTGGAAGTTACAATTGATGGTAGAGTTACCATTAATTGTAAATTTTATGCAACAGGGCCCTGGTCTGGACCACCATATGTAAACTACATTACTTCTGTTCCAAAACTTCTAATGCAATCAATCACTCTAATGAAGCTCCTTCCACCCGATTCTACCACCAGTCAAATCCACGAAAACCCTACCTTACGAAAGACTCACACAATCAAACATACTCGTTTTCACAAACACACAGGAATACACACACATTTGAACATACACAAAACACCTAAAACACAATTTTTAAAAAAATTTTTTTTTTTTTTTTTTTTTTTTTTTTTTGGGGGGGGGAGGGGGATGGGCTACTTTTAAAACAATGGAACACGGTGAACTATCCCTTTAAGAACCAGAAACCTGGTTAACAATGACGGCACCACTTTGGTACTCTATACAGTTCAGAACAAGGAGGAGATTTCTTCTCCAGTTTTCTCCACGCTTTCCCCTGATCCCCGTATAAACCTTGAGTCCTTGAAAGAGAGTGAGTCTGATGACAATGAAAAGATGAAAAATGATGATGATAAAGTTCTGTCAAAACGAAGGCCACAAAGATGAAAGATAATCCCTTCCCTTGTAATCCCCTTCCCCATTTCCATGCGTATGCTTCAATACAAAGTATATATTTTTATTGTCATGGCAACAGATAATTGCATACCAATTACATATAAAACAAAATCACACATGCCTCCTTACAGACAACTACATGTAGATCCAATTATCCACCATATGTTCACCATTATCCACCATATTCGATATGGGAAATTAATGATAATAGTATATTAGATAAAAACAATGTTTGCATAGTGCTTTATGCTTAATATATAGCACAGTTATTGCTTGTAAGCTTACATTTTCTTTGCTGTTCTCTTTCCATTTGTTTTCTCGCTTTCCCTCTTACTTTTATTGTCATTTCGCAAAAGTAAACAAAAACAATAATTAATCTAGTAACAGCTTTAAGTGCATAAAACAAGCATCTGCACACACACACACACAAACACACACACACACATACACACACTCAAAAACACACACACACTTTCCCATGAGCATGTTTATATCAAAAAGAGTTATTGACAATATAAAGGACAAAATATCATTGCAAGAAAGTTCTACAAAACTATTGTTAAAGTGGATAGACCATTTCTTAACGTGGACAGAAAAATAATCTTGAATTCTAAATACAGCATAAACGGTAAAGATCTCCTATAGTGCAATGCAAAGCCACATTATATTTTTCCCAAGCTCGATTCAAGAGCAATATAATGTTATGCATTGCACTATAGGAGATCTTTACCCTATATGCGGTATTATATAATATATCATTGCAAGAATTGCAAAACTTCAGTTAAGCTGGAAAGACTAGATTTTCTTAAAATGAACAGAAAAATAATCAGAATTTGTGTGTTTTGGTTGAGCAATCTAATGTGGTTATGCATTGCATTATACTGTATACACCATATATTTTGCAAGTCTTAATTTTTCGCAAATCAGGACGTCACGACAATTTCGCGAGTGGTTAAATTTGTGATTGTAGAGTACTAGTACTAATAGTACATGTGCTTGAGCACATTGTATTAATAATTTTGCGTGTTGTTGATTTCACGAAAAGTCCAGATTCGCGAAATTTGGGAAAATTAAAACCTCGCGAAATATATGGCATATACAGGAGTAGATCTTGATCAACATGTGGTATTTCAAATTAAGTACAAGATACCAGAAAAATAATCTAGAATTTGTGTCTTATATTTTCAGGGACCTGGAGGAGGAGGGAGAGATCTTGGAGGACGGGGAGTTGAGCGATGGAGATGAGGGAGGAGAAGGAGACTATGGGGGTCTCCAGGAGGAGGAGGAGCAGCAGCATATGGAGGAAGGAGACGCAGGAGGGGGAGGAGGAGGAGGGGGAGAGGACGGGGGAGGAGGAGAAGCACTGATGGAGGAGGAGGTCATGGAAGGTCAGTGAGATTTGTATTTATTTATTTCTTCTTTCTTGGATGGATCATTTTTGTCTCGCCCACCGGAGGTGAAGGCGAGACTAAGGGATCCAAATGGCGTCCGTCCGTCGTCCGTCACAAATGTTAAAGTTTACCTGCAAGACTCTCTTTTGACAAATAACTTCACATAGGTTGCTTGGATTACAACCTAACTTGGGTCATAGATGCACTAGGGGTACCTTCATGTTATGGTACCGTTGGAGGTCACAGGATAAGGTCAAAGGTCATTTGAGGTCATACGTTAAAGTTTACCTGCAAGACTCTCTTTTGACAAATAACTTCACATGGATTGCTTGGATTACAACCTAACTTGGGTCATAGATGCACTGGGGGTACCTTCATGTTATCGTACCGTTGGAGGTCACAGGATAAGGTCAAAGGTCATTTGAGGTCATACGTTAAAGTTTACTTGCAAGACTCTCTTTTGACAAATAACTTCACATGGGTTGCTTGGATTACAACCTAACTTGGGTCATAGATGCACTGGGGGTACCTTCATGTTATGGTGCCGTTGGAGGTCACAGGATAAGGTCAAAGGTCATTTGAGGTCATACGTTAAAGTTTACCTGCAAGACTCTCTTTTGACAAATAACTTCACATAGGTTGCTTGGATTACAACCTAACTTGGGTCATAGATGCACTGGGGGTACGTTCATGTTATTGTGCTGTTGGAGGTCACAGGATTAGGTCAAAGGTCATTTGAGGTCATACGTTAAAGTTTACCTGCAAGACTCTCTGTTGACAAATAACTTCACATAGGTTGCTTGCATTACAACCTAACTTGGGTCATAGATGCACTAGGGGTACCTTCATGTTATGGTACCGTTGGAGGTCACAGGATAAGGTCAAAGGTCATTTGAGGTCATACGTTAAAGTTTACTTGCAAGACTCTCTTTTGACAAATAACTTCACATGGGTTGCTTGGATTACAACCTAACTTGGGTCATAGATGCACTGGGGGTGCCTTCATGTTATGGTGTCGTTGGAGGTCACAGGATAAGGTCAAAGGTCATTTGAGGTCATACGTTAAAGTTTACCTGCAAGACTCTCTTTTGACAAATAACTTCACATGGGTTGCTTGGATTACAACCTAACTTGGGTCATAGATGCACTGGGGGTACCTTCATGTTATGGTGCTGTTGGAGGTCACAGGATAAGGTCAAAGGTCATTTGAGGTCATACGTTAAAGTTTACCTGCAAGACTCTCTTTTGACAAATAACTTCACATAGGTTGCTTGGATTACAACCTAACTTGGGTCATAGATGCACTGGGGGTACCTTCATGTTATGGTACCGTTGGAGGTCACAGGATAAGGTCAAAGGTCATTTGAGGTCATACGTTAAAGTTTACTTGCAAGACTCTCTTATCACACATAACTCATCACATGTTGCTACAATGGCAATCAAACTTGGATGATGGATGCACTGGGGGCACCTGCATGTTATTGTGCTGTAAGAGGTCACATGATAAGGTCAAAGGTCATTTGAGGTCATACATTAAAGTTTACTTGCAAGACTCTTGGTGAAGGCTTCCTAACTTGTGCACAGAATTGTGTGAGGGATACAATTCTTTTGCGTAGCAACGGAGATCGCGATATTTCTGGTTATTTTCGCAAGTGGGCGAGACACAATATTGCTAAAGCCTTGTTATATCAATTAATCTTAGAATACACTAGGATGCAGTATTCTAATAAGTAACATCATGGGTTTGTAAGAACCGTAATGGCTCCTTGAAGTAACAGAGGCTCCTTCACTGTTTTTTCAAATCTGTAAAAGTCTCTTTAACTGTTAATTCAGCGCATGTTCTTTAAGCTTTTGGGGGAGAAATTAAATTCCATCTCACTTCTGACCACTCTTGATAGACGGCTTATGATTGTAACTGTCAGATGGCAGTTTATAACAGCAATGCTTAAAAGATGTAGGTTGCTGTTCAGAGCTTAGTTGATATGTATGTTGTATGTTTGCATCAATCGTCATTCATAGTTTCTCCTTTTGCATTTTTACACATTCTCCTCCCCAGCGTATGAGGACACTCCAAGGAAGACCAGTCGGAGGAGAAGGAGACGGCATGAGATGGTGGAGGAGGAGGCATTAGAAGAAGAAGGAGTAGGAGAAGGAGGGGAAGAAGAGGGAGAGGGGGAGGAGGAGGAGGACGAAGAGGAGAGGGAGAGGAGGAGGAGAAGGAAGAGGAAGAAGGAGAAACACAGACGCCATCATCACAAACGCTCCAAGCGACGTAAACGACATCACTCGCACAGCGAGGAAGAGGAGGAACAGGTGAGATCTCTTCTCAGAGTCATATTCTTTTTTAAAGGGCATATACTGTACTGGTAAGACAAAAAGCCTTCAAAAAGGTGATTGTGAGCAATCTTCTGGTCAATGGTCTTAAATTCATGTATTGTCCATTTTAGAAGCTTGCTGAAAGTTATTTGCCCTCAAATGATCTACATTTGGAGTAATGAGTGATTAAATCACAAATTAAATTAAAGATTCAATCATTAATCATTAATTACTCCATATGTGGATCATTTTAGGGCAAATAACTTTCAACAAGCTTCTAAAATGGACAATACATGAATTTAAGACCATTGGCAAGAAGATTGCTAACAATTACATTTTGAAGGCTTTTTTGCCTTCCCAGTACAGTATATGCCCTTTAACTCTTAAAATGCCATTGAGGGATTATTGTACTTGTAACACACACCATTCCCATGGGGCAGAGTTTTATTTGTCTACTATATGTTTTATTACTTCATAATCAAGTAGAATCATAGCATTTTGGAATATTTGTTTTTATAATTCCACTTTCTCAAAAGGATGTATACCATTCAATCTTTGCATTTTGATGTCATTAGACATAGGTTTTTACACGCACACCTCAATGACCAAGATTTATTATTGCATCATAAAACAGATAGGACAATTTATGGAATCATACAGTCCACAAGATTTATGTTTAGGAGAGCACCTTGTAAGTGACGTCACAAAATGGAAACTTTTAAAAAAAGACATGACTTTCTAATCCTTTTACAGTTTTTGTTAAATCTTCACTAATGTGTTGCACACCTTTTACTGCTATGATTCAAACCAATTTAACTTCAGGGTGTACTTTTCCTTTAAGCTTTTAATTCTAAATTCCTGGGGGGAATTTCATGAAAGTAGTCAGCACTGACTAAATAGTCAGTGCTGGCAACTTCAGTGAAATCCTCGGTTTTGATTGGCTGAGAGGCACTAGCCTCTGACTGTTACTATGGTAACTGTTGGAGAAAGACAACTTTCATGAAATGCCCCCCTGGACTTTCTCCTCACAGAGTGCTGACGAGGAGCCTCAGGAGGGGCGTTTCCTAGAGCGCAGCTACCCTCCCCGCAAACGCCGCTCGGTCCAGCGAGAGAGGAGCCACCGCCCCCGGAGCAGCGAAGCCCACGAGGACGAAGCATGGTCGGACGACGGGGGCATCCCCCCCGATCACCACCTCGAGGATGATATCGGCCTCTCCCCGAGGAGGCCGGGCCGCAACCGCGGTGGACGAGGAGGAGGAGGAGGGAGAGGAGGAGGTCGTGGAGGAGGAGGAGGGGGAAGGGGGAAGAAGTCGTCGTCGATGAATAGGGGCGGCGATATGTGGGGGATGAGAGGGGGTCGTGATGATGGGGGCGATGACATGGGTGGCTACGCCAGTTCTGGGGCAGACTCTTGGGAGGAGGAGATGCGAATGTACAAGGCTCATCAGGAAGGGTGAGTCAATCTTCCTTTCTTATGGGGGCTATTTTGGGGGGCGGCCCCCAAAGAGAGGCTATTTTTACAATTTTTATTGTAAGTTGCCCCAGACGGGGCTGTTATGTAGGCCATTTTCAAAGTCAAGACAGCATTACTTCTTCTTTTCTTCTGTGGGGGCTATTTTGAATTATGGGACCCCCTAAATGGAGTCTTGTTTCATGATTGTTAATTTTTTGGTTGCACCAGGCAGGGTTCTGTGAAGTATTTTTTTATGTCAGGACGTACTTGTGTTCTTGTTGTCTTCTTAAATGAAGGCCTTTGTAACCCCTAAATGAATCAATTTTGTTCTGCTTAATTTACACATTTTACATTGCACATATTTTTTTAGGATGGTCTTTTAAAGCGCTATCTCCTGGCCTGATTAGGGCTAATTATTTTTTTTTTGGTCAATGAATACATCAGTTTTTATGATGTGTGTTCTGTTCTTGCCCGCTGCCAGGATAATCGATGAGGAGTCGGAGGAGGAGATGCTGTCGCCCATGAGGGGGCCCATGAGGGGTAGAGGACGGGGGCGAGGGAGGGGGAGAGGCAAAGGACCCCCTGTCAAGTCGGTAAGTCAAAAATGGGTCAACTAGAGTACCGAAGTGGTGTCGTCATATGAGCATGTTGTCAAGACAACTGGTTCTGAACAAAATCATTCCAGTGAGATTATCGCTACTTTCTCTACCCGCATAGTTTAGAACCAGTTGTCTTTACAATAATGCTCAAATGACGTTATACTTTGGTACTCTATATACTGTATGAAGATCATAACTTTCTTATCCTTTTGACAAATTTTCACCAAACCTTAACTCATTTGTTTCTTTCATGTTTCTGCTTTTATTGCAACCGACTGAACTACAGGGTGGACTTTCCCTTTAAGATCTAAGACGGGTAATGTTCCCTTCTCTATCTCGCTTTACTCTGGAGCATCATCCAATAGATGCTGGAGAAGATACCTGTACCAACTCCTAGGTTAACTAAGCTTGGTCCTCACAGAACATTTAGAGTGAAAATGTCACAGTGCAACAGAACTAGAATCACACACACACCCATTAACATGTTGGCATGTGATGTTTAGATCTCAGACTGGTAATGTTCCCTTCTTTATCTACCCTCCCTACAGAGCATCATCCAAGAGAAGCTGAAGAAGATAGCGCACGCTGCCAAGATGAAGGGCAAAGGTCGGGGCAGGATGCCGGAAGGCCCCAAACCGAAAGAGCGGAAAGGAGAAGAGAAAATGATGCTGCATCTCATCTGTAAATTCTACCTCGAAGGACGCTGCAAAAAGGTAACCCTTAATTCCTATAACCCATATTAACAACTGTGATTAAACTTGGATTGAGTACTAAATGAAGACTAACTTCATGTGGTTTAACTTGGATTGAGTACTAAATGAAGACTAACTTCATGTGGTTTAACTTGGATTGAGTACTAAATGAAGACTAATTTCATGTGGTTTAATTTGGATTGAGTACTAAATGAAGACTAACTTAATGGGACACAAAATAAATCATCTGACGCTGTCACAAAATCGCTGATTTTCATCACAGAATCACAACAGGGAGTGATTTCAATTATTCACAGTGATTATTACGTGGACTAACTTAACATACCATAGTGATCTTGAGGACATAATCAATGGTATTTGAAAAAATGTTGAATCAATGATAATGTCTCATGTTGTTTCTGGCATCTGATAATGTTAGTCTAGGTTTAGTGCACTGTTTACATGACACTTCTGTTCACAATACGGGCCATTGTCTTGATAAGCAATACTTTGTGGCTCGACAGGGGTATTTTAAATGGTGGTTTAAATTTGTATGCCCATTAGACTGGATTAGATATGTGCATTGTGAATTATGGATGCTGATCCAAAATCATTTTTTTTTCCACGAAATCATCACTGTGGGTGATCGTGTCTGTAAGATATTAATAGTGAGTCACTAGGCCACTTTTGTTATGCGTGCACCTGTTTTTAACAATATGTTACTCGTGGTAAGCTCAAAGCTTGTCTGAGGTTTGTCCAACTAGCAAAAACTGATTGGTGCCAAATGCATTCCACACATTCAATCAGAATCACTAGATATAGGGAATTGTATAGCCTTCCTTCCAAGCTGATACGCATTTCTGATCCTAAATGACAAATAGAGTCTAGTACTCTAAGACTAGTCACTGTATCATTCTCCTCTTTTCTCACTCTGTTTTCACTCTGTTTTAGAGAAGGAATTGTAAATGATTAGTCTACTGCAGCCAGACTTGTTTATTGCATATTGTAGTTGAGATTGAAAATGCCCAACAGCTTGGAGTCATATTCATGAAACCTTACTAAGCCTAGTTAGCCACTAAAGTGCACTCAGCTACATGCATTTTTAGTACTTAACTAGGCTAGTAAGGTTTCATGAATATGGCCCCTGGAAGCCAGCCTAAGAAATGTTATGTATAAGTACACAGCTAGGGAGAAAGTCTTCATCAATTTGAATATTGTATACACTATATATTTCACAAGTCTAATTTTTCGTGAATCAGGACTTCTCAACAATTTTTGCGAGTGGTTTAATTCCTGATCGCGTGATCGTGGAGTACTAACACTATTAGTACACGTGCTCATGCACATTGTATTCATGGTTTTGCATGTTGTTAAATTCGCGAATAGCACCTGACTCGCAAAATTTGCGAAAATAAACACCCCGCGAAATATATGGCGTATACAAGTACATCATAGTATAGCTTGTCTGTATGCATTGATTTGTTTGTTTGTTTCTGGTTGCCAGGGAGAGAACTGTACGTACGGACATGATCTGAATCAGCAAAGGAAGCAGGAGCTGTGCAAGTTCTATGCCAGCGGCTTCTGCAACAAGGGCGACACTTGCCTGTACATGCATGATATCCTTTCTTTCAGTCCCACTTACCCATTTTTGTGTTTCGGATGGATTTACGATAGAGAGCAATATACACTACAGCTCTAAGGAATTGGCATAGGAAAAGGGAAAGGGAAGAAAGGGAAAGGGCGCAGTTATAAACCGCGATATATATTGTCCAGTTCAGCATGAAACATAATGCTTTTTACGCTAAAGCATCATGTTTCATGCTGAACTGAACAAAATATAATGCAGTTTAAAACTGCGGCTCCGTCCCTTTCTTCCCTTTCCCTATGCCAATGCCAATTCCTTTGAGCTGTAGTGTACATACAGATTGAAGCAACAGGCTAGCACAAGCAAAACTGTTGACGCATACAGCTTAAAATTACTGATAACTGGTTTTCTTTTCATAGTGCAACATAATTTGTTGATTAAGGGTTGCGTTAAAGATAAAGGGTTTCTCATCACCACATATCAAGTTAAACTCCTTTCAAATATGTTCATGATTATCTTTTTGTTCTTTATGCATCCTATTTTTTTACAATCATTCATTAGATGAAAAAAGATTTCAACTTGTTTGTATCCACTTAATCTATAAATTTCACTGTTTTTTCTTTATTAATTTGTTTTTACATATCTGCCAACCATTCTGATTTTGGAGGGATAATTTTTCCATGAAACATAATGCAAAAGTATATAAAATAAATTTGCATTCTGAATTTGACTTTAAAACCTTCTGAATTCCTGCGTGGGACAGTTGGCAGGTATGTTGTTAGGTTTATCAACCTAATCCAATTTTCTTTATTTTTATTTTTAGAGATTTGTTTTTCAGTTTTTCTTTCTCTTGTCATAGAGATCAAACCTTGCTGCAGTGACTACCAATTTTTTTGGTTCTGGTTGCAGCAAGTCGTGGCGACAGCTTGCTCCTTTCCTACGACTCCTTCCAACCCTCTTCATGTGGTATACCACACCAATGTATACCACTCTAATGTATACCGCTCCATTTAGGTACCACATGTGTGGTATACCACTTCTGTTTGCTCCCAGGCCTGGTATGTTATGTCCACACGCAAATGGGAGAAAACAAATTGTACTTGCACATGTTATCGCGACACTCTATTCTGCGCTGCATACAATGCTAGCTAGCTAGTGCATGACCAAATGCATCTCTGAAGTATACGGTACGCGTACCATAGGGATTATGAATGAAAAATGCAATATTCATGGCTGAAAAGTGGAAAAAATCAGTCTAGTTTTATTTGGATCAGGCTGATGTAAAGTCTTATGGCAAGAGAGAAAGAAACTTATTAAAGTTTACTAGAATATGGATTTGATCAGACAAGACTTTTCCTTACCTTAGTCCCTTCATGTCATTGGTTTGATAGTGAGGAGGAGAGGTCTGATGGAGGGGAAGAGGGAGGATTGAGGGAGAGAGGAAAAAGCTCAGGGATGGAAGATAAAGAGATGGAGAGGGACATCGTCAGAGGGAAGGAGCAAGCTGTGGCCTCATCGGACATGGACCTGGACTCAGATTTAGACCAGAGTCAGAAGAACATACATATAGGACATTATGGGTATAAAAGTCTAGACCAGGACTTGGACGTAGACCAAGACTTGGAGTTAGACCAAGAACCCTGGCCGGAACCTGGCCTCCCTCCTTGGGAGCCGATCAAAGAAGACTTAGAACTCGAAAAACGACTCTGGTGCTGGATGACTCCAGAGCAGGTCTCACAGGGACCAGGATCCATCCAGGACCTGGTCCTGGGTATTGGGTCTTGGTTCCGAGTTGACACTGATAACATGTACGAGGACGCCATTGCGTACGCCGAATACTGGCTGCGGTACGAACTCGCCAAGAAAACAAAAACAGATGATAGAGATGCGAACATGAGCACAACTGGGCTAGGAAAGTGGGTTGTTGTCGAAGACCTGGATAGACCTATACCAAAAGACCCTGTCGTGGACCCCGAGGACATAGACCCAAATAGACCAGGACCGGGGTATCAATTTTACAGGACCCCCGGCCCGAATAACACGGTCCTGCAATGGGCTTACTTACCGAAAACCGTCTTACCGTTTATTGCTTCCTTGACCCCCTCTCTACGTGAGTTCCCGTGCAAGTACTATCACACAGGAGCGGAGTGTTATCAGGGGGAGAAGTGTCGGTTCTCTCATGAAAGACTGACACCACACACCAAGGTGCTGCTAGAGAAGGTGAGTATAGAAGGAAACAAGAGGGAGACAGGGAGAGAGAGAGAGAGAGAGAGAGAGAGAGAGAGATGGACGAGAGAAAAAGAGAGAGAGCAGTGAAGGAAAGAGATGAGTGTTGCTAGGAAGAGATTCAGTTCTCTTATGACAGACTAATGCAACACACCAAGGAATAGAGGGGGGAAAGAGGGAGAGAGAGAGCGATAGAGGGGTCAAAACAGAAAGAGAACAGATGAGGGAGAAAAGGGTGGGAGAGAGAAAGAAAGAGGGAGAGAGGGAAATAGAGAACGAGGTAGATAAGAGAGTGAAAGAGGGTCCAAACAGAAAGAGATGAGAGGAAGAGAGAGAGAGAAAGAGAGAGAGAGAGGATGGTGGAGAGAGCGATAAAGGGGTCAAAACAGAAGAGAAGAGATGAGGGAGAGAGAAAGGGAGAGAGAGAGAGAGAGAGAGAGAGAGGATGGCGGAGAGAGTGATAGAGGGTTCAAAACAGAAAGAGAACAGATGAGGGAAAATAGGGTGGGAGAGAGAGAGAGAAAGAGGGAGAGAGGGAAATAGAGAACGAGGTAGAGAGTGAAAGAGGGTCCAAAGAGAAAGAGATGAGAGGGAGAGAGAAAGAGAGTAAGATAAGGGATGGAATGGTGGACAGAACAGAGAAGTACATTCATTCTTACCTTGATCAAATTTGGGCTGAAGAGTTTAACATTTCTACCGTTCTTTCTTTTGGAAAGTTTGGGCCAATATGGACGATTTCTTGCATTCTTTCTGCCACCAGTCTCTGATCACCTTTGAGGACTTCCCTGACCGGCCACGCTCCCCGTCCAAGACCAAGGGTCTGCTGCCCACCCCCGGAGACACCAGCCACATCCCTTCCCTCCTGGACATTGATGTGGAGCTGCCGTCTGAGTTCAACCCCTCTGGCCCGTAAGTACCCCACACACATTGCCATCATCATCATCAATGATCTATTTGCACCAAGTTTGTGGCCGGCCTTTGGCCGGGCCGAGGCCGGCCTAGAGCTTGTTGTAAATGCAAAGGAGGCCTGAAGCCCTCCCAGATTTGGGACCACTTCCAGAGGTAGTCTCCAGCCGCCCAAAATCCAGTGTAAAAGGGAAGGAGGCCTCGGGGCCCCCAATTTATGCGTGTGGAATGCGAGAGAAAAAATAATGCTTTGTTTACATGAAGAGTGACGCGTACGGCGAGGATGGGAAAGGAGGCCTCCAGGACAGCCCTGTATAGGGTGTAAATGCACAAAATTGCAGGCCATGTTGCGAGCCACGGGCCAGCCTTTTGGTATAAATTGGATAGCCCTTTTTGCCGGTGAACAATTGAAAGAAACTCCTAAAAAGATTTTGGAAGCTATCACTGTGAGATTTCATACACATTATAGTTAGGGTATACTACTAATTCCTGTCGAGTTTCATGACTTTTGCACATGGACTGCTCTGTCTTTCAAGGGATAGTTCACCCTGAAATGAAGTTGGTTTCAATAAATGCAGACGCATAAAAGAAACATATTAGTGAGGAATTGATGAAAATCCGTCAAAGGATGAGAAAGTTATGGTCTTTTAAAGTTTTGATTTTATGACGTCACATGCGAGGTGCTCTCCTCTGTTTCTCTGATGTTTCTGGTGAACTATCCCTTTAATGGCTGTTCCTCGTCATGGTAATGAGAGGGTTAATTGTTTAACTAATCTTGCAGGATGTCGTTTTACGGTGCTGAGGATCCTGACTACGACCAGCAGCAGCAAGATGACGGAGGAGGCCAGGATCCGTCCGGGGGTCAGGTCTACGATGACGACCAAGGGGACCAGTACCCAGGGGGCCCGGCGCCACAGAGCCAGGGCCAGTACCAAGACCAGGGGCCTCAGCGCCAGAACCAGGGCCAAGACCAGTACCAGGGGCAGGGCCGAGGACAGTACCAAGGTATCTTGAAACCTACCTGCATATCTTTTCTTACCTTATATCTTTACCTTATATCTACCTTATATCTTACCTTATAGATTCTATATATATATAGACTACGATTGTTCTTGAAAATTATTGTGTATCTTTTTGTATGATTGTAACCTCGATTCACGTTTTGGTGGAATTTGTGTAACATTATCATTTATCTTCAATCTATGTTCAAGTAACTCTTTCGTTACCATTGGGGTGAAGATGTGTAGTATGTCAATGAGGTTTTTCAAGGCCTGGTAATGAAAGGGGTAAGTTTGTAAATTAGAAATTAGCACCGGCACCTATTTTAAAATTAACGTTTACATTCTTGATGTTTTTACATAAATTGTCCAAATCAAGTACAATTCAGTTAGCAGCTGCCATGCATGTTTTTATTGAGAAACCATTGTTGAATTGACTTGAATTTTAGGCCAGGGACAGTACCAAGACCAGAGACAGGGACAGTACCAGGATCAGTACTCGGAAGACGCTAGCAATCCTCCGTCGGCGCAACGGGACCAGCAGTTCCATCGCCAGGACCCGTTGGAGATGGTGAACCAGTTTGTCTCCCTCGCGAGGTCGACGCACGACAGCCAGCAGAGGAACCAAGGGCAGGAGGAGAGGGGGGAAGAGGAGGAGGGAGAGAGGGAGAGGAGAGGCATGGATGTAACCCCTCTACCCAGCTCGCAGAGTGAAGACAACTCTGTGGCATCGGATAAAGGTTAGCAAACTTTACAAGCCCTGACTAAATATGTTACTGACATCCCATTCTGGCTTCCAATCTGTTGAACATTTCTGATCCCAACTGACAAATAGAGTCTAGTCCTTTAAGACTAGTCACTGTTTCCCAACTGACAAATAGAGTCTAGTACTCTAAGACTAGTCACTGTATCCCAACTGACAGAGTCTAGTCCTTTAAGACTAGTCACTGTATCCCAACTGACAAATAGAGTCTAGTACTCTAAGACTAGTCACTGTATCCCAACTGACAGAGTCTAGTACTCTAAGACTAGTCACTGTATCCCAACTGACAGAGTCTAGTCCTTTAAGACTAGTCACTGTATCCCAACTGACAAATAGAGTCTAGTACTCTAAGACTAGTCACTGTATCCCAACTGACAGAGTCTAATAGACTAGTCACTGTTTCCCAACTGACAAATAGAGTCTAGTACTCTAAGACTAGTCACTGTATCCCAACTGACAGAGTCTAGTCCTTTAAGACTAGTCACTGTATCCCAACTGACAAATAGAGTCTAGTACTCTAAGACTAGTCACTGTACCCCAACTGACAAATAGAGTCTAGTACTCTAAGACTAGTCACTGTATCCCTACTGACAGAGTCTAGTCCTTTAAGACTAGTCACTGTATCCCAATTGACAGAGTCTAGTCCTTTAAGACTAGTCACTGTATCCCAACTGACAAATAGAGTCTAGTCCTTTAAGACTAGTCACTGTATCCCAACTGACAAATAGAGTCTGGTACTCTAAGACTAGTCACTGTATCCCAACTGACAAATAGAGTCTAGTCCTCTAAGACTAGTCACTGTATCCCAACTGACAGAGTCTAGTCCTCTAAGACTAGTCACTGTATCCCAACTGACAGAGTCTCAGGTTAGTTCAGAGAAACACTGTTTCCCAACTGACAAATAGAGTCTAGTACTCTAAGACTAGTCACTGTATCCCAACTGACAGAGTCTAGTACTCTAAGACTAGTCACTGTATCCCAACTGACAGAGTCTAGTAGACTAGTCACTTTATCCCAACTGACAAATAGAGTCTAGTACTCTAAGACTAGTCACTGTATCCCAACTGACAGAGTCTAGTCCTTTAAGACTAGTCACTGTATCCCAACTGACAAATAAAGTCTAGTCCTTTAAGACTAGTCACTGTATCCCAACTGACAAATAGAGTCTAGTCCTTTAAGACTAGTCACTGTATCCAACTGACAAATAGAGTCTGGTACTCTAAGACTAGTCACTGTATCCCAACTGACAAATAGAGTCTAGTCCTCTAAGACTAGTCACTGTATCCCTACTGACAGAGTCTAGTCCTTTAAGACTAGTCACTGTATCCCAATTGACAGAGTCTAGTCCTTTAAGACTAGTCACTGTATCCCAACTGACAAATAGAGTCTAGTCCTCTAAGACTAGTCACTGTATCCCTACTGACAGAGTCTAGTCCTTTAAGACTAGTCACTGTATCCCAACTGACAAATAGAGTCTAGTACTCTAAGACTAGTCACTGTATCCCAACTGACAAATAGAGTCTAGTCCTTTAAGACTAGTCACTGTATCCCAACTGACAAATAGAGTCTAGTACTCTAAGACTAGTCACTGTATCCCAACTGACAAATAGAGTCTAGTCCTTTAAGACTAGTCACTGTATCCCAACTGACAAATAGAGTCGAGTACTCTTAGACTAGTCACTGTATCATTCTACTCTTTCTGAGCCAGGTAAGAAATGAAGAATTATTAGACTACCGCAGCAAGATCCATTTATTTAATAGTTTGGTTTAGGAATGCCCAACACATGGTAATATTATATCAATAAAATAGATTTTCTATGACTCAACCAGACTCGCTCTCAGCGCTATAGGAATCCATGAAAGAAGAAGAGTGATATGATATTACTACTCAAATGTGACATCTGCCATATTTTGTATCTGAAATTCTCTATTATTTGTTGTTTTTTATTATTGATTTAAGGAAATGATCACCAACAGATTTGATCACTTTTCTATCCTACAGAGGCCACGCCCAGCGAACCTCAGCCCCATGAAGATAAGAAGGCTTCCCTGCTCTCATCCCCACCCCAAGACAGTACTCAAGAACACGCCATGGATGAATCAGAACACAGCGCCCTCTCAGGTTAGTTCAGAGAGTTGTTAACGCGATGCCCACGGTTAAATTTTCTGGCCTTGTGAACCCTGGTTTAGTTGCGGTGTCAAATTTTGCCGTGGAACTGCAGTAACCAAAGCGGTATGGCTTTATTGCGCCCTGTAAGGAATTTGAAATAATCCATAGCCTGTTGTGTATTATCCACACAACAGATTATGCGGGAGTCGCGCTGTTCAGTTTCTCAGTGGAGAAAAGCCATATACATAGGCTCAGTGAGGAATAGGTTAAAAGGAGTGTAGCCATTTTTGCATACAAAGAACTTTAATTGTGTACATACCACAGAAAATGGAAGAAGTAGTGTATTAGAACTTAAGTCACAATATTAAAACTGGAAACCGCACAGCTGATCTGTCATAAACCACCAATCAATTCTACACTCATGTCCCTACAGAAGAAGACCTATCCTCATCCCTCTCAGGTTAGTTCAGAGACAGCCAAGAGGTCAAAAATCAAATTGTTTCTGGGATGATTAAACCTTAAACTTAATTTCTCAGGAGCGTGAAAATGTAGCTTAGGGGCAGTGTGATTGTTATGCCTCCGCCACGAAGTGGCCGGAGGCATTATGTTTTCGGGTTGTCCGTCCGTCCGTCCGTCCGTCCCGAATCCGTTTAGGCAATATCTTGAGAACCGTGAACCAGATTTGCTTCAAACTTGGTACATGTGTGTATTGCATAAAACCAATAAAGTGTGTGAAATTGGGGTCAAATCTGATTCAGGTCAAAGGTCAAAGGTCAATGAACATTGTGAAAAATTGCCAAAATTGACCTTTTTCACATTAAGTCCAAATCCAAGGATACAATTCTCATCAAACATGGTCCAAAGATGGATCACTACTTGGAGGTAGACTGGTGACATTTTGGGTAAAATTCCTGAAAGTTTAGAGGTCAAAGGTCAATGAACTTTGTGAAAAATTGCAAAAATTTGACCTTTTTCACAATAAATCCAAGTCCAAGGATGTAGTTCTCATTAAACATGGTACACGGATGGATCACTACTTGGGGATAGACTGATGAAATTTTTGGTAAAATTCCTGAAAGGTCAGAGGTCAAAGGTCAATGAACTTTGACAAAATTGGCTAAAAATTGCCCCAAAGTGATATTTTTCAAAGTAAATCCAAATCCAATGGTACATTACCAACTAGACATGGTGCAAAGATGGATCACTACTTGGGGGTAGACTGATAACATTTTTGGTGAAATTTCTTAAAGGTCAGAGGTCAAAGGTCAATGGATTTTGCCAAAATTGGCTAATTTTCACATTGAATCCAAATCTAATGATTCAATTTAAACAAACATGGTACAGAGATGTGTCACTTCATGAAGGTAGACTGGTGAAAGTTTGGGGAAAATTCCTGAAAGGTCAGAGGTCAAAGGTTTATGAACTTTGCCAAAATTTGCTGAAAATTGCCCCTAAATTGATACTTTTCACAATAAATCCCAATCCAATTATGCATTTCAAGAAAACATGGTACAAGAATCACAAGGATACAAGGATGGATTTAGACAGACTGGTGAGATTGGAAGTCAAATAAGTAAGAGATCAAAGGTCATATGAACATTGCCAAACTTCGCTAAACATAGAAAAACAGAATAAATGGTATTTTCATTTCACATAGGAATTCACTGGAACATTCCCAACCAAACAAACAGATTTTCTGAAAATAATCTGAATAGAGCTAGCAAAGAGGCGGAGGCATATTTATCAACTGCGTGGCAGTCGAATTGCTCTAGTTTTTATTAATTTATGGAACACATCTACCAACATATCATTCCAATAGTAATAATCCTCTCTTTAAGCTCCTGTTATTTTTAAATAATCACATTTTTTTCCTACAGGAGAAGACCCCTCCCAAGCTGTCCCAGCAGCTGTCCGTCAGCCAGTCTCGGGGGAACTTTCCCCCGAGCCGTCCCCCCCTCCGACCATGGCCACCGATGCCGCCAAGCCCCGCCCGGCATCCGTCTCCATGCCTGCCAAACAGAAGGCTCTCTATATGCGGATTCAGCAGAAGCAGCATGACGAAACGGCTGGCGGCGAGACTAACAACTCTGGGCCGGACAGCGAGAAGAAGAAACAGTGTAAGTGGTTGATCCATTGATTTTTCCATCTATCTTGTTTGTATTCATCATAAAAACATCAAAAATACATAGAAAGCAAGTAAATGAAGAGAAGTATATATACATCATAAGCATACACATTTTTTTATTCATTAAAACAGTGAAGAATTGACGAAATGAAGAAAAGTCATTTATATCATAAGTATACAAATTTTCATTTATCATAAAAACATATAAAATACATAGTAAGCAAAGATTTGAAAAAAAAAGTATTTATATCATGACCATACAATTTTTGTAATCATTAACCAATATTGGAAAAGGAAGAGAGTAAATTCAGAAAGAGATGAAGATTAAAAAGAAGCCTTGTACAAATACATGTCAAAGCAGTACATTTCATTGCACAAACTCTCATAGTTATTTTTCATCTCTTTACACCAAACAGCAAGAACAGACGACAACTGGTACTCCAGTGACGAGGAGGAAGGGGGATCAAAGCGAGACTCCAGCAGAGTCCAAAGACCACCCCAGAGTGTTGGCGATACGCCAGGCTTGCCTGAGGAGACCCTGAAGAAGCTGTCGTCTATCCAGATCCCGAGCGCCCTGGCGAACCTCTTCGCTGGGAAGTCCGCAAACAGCGCCTCCCCAACCACAGGGAACCAGGTCACCTTTAATCTCCTGGACTTTGTCAAAAAGGGTCCCTCCGTCAAACCTGCCAACCCCACCCCCACTCCTGCTGCATCCACCGAGATCTTGGAATCGCCCATGTCGCCGACCAATGAGGAGTTCCGGCTCATTGAGTGTATCCACGAGGCAGGCAGGAAGGATCCCCGAAATGGGCGAGAAGCCAAGGACAAGTCGGATATGAGGTTTCGGGTTCTGCATTGGAAGGACAATAAGTATTCCATCAACGATCCAGAGGATCGTCCGTCCCTGCCACCGATTGAACTCACCACGCCTACAGAACTAAAGAGTCAGCCGAGTTTCCCAAAGAATCAGTTCCCGCCATTCCCCCCTCTGGGGCAAATGGGACAGTCCGGGATGATCCAGTCGCCACCCCACCAGGTGCCAGGACAGCAGGGTCAAGTGTTGGGTGCAGGTCCGATCGATCCTCGCATGAACCGGCCACAGGATCCACGGCTAGCTAGGATGCAGGGGATGAACCAGGACGATGGGATGGGTGGTGGTGGTGGTGGTGGTGGGCCACAGAAGGACCCGCGTATGAACAGAGATCCACGCTCAATGGCCATGGGGATGGGGATGGGACCAGGTCCAGGACCCGGACCAGGACCAGGACCAGACATGGGGGGGCAGCAGCAGGGTGGCCCCATGCCCCCGGCCTTGCTGCCGACGCCTAACAACAGGATGCGGATGATGGGTGTCGTGCCTCCTGCTCAAGATGGACTCTTACCCATGCCTCCTAGAGGACCTCTCGGTAGGCCGCCATTTATGCAGGGCCCGCGTGGGCCACCGTTTGGCGGGCCCAGACCTCCGATGGGCGGATTTCCCCCTGATATGGCTGGTCTAGACATGAACATGCAACCGCGAGGACCACCGTTCCAGGGACCCGGGGGTATGATGGGACCAGGAGCGCACCAAAGACCCCCCTTTAACAGCAGACCGCCCATGATCAGGCAGATGTCGGACGGACCAATGAATCCCGTCCGCCCCCAGAACTTTCCTCCAGGGTTGCCACCGATGGGGAACCGGTTTAGAGGACCCGCTCCAGGTGACCCCAGGAGTGCTTTAAACGATCCCCGAATGCCGGCAAAGGATCCTAGAGACCCCAGACAAGCAACGCAGGAATCAAGAGACCCTCGGCAAGCAGCTGTTGATCCTCGCGATCCCCGGCAAGCAGCCGCTGATTCTCGTGATCCCCGGCAAGCAGCCGCCCAGGACCCTCGCGATCCCAGAAAAGCACTGGCGGAAAACCGCGATCCGAGACTCTCGAGACAAATCAGCAACAACCCTGTCCCCGCTAACCCACCGCTCAAGGATCCTCTCCCTGCGCAGGACATCGATGAGAGACTAGCCATCCCCAAACTCCAGGACGTTGATCTCCGAAGGCAGCCAGCGGATCGGAAGTCCGCCCTGCAAGGGTTCTCCATTCCTAAGCTGCAGAAGCGGGCGGATGTCGTCGAGGCGGACACGACGGTGACCACGCCCGACAACAATGGTGGCAGCAGTGGGATGCTGCATCGGAAAGTCCCCAGCGCGCACCACACCAACCCCCAACCCATCTCCTCCTTTGACATCGGCGCCAAAGCCAGGACTAACTTCCCCAGCAGCGATCCGAGGGCGCGGCCCAGTGATCGGGACTCACCGAAGATCAACATCCCGAATATTCCCCTCCAGATGCCTGGGAACGGGGAGGGGGATGGGGACATGGCCGCTGCGATCGCACAGCTCGCAAACGAGCCTGAGATACAGCTCAAAGACATGTTTAAGACTCAGGACCCCACAGCGTCTCCTTTCTGTTAACCCGCATCAAACCAGAAACTCAAAGTACCTGTGTTGTGTCTGCAGAGCGATAACAGTAGTGGGATTCCATATGCATTAACAGGTTCTCCTCGCTGTTAATCAAGAGATACCAGAAAGACAATATTCCTGTTTTGCGTCTGCAGGAATATGGCAGACTTGGATTCTATGTGTTAACAGGTTCTTCTCTCAGTCAACCAATGACATACCAGAAGCATTATGCTTTTGTTCTTTCTTGGGAACAATGGAAATCTGAAATCAGTTTATCTTATTTTGTTCACCCATTCTGTATTGCACACGAGGTATACTTATGTTCATCTGGGCCCCGTAACATAAAGGTTTGCGATCAATTGCAAATTTGAAAGACAAATTCTGATTGGTTACTGGTCAGTCTTTTGAACAGAATGTGCATGCAACAATGATGTTGATTGGCCATTACCATTTTTTGATGGATTGCAAACCTTTATGTTACGGGGCACTGGTGTAGCTATGATAATCTGGAATTTGCTTCTCTCTGTCAACCAATGACATACAAGAAGTAATACCTTTGTTGTTTCTTGGGAACAATGGAAATCTGAAATGTAACCGGTTATCAGTTTTCCCTTTGTAGTTAACCCTATACCGCTCGCAATATGTTCAACCGGTGTAGCTATGACAATCTGAAATCTAATATGTTGAAAGCCAGGGAGAAGTGGGCAGGCTTAAGGACATGTTTAAGACTCCAGGTTGTGCCATGTCTTCTTTCCATTAACCCATGCTATACTAGAGAAAATAAATTTGTGTTACCTGTGTATAGCCATGATGATCTGGAATGTAATGGGTGAACTTACTCTCATTGTGGTTCACCCATGATATACATTATACCAGAAACCATTTTATCTGTGTCAATCTGGTGAAGATATGACAAAGTCAATCATAAGAAGTTAACCACAAAACATGAAAGCTGCCATTGTTAAAGTCATCACATTTTATTATTATGCATTATTGAAAAGTACTTACAATTTGATTTTATTGATCTTAAGTTGCTAATTGTTTTGTTGAAATAAGTTTCAGGTATATTCAAAAGAGAGATACACATGACAAATGTATTTGAAAGGATATATATCTTCTCACATAATTGATTTTATACAGACGAAAAATGGAACAAGAATTACCGTTATTCCTTCAAGGGGGACCATTAGATACCTTGAGACTTTGAGTTTGTAGTTATTTGAGGGAAGGAAATGTGGAGTTTGCAATGATGTGTTCTATGAATGCCAGTGATTCGATGTCTGCTCTAGAAGAGATATATATCATGAAGCTTATGAAATATTTTATATGTCGTCTACAGTAGTAGACCTCTTAATGGGTAATGCTATGAGATTGTGATTTATGATTTGTGACGTACTGTATACGCCATATATTTCGCGGGGTTTTTATTTTCGCGAATTTTGCAAGACGGGTGTTCTACGCGAATTTAACAACACGCGAAAACATGAATATGACATGCACGAGCACATGTACTATTAGTACAAGTACTCCACGATCGCGAATTTAACCACTCACGAAATTGTCGTGAAGTCCTGATTCGCGGAAAATTAAACTTGCAAAATATATGGCGTATACAGTACCAGAAGCAACTAGTTGTGGCTGGTTCAAACCGTGTTACTTCATGGGAGACAGAAAGAATTATCCTAATTTGAGCATAGCCAGCCAATATGGATTGCCAGTATTTTATACTGAAAATAAACCAGGATATTGAAGGTTTTAGTGAGAATCCCAAATTTGCAAGTTAAATTTATGATTTGTGAGGATCGGAACCAATACGTTGTGTCTCACTCTAAACTTGTTACTTGATGGTAGACAGAAATGATTATCATGATACGAGCACAGCTGCCAAGTTACTTGGATTTCCAGAATTTTGTACTGAAAATTAACCGGGATCCTGAAGATTTTAGTGAAATTACCCCTCACTCCAACCTTATTACAGTGTCCTTGATGGTAGACAGAAAGAATTATCCAGACATTAACAAAGCTGCCTAGTAATGTGGATTTCCAGCATTTTGTACTAAAAATTTACCTGGATACTGAAGATTTTAGTAAAGTTACCCCTAAAAAATTGATATGTGAGTATTGGAACTAGCTAGTTGTGTCTCACTCAAACCTAATTACTTGACGGTAGAAGCAAATAATTATCCAATTAAACAGAGCTGGCTAGTAATGTAGATTTCCCGCATTTTTTACTAAAAATTTACCTGGATACTGAAGATTTTAGTGAAATTACCCCTAAAAAATTGATATGTGAGTATTGGAACTAACTAGTTGTGTCTCACTCAAACCTAATTACTTGATGGTAGAAGCAAATAAATGTCCAGATATAAACAGAGCTGCCTAGCAGTATGAATTTCTAACATTTCGTACTGAACGTTATCCTGGATATTGAAGGTTATAGTGAGATTCTAAATTTATGATTTGTGAGTATTTGAAATAGCAAGATGCATTTTACTCCTAGCATGGTACTTCATAGTAGATACAAATGATAATCCCGATATGAGCAAAGCTGCCAACCAGTGTTGATTTCCAACATTTGGTACTGACAATTAATCTGGATGCTGAAGGTTTTATTCAAAATAACAAATTTGCAAACAAAGTTTTTGTGTAGTTTTATTTCACTCAATACTAATTGGAATGTATTGATTTTTTTTAACTGCAACATGCTGAGTTGAGGTGTTGGCACATCAAATATCAAAGAGTTTTTGCCCCTGCAAATCTGGCAATCTTTATGTGTGATGTTCCATATATAACCATGATATTTAAGAGAGTACCTGTATGAGCCATGTATGACTGCTATAGACCTTTTATCACATCAGCTGGATGAAAAAGTTTTAGTCTGTCCGTAGACGAGCAGTGTTACATGGATATTTCATGTCAATCATCTCATAGTTTGGTCCACCATATACCACATCATAACTCATCAGATCAAATAATTCACATGCGGCATTAACAAAACAAATTGTTCAATTTTGTGTAAAACATTGCAATTTGGCGATATGTATGAAGCGTTCATTATGGTCATGAGGAATTATATCATGAGGAATTATATGTCTTCTTTTTGTTGTATGAGCGTGTTAGCGATTACAGAATTTTGCATTGTGTTAAACTCTTGCTCCAGTTTTATTTTCTGAAGATCTCATGTACGGGATCCAATTTGGGATGTCAATATTTGCAATGGAACTGCAGTAACCTCATGCCCTTTTCTCACTTGGATTTCTTAGCCCCTTACTATCATTAGTCCCGTACTATCCCTAACCCCGGACTATCCTTAGCTCCTTTTCTCACTGGCAATTTCAGTCCCGTGCTATTGACGAAACTGGGGCTAAGAAAAATTACTCCTGTTCTCACTTGCTTTCTTTAATCCCCGACTTTTTAGGTAATTAATATTCATGATTCTCCATGCTTGTATTTCACGCACGGGGCTCGAGCAGGCGCGTGAAATATACTCATTGACGCCTTTTTTAACCCCAGACTATTTTTGTCTCGCCCACCGGAGGTGAAGGCGAGACTAAGGGATCCAAATGGCGTCCGTCCGTCGTCCGTCCGTCGTCCGTCCGTCGTCCGTCCGTCGTCCGTCCGTCGTCCGTCGTCCGTCCGTCGTCCGTCACAAATGTTAAAGTTTACCTGCAAGACTCTCTTATGATCCATAACTTCACAAGGGTTGCTTGGATTCCAACCTAACTTGGGTCATAGATGCACTGGGGGTACCTTCATGTTATGGTGGCGTTGGAGGTCACAGGATAAGGTCAAAGGTCATTTGAGGTCATACGTTAAAGTTTACCTGCAAGACTCTCTTTTGACAAATAACTTCACATAGGTTGCTTGGATTACAACCTAACTTGGGTCATAGATGCACTGGGGGTACCTTCATGTTATGGTGCTGTTGGAGGTCACAGGATAAGGTCAAAGGTCATTTGAGGTCATACGTTAAAGTTTACCTGCAAGACTCTCTTTTGACAAATAACTTCACATGGGTTGCTTGGATTACAACCTAACTTGGGTCATAGATGCACTGGGGGTACCTTCATGTTATGGTACCGTTGGAGGTCACAGGATAAGGTCAAAGGTCATTTGAGGTCATACGTTAAAGTTTACCTGCAAGACTCTCTTTTGACAAATAACTTCACATGGGTTGCTTGGATTACAACCTAACTTGGGTCATAGATGCACTGGGGGTACCTTCATGTTATGGTGGCGTTGGAGGTCACAGGATAAGGTCAAAGGTCATTTGAGGTCATACGTTAAAGTTTACCTGCAAGACTCTCTTTTGACAAATAACTTCACATGGGTTGCTTGGATTACAACCTAACTTGGGTCATAGATGCACTGGGGGTACCTACATGTTATGGTGCTGTTGGAGGTCACAGGATAAGGTCAAAGGTCATTTGAGGTCATACGTTAAAGTTTACCTGCAAGACTCTCTTTTGACAAATAACTTCACATAGGTTGCTTAGATTACAACCTAACTTGGGTCATAGATGCACTGGGGGTACCTTCATGTTATGGTACCGTTGGAGGTCACAGGATAAGGTCAAAGGTCATTTGAGGTCATATGTTAAAGTTTACTTGCAAGACTCTCTTATCACACATAACTCATCACATGTTGCTACAATGGCAATCAAACTTGGATGATGGATGCACTGGGGGCACCTGCATGTTATTGTGCTGTAAGAGGTCACATGATAAGGTCAAAGGTCATTTGAGGTCATACATTAAAGTTTACTTGCAAGACTCTTGGTGAAGGCTTCCTAACTTGTGCACAGAATTGTGTGAGCATGTGTGAGCATTACTGATGTAGATTTAGGCAAACATTACTCATGCACATTTATGCAAATTTATTCAAAGTCACTATTTTGCACCTGATTTTGATGTTGTCTGTTTAAAGTTGCTTATTTGTTTGTTTCAGTTTTCTTTTGCGTAGCAACGGAGATCGCGATATTTCTGGTTATTTTCGCAAGTGGGCGAGACACAATATTGCTAATGCCTTGTTTTGTGTGTGTTCTCACTGGCCTTCTTATCACCGCAATTGCGGTGCCCGATAGTCCCAGACTATCGGTGGGGCTAGCCCACCCTCCAAAAACACAGTGAGAAGTGGGGCTAAGCTTGACCCAGGAAATTGGTGGGGCTAAAGGGGGGGCCTTAGCATCGCAATTGCCGGGGCTAAGCAAAATTTTTGACAGTGAGAAAAGAGCTTAAGGTATGTGGCTTAGTTGCACCAGATATAAGAAATTTGGAGTAATCATGAATCAGAGAAGTAAATGTTGATACATATAATAGAGGGCCCATTGCATAGAATTTACTAGGAATGGTAACTACCATGGTAACGCTGCTTGATAGCCAACCAAATTTAAGGTCTCCATAGATGTTGCTATTAGAAGCAAAGTTACTATTACTGGTAAGTTTTGTGCCGAGGTTGAACTGTTGTACACGTATGCTAGTGGCACAGCACACGTTTTGTGGCACTTGTTTACCTACCAGTAGTCCCTGGTTTTCTAATACCATTATTTCAAGCAAGAAGATACTTCAAAATCAAATGAAGTGTATTCCCTCCGCAAGTTCAACATAAAAATTTGTGTCAGTACATGTACAACAGTAAAAAAAAAATTAAAATTGTGTTTAAGAACATCCCTTGAAATATAGGATTTAAAGCATGAGTTTTAGTTGAGATAGACCGGCTGTTGCATAATCTTGTTGTTTATGTAAAGGCCAGTTACAAGTCTGCGTAAAGTCATGTTTCTGGGTTTAGGTATTTTTTTTTCACTATTTAGTACAACCTGCCACAACTATATGTTTTATGCTTGCAAAAGTGATACGCTGTCTGCCTTTGAAGTGTGTTCTTGTTTGAAATAAGACCCTATAGTATTGTAAGGATCACTGACCTCTGTAAGAGCCATATGTGTACTTTTTTCACTGTTCATGCATACAAACACCATCTATAGGCCCGTCCGTGTTCACAATGGTCATTCAACTTAGACTGTGTACTACGTAGACTAACTTTATGGGGCGCAGAATAAACCATCTGATGCAGTCACAACATCATTGATTTTCATCACAGAATCACAACAGTGGGCGATCTCAATTATTGGCTATGTGGACAAACTCAATATACCATAGTGACTCCGATGGCGCAATCAATTGTATTGAATCAATGATAATGTTTCAAGTTGTTTGATTTGGCGTCCCATCAAGTTAGTCCAGGTTTAGTACACATATCAAGTTAAAGGGCATATACTGTACTGGGAAGACAAAAAAACCTTCAAAAGGTGACTGTGAGCAATCTTCTTGCTAATGGTCTTGAATTCATGTATTGTCCGTTTTAGAAACTTCGTGAAAGTTATTTACCCTCAAATGATCCACATATGGAGTAATTAATGATTAATGATTAAATCCTCAAAATGTTCGGCCCGAACGTTTTGAGGATTTGTGATTTAATCACTCATTACTCTAAATGTGGATCATTTGAGGGCAAAATAAGCTTCTAAAATAGACAATACATGAATTTAAAACCATTGACAAAAAGATTGCTAACAATTACATTTTGAAGACTTTTTTGCCTTCCCAGTACAGTATATGCCCTTTAAACATTGTGAATATGGATGGCAGAGACTTTGTCTGTCACACAAAGGGGTGAAGGACACATTTCATTTTAATAGCAATGATTTTGTTATCTCCCTCTTCCATTCTAACATCTTTTTCTCCTTTTTTCCCCTTCTATTCTTCTTCTTGAAATATGATGTTATTGGTGATGATGATTAATTATGTTCTGATTATTGTCATTAGAATTGTTTGATTATGGTATGGTAATATTATTGTCATATACATAGGTCCCCAACATCATTATTTCAAGTACAGTTTGTGTATGTGCGTGGTATATTATGTAAATACCGAATGTAAATTTTCAGATGACCTACCCAAAGTTGTATAGTGTATAAAAAGGTCAAATTTGAACCATGCTGAATATTTTCACCACCCACCCTCCTTTGATCGTTTAGGGAAAAAATATGCAAATACATCCCTCATGTTTGTTATATATTGTACCCCTTGTTTTGAATGTGGTTGCTTCCTGATGCTGTACTAAGAAATGGGTACGATGGAGTGTACCATTTACAAGTAGGTGTGGAGAGAGATTTATTTACTCATTGCAATTGATTTATGAATAAAATATAGTTGAACTTGCCAAATCAGGCCTCATGTCATGGTTCTGTTTTTATGCAATTGCCTTATAGTTGATTATTTAGAATACATTCAATAATTAGACAACTAATAATTCATGTTCAATGATACATCATTCAAATGCAGAAAATTACAAAAACTACATAACTTTTTGAAATCAGGTTTTATATATTTTGTCTCCTGGAATCAATTTTGCCTTGAGTGTAACTACAGACTCTGTACATGTTGATACAATCATTGGAAACGTTAAAGGTCACTTATTTTCCCTTTCTCCTCTCCTATCTCATTTCTTCCACCCCGCCCCCCCCCCCCCCACCACCACCATCACCACCACTCCCCCTTACCCCTGCCACCACTACCATCGCCCCACCCCCACACCCTCAGCTTTCCTCTCAGCTATTAACACTGACCCTTGCCCCATCCGTTAAAATCTTTATCTTATTTATTCTGGAGAGGAGCTCGAACATATCGAATCATCTCCACAAACTCTACGTTAAAAACAGATCCTCGAAAATATATCTCTGCGTATCAGCTCCACTAAACTAGAACTTTCTAGTTCAGTGATCAGCTCTCTGTGCCTTTCCGCATCGAGTTCTACATTTCCGTTATACCACCCTCTACGTCCAGAGACAACACACGACATACAGCCGTGAAAGGAAACTTTATTGCTTTTCTCCAAAATGTTCTTGGATGACAATCTCTATTATTAAGATGCATTTAACCCTTACATTACCGGGCCCTGAAAACCCCATTGGCTCACCACACATCTTCATGCCGATGGTAATGAGGGAGTTGATAGTTTTATGGATACAGGTTCATGAAGATGCATAGCCGGACCTTGTTACGCGTGGTTCTATATATCCCTCTCCGTAAGTGCATATAACCATGGAGACAGTATCAATGCTGCGATATCATTGGCTGACCCCGTGGTAGTTAAAATAATATTATATGCAACGACTCGGATACCCCAGTGCTGCTTGGTCGTCATTGGACATTATTATAGGTGTTGCTATGTCGGGCAAGTGATCAGACATGTTGTGCAGTAGTCTCTCTCTGCCTCCCTCCCCCCCCCCCCTTTCTCTCTCTCTCTCTCTCTCTCTCTCTCTCTCTCTCTCTCTCTCTCACAAACACACACACAAACACACACACACACACAATTCCTCCCCCATACTTTGCGACTTTACGCACACGCATTATACACATAACCTTCTAAGAAAGACAGATTTTGTCCTTCTAAAGTTCATAGGGGAGCTACCCCTGCATGAGTACCCCACCCCACGTATCCTCCCTACCGAGACTCCTCAATCCCATGCCCTCCAATACACGCACATATTTTTTTATGTACACGCTCGAACATACTCACACACGAAAACACATTCTCACACGCAAGAACACAATGCATAAGCACGCACGCACATACATACGTACACCCTCACCCACATACAAACTGGACTCAAACACACAAACTCAAACGAACACACTCCAACACGCATACACACACGCATACATACGCCAATCACACACATACACACACACACAAACACAAACACACACACGCACACACACACACCTCTCCCACATAATATACTGGACTCCTGCACGCAAACACAGACGCATTCATGTACGCCAAGCACACACACACATACACACACCCTCACCCACATACACATGCGTGTGTCACGTCCTTCCGTCCCTATCCCCCCCTTCCCCAGTCCCTTCCTTTCAGGGAATATGTCTGTCTCCTGTGCCCCCTAACTCGGTCCTTCCGCTCTCCCCCAGATCGCCGTGACTCACGGGCGCGCGGGCCGGTGTCGACTCGATAGACCCCCGCTTGGTTTCTCGTGCTTTGATCTCGATCCAACTACAACGCAAGCAATGACAAGTTCAGCGTGGTGTTACATCTAGGCCTACACATCGCAGAGTGAGGAACGGTATGGCTAGAATCTTAGGCCATATTCAGGAAACATTACAGAGCCTAGTTAGGAAGTAGCTTATTGGGACGGTCCACCTTGAAGGTAGGTAGTTTTTAATGAAAGCACAAACATTCAATTCAATATTCAATTCAATTCAATTCAATATTCAATTCAATATTCAATTCAATTCAATATTCAATTCAATATTCAATTCAATTCAATATTCAATTCAATATTCAATTCAATTCAATTCAATTCAATATTCAATTCAATATTCAATTCAGTTCAATTCAATTCAATATTCAATTCAATATTCAATTCAATTCAATTCAATTCAATTCAGTTCAATTCAATTCAATTCAATTCAATATTCAATTCAATTCAATTCAATTCAATTCAATTTAATTCAATTCAATTCAATTCAATTCTTTATTCATTGAACAAACAAGAATAAACAACTTTCATGAACAATGAATATAAGGCATCACCAGAAAGCCGATGGCTTGTGAGGTAATTGTAAGGGTTGATGAAAACAAGCACATGAGAAAAACATATCAATGAAAATTTGACGTAAAACATGAAAGAATTAGTAACATATTTAGCATTATGGGAGAAATATAGGCCTAGTAGTGAAGGTTTGACGGCAAACCGTCAAAAGCATGATAAAGTTATAATTTGCTTCAAAGTTTTCATTTTGTGACATCACCTGTGAGATGCTCTTCCATTATGTTGTGTGCCATTTTCAACATAAATTCCCATTTTGGATGAAGGACTAAAATCTTTTTCATAGAGGTATGTGTAAAAAAAATGTGTCTAATGATATATCAAATGCACAAGTAAATATACTTTTGAGAAAATTAACATTAAAGCAAAATAGTACACAACATTTTTATAGGAAATAATCTCGCATATGACGTCACAGAATCAAAACTTTAAAAACAGATCTTAACTTTCTTATCCTTTGATGGATTTTCGTCAAAGTTTCACTGATATGTTTCTTTCATGTTTTTGTTTTCATTAACCCTTACATCAATACCATGTCTTGAAAATCCTATTGGCTTACTGCACATGTCCATGCAAATGGTAATGAGCGAGTTAAAATCCACTTAACTCCAAGATCGGCTTTCCCTTTAAGTACTTTCAACTGCATGCATTGTTCTCAACTAGCGAGGCTCGGAAGGTTTCATGAATATGGCCTCAATCTTCTTTTTATGGACACTTTGTCTTGGCCTTCAATGGGGTAGTTAGAGTTTATATCAGGCACAAAGAAAATTAATTTTATCACGTTCTTCCTTTTCTTCTTTCTCCTCCTTCATTAACATTTTCCTGTTTTTTCCCATTATCCTCCTTCTATTCTACCTCTTCATCTTCCTCACTGATTTCGTCATTTTTCTTCTTCTTCTTCTTCTTCTTCTTCTTCTTCTACCCCTCCTTCTTCTATTTCTTCTTCATTTTATTCTCCTTTTCCTTTGTCATCTTCCCCTACTCCTTCCCCTTCTTCCTTTTTTCTTCTTCTACTTGTTCTTCTTTTTCTTCTTCTTCTTTTTCTTCTCCTTATTTTTCCTGTTTCTGTTTCTTTTTTCTTCTTCGTCTTCTTCTTTTTCTCCTAGTTTTGTTTTCTTTTTCTTCTCGTTCTTCTTCTCATTCTCTTTCTCTTCCTTCTTCTTCTTCTTCTTCTTCTTTTTCTTCTCCTTCTTCTCCTCCTTCTTCTTCGTCTTCTTGTTCTTATTCCTCTTGCTCTCCTTCGAATTATTCTTCTTCTCCTTCTCCTCATTCTAATTCCATTCTCTTATCTTTCCTTCCTCCCTGTTCTTTCATTCTCCTTTTCTTTCTTCTCGTTTCTATTCATGTTTTCATCTCAATCCCCTCTCGCTCATTTCTCTTCTTTTTCATTTTTTATTTATTGTTTGCAGATGTATTACCCTTATACTGCTTTAATCTTATGTCAAGATAATAATTTGATTTTGTATGCGTAGATGATCTATTCCGAATTCAGTGACTGATGACAATGCTTTCGACGTATTCAATCCGTTGCTTAACATTGCATGGAACTTAAAGGAGAAAACCGAAGAAGATATGTAAAACGGATAAATTGTACACCTATCGATTATTATAGAAATCCCATCGCCTCTTCTACTTATTTCACCGCTTTGTAGTAAAATTGAATTTTGTGAACTCTTTTCATGGGTCCAAGAAATGGCCCGAACACCACCGAGCGAAATAGACTTTTTCGGAATACGTCATTAAAAAAAAAAGTATCTTATTGCGCTCACCACACGCTTGGGCTTACACACACACACACACTCAGGCACATTAGCACAAGTCAAATGCTCGTTTCCCCCTTCACGTGCATAACCGTGTACGTAGGCCTATACACACATGCACTCAAAGGTCGATTTCTGAAGTAAATATAAAGGTTATCTAAAATAGGTTCAAAGGAAAGGAAGGAAGGGGGTATGGCTCTATATCGTTTATCGTAGAGCCCCCCTCCCCCCTTCCCCATCCCTTATCGCCCCACCTCTTATGCATCACGTGATATAGGCCTGTATCACCGCCAAAACCACACTCACGTATCTGACAGATGACGTCACACGCGCCTCCCGCTCATTAATATAAGATGAATGTGTTTTCTCTTTGTACTGACCCGCCGCAATGATTGCGTCACCCTACGTCATTTGATAAACATTTGGGACATGCATTTATACCGACACTGGTGTCGTAAAACGAGGCGACTAAGTGCCCCTTTCTTATATTCCCTTACGCCTGTTCATATCCGCCCCCCCCCCCCCTTCCCACGATCAGTACGTTATCACACACACACACACACACACACAGACACACGCCAAGGATAACAACACTCGTTATGATATTTATTTACGCTTTGGAAGGCATTCGGAAAATGTACTTATTTGAAGTACGAAACTGGCGGGGGTGAGGGTTCTTTTCATTTGTATCCGGTATTACGGTAAGGGGAGACTTTTATCCGAGACCCCTCTCCCCTCTACGCCGCCAATTGAATACCATCCTGAGACCGTTTAACGCATCCAAGTTTTCAACGCGCATCATATCACAACTCTCCAAAGCCAAAAGCGGATCCGAGAATTATCCCCCCTCGACGCGTGAAAAACGCCGTCTCGCACGCAGCCCTGCATAAGTGACATTTAGCAGAGGGGGAAAAGAAAGTTTAAAAATAAACCTCGCAAATCCGTTTGGTACTTGTCGTCGCATTGAAAGCCCCGAAGCGCAACAACCCTAGCAGACCTTTTTTAGAATAATATCAACTATCATCTGTTTCGTGGAAATCGAGAAAGAGAAGATATCTTTCTTTTTGTCTTCTGGCTTCGTGAGTTCGTGAGAAAATTTGTGATAAAATCTGGAAATAAAATCCCGCTTATTGTTGCCAGCGTTAGTCTCTGATGTAAGGGCGATTATTCAGTGTACACGCGTACGTTGTGTCAAAATCGAGCGGATTGACTGAGTGAATCGCTGAAACTTGGATCGACGGCTGTTTTCGTTTCGGGTAGGTTTTCTAGCAGCTAATCATCTGCGCATGTATGGTACGACTCAGAACTTCCACCGATATCTGTTTTCGTTTTTCTCGGTCGGATCGGACTCTGAGCTTGTAGGCTAAGTTAATCGTCGACGCATTTATCGTTAGCGAGTGAAGTCGCGTGTAGAAGTCGTCTTTTCCTACGAAGTCTGTTATTTCCAGAGATGAGCTTGATCCAGCAATCGTCTGAGTGGTGAAAGATTTGGCCGAGTTTTAAGCGAGAAATGACCAGGATCCCACATTGGAAATGTACTTGGAATATATTGCGTCTAAACCCACGTCCATTGGATAGGTGCATATTTGTGATTGATAACTACCGGGAAGCGAGTAACCACAGCGAAAATAACTCAACATATTATTCGTTCAAGTTTTCACGAAATATAGGAAGTTTGTGAAATAAACTTTTTGCCAAGTGACTACATTCTACTCGAGGACTACGTGTCTGTTCAAAGCTCGTTTGCGACAGTACTACAAATATCTATTGTAATATTCTGAAAGTTGTTGTTGTTTATCTTTTAACCGGATGCAGCGGATTATTTCCAAATGAAAGTGATGACGTCATAGATATGGATTCATATACCGGATTTATTTAGCATTGGATTAACTCGCAAACGTCTCTACACATACACGACTAGTACATCTCGCGGTAAGTTGAACAGTGTGTTGTAAAGTTTAGGCCAGTGTGATACAAGTAAGTTTTTCGCAACGGGAAACAAGACGCCGAATGCAGTGGGTAATTTTGGCACAACATGACGACTTAAAAATGAGAACATTTACTTAATCCGTGGCCATGCCAACAGCCTATCACATTAAGATGATGGGACATTATAGTCACCTACAGTCTTCTGTACATACTTACTACTTAAGTCGTTAAGAGATGAAAAGTGGGACTTAGTTGATGTATCATATATATAATAATAACAAATAATACAACAAATGATAATAACAGTAAAAGTAATAATGATAATGATTAAAAAAAACGCGCTTAACGAGATTTATATCAAAACGCTTTACAGGTAACAATAACAGAACGAAATAGGACAAAAGAACGACAATGAAGTCATTAAACATAATACCGGTGTAATGTAACAATTTAAGAACTAAGCTGAGTGCATTATAGTATATTTATATCAATAACACTGTTTAGATGATTTCGCTTAAACTAATTAGTATGTACTTTCTGCTAATCCTCATATTTATATATTTATTGTTTCTGCACTATTTCTTTCTATATCCCATCTAATTTTCGTGTATCCCATACACATCCATGAACCATCTAAAATGCTCTTTTACAAGACCCAGCTCAAGACCTGTTAGTCTCTGTAGCCAATTATTGTAAATCTATATCATGTATACATTTTCTTCGATGTCCTTCATCTTCTCTTTCTTTCTCTCTCTCTCTCTCTCTCTCTCTCTCTCTCTCTCTCTCTCTCTCTCTCTCTCTCCCTCTCTCTCTAATATGCTTACAAACAATGCACGAAGCGCTATACAGATGATTTATTATGTGTCATTGTCTTTGTGCTATTTCTTTCTACATAACATCTAACTTTTGGACGGTTAAAGATGGCCCGTGCCTTTTAAAAAACATCTGCAAGCTTCATGAAAGTTTGCACATATTTAGCACGTATCTTTGGAATACCAACTGTGAAATTTTAAGATCAGAGGTACTATAACTCCCATAGAATAAATGAAAATCTAACTAGTTTTCACTGAGATTTGACTATTTGCGTGGTACGAAAAAAGAAAGCTCGGTCAATTATCGGAGATTATTTCCTCAAAACTGAATATTACGCTTTGACGATTCCAGGGAAAAGTTTTATAGCCACTCTCTCTCAAATGATGACAAAGTCAGGGAACTTTCAGAATTAGGTCTGCAAAAGGTGCAGGCTACCTTTAAATATCGAAAACAAAAGCTAAAAACGCTTCCATACTGACAGGACTGGGAAAGGGTTGTTATACGGAAATGTAAACTCAGCCATTATTATTATCTTTCTTTTATTCCCTGCTTTTCCCTTCTCCCCAAAATGTGTGCCGTTTGTCACGAAATGACACATCCGCATTAGGTTCAGCTAGCCATACTTTCTTGATTATTTCGTTTTCTTTCGTATTATTTCGTATCTTTCATGTCTTGAAGATCAGATAACATGATGGTTTCATAAGACAAAGTGCTTCAAAGCGCCTTAGCTTGAGAGTTATTTGTTCTTGAATGATATCGTGGATATAGCTTACCGTCTACAAGTTATGTGTTGCTTGTTCTTGCTGTGATGACGTCACAAACTGGAAAAAGAAATCAACCTTAAAACAACAACAATAAAAACACTATGATGACCATGAACAATGACGAGTAAGGTCATATCATGGTCATACCTGACACCCAGTATTGATAAAGAATTCACGCGATGTGGAAGGATTTGCTATAACAGTCCTGAGAAGTGCGTTGATATACGAAGTTTTGCAAAAATGTAAAATTATTTGCCCCGAAATGTATTCCCGGGAATGCATTTCACCTCTAAATCATAAATGTGATAGCACAATGATTGATTATGCTGGTAATATTAAACGGACATTGATCATGTAATTAATACACGATGACGTATAATTTCCAGAATTTTAATAAAAGGCCTAGGTTTAACCTACGAGTGAATTTTGAAAAATAACCACTATTATAAAGAATGTTAAGTGTCTCTCTCTTCAATGTAGTTTCACTTATTTCACCCATTATGCAAGCAAATCAAACTAACGGGCTTGATTCAATCATTCGTTGAATTTAAAAGGCCTTTTAAAAATAAATATATAGATTTCGTCACAAGATTGTAAGTATTCATATACAATGAAGGGACATTCAACCTAGGGCTCGATAGACAGAGGGTTGAATGAAACAAAAATCATCCTTTTTAGTTTTGGAGAATGCAATTTCTTTAGACGATGTAAGAAATGAACTACTACAAGCATTGTGTAAAAGGTATTAACTATTGTGAAGGCACAAGATAAAAACTGGTTTGGGAAAAGATGATGCAAAGAATAGCAAGGTGATTGCCTATTCATTAGTCGCTGGATATAAGTAAAATAGCACTCCCGGTATCAATATCAATGCTGTAGTTCGTGCCAACCATTCATGGACAGAATGACGCTATTCAATTACGTGATGGCATGAGAGAATTGTTGAAAGTTAACGACAGCTGGGAATACATTAAGGTATTCTGTCAATGGGGGAACTATACATACTTCAATTCAATTCATGAATATACGAGCAGGCTTCACAATGAACTGCCATAGATCATAGCTTGATGTACATGTAGTATACTGACTTTAAAGGGATAGTTCACCCTGACATTATTTTGGTTTCAATAAAAAGAGACACATGAAAGAAGGATATTAATGAAGGTTTGAGGAAAATCGGTCTTAGGAAAAGAAAGCTATTTGATTTTAAAATTTTGATTTTGTGACGTCACGTGCGAGGTGCTCTCCCATGCGTTGTGTTTGTTTGTTTGTTTGATTTTTAGTTTGTTTGTTTTTTTGAAAATGTCCATTTTCTCAAAAGGATATTTACCATTTCACCAGTGCGTTTGATATATCATTAGACAAATGTTTTTACACACATATTGCTATGAAAAAAATGCATTCTTTCCTTCATCAAAGAACATAAAAAAGTAATTTATTTAAGTAGTACACAACTATCCTTTAACTTTGCATGTAGTGCGAAACAGAAACATGTCAATTTTCAAAAACCTTGGGAAAATGCTTACAACTTGTTGTCTGTTTGTTTTTTCAACTTGTTCCAATCTACCGCATTTTGTGACTAATCGTTTATAATCCATTGTAATGAATACTTTCGGTTGCAATGTGGACACGGTCTTTTGTAATACTCCGACAGAATAACAACATTTAAAAGGGAACATGTGTAATTTTGTCCGATTAACGAAATATTATGTTCATAGCTTAAGCGGAAAGCGGGACGATTTATACTTAAACAAAGACATGTAGAGTACTGCCCTACTCTGACAAAAGGAAGCAAGTGACAAATCACTCAAATCTGGGTTATTGGTACTCTTAGATTGTACCCAGCATTCCCTGCATACAGGCAAAATCTGGACAAGAAGTATTCATCTTGCTGCGAGATATCCAATCTAACATAATGTGGTTTTGCACTGATGCCAGTGCAAGTGAAAAACACATTTTGCTAATTTTCAGGAAAAGCCTCTTTTGTTAGTTGCTTCCTTTTGTCAGAGTAGGTAAGTATATATCTCTTCCATTTACACTCTGCTAACTTTTCTAATGAAGCAACGTGAAGCTAATTACTCTATAATCAGGGGAGTCCCCATTAAATCGTAATCAGTTTCATTTTTTTTTTTTTTGATAATTACCATGACTTGTTGTGCGCAGAACTTTCACATAGACTCAAAACGGAAATGTGCACTCCGTACATGCACGCCGTAATACTAATCTATACCACTGAACTAGTTTCTAGTTCAGTGATCTATACACGTCACCCACCCACCCACCCACCCCCCTCGCTCCCTCCCTGAACACACATACTAACCGTCATACACACATACATGTATATGCAAAAGTTACGCGTTTACGGATTACATAACCTATTCGTTATACCGTTGCATAAAACTTACCTTTGATGGTAACTTTGCTATCAACGCCAACTTCTATGGAAACCTTGAATATGATTGGCTGTTGAATGATGTTACCATGGTAGTTCTCATTGATGGTAAAGATACCATTAATGGTAAATTTTATGCAACGGGACCCTAATCTATATGTTGCGGTAATCAGCAGTTACTATGGAGACTGCAAATTAAGCAAAACATGAAACAGTGCGTGGGGTCGCTGTCATGTTTAATTTGAAAGCCTTTAAAAGGTAATTGTTAGCAATCTTCTTGCCAATGGTCTTAAATTCATGTATTGTCCATTTTAGAAGTTGCCGAAAGTTATTTGCCCTCAAATGATCCATATTTTGAGTAATTAATGATTAAAGATTAAATCTTCAAAATGTTCGGGCCGAACATTTTGAGGATTCGTGATTTACTCACTCATTACTCAAAATGTAGATCATTTGAGGGCAAATAACTTTCGGCAACTTCTAAAATGGGCAATACATGAATTTAAGACCATTGGCAAGAAGATTGCTAACAATTACCTTTTGAAGGCTTTTGTGCCTTCCCAGCATAGTATATGCCCTTTAATATAATTTGCGTGCACAAACCATCGTCAGTGAGTGGGTGAGTAAGTCTGAATAAAAAGGTCTGAAATGCAAAGACTATCTAATCAGAGTGTAGCATACCTATGCAGATTGTTTACTTGTCTGTAGGCGGAAACTATATTCAGACATCGTCTTAATGTAATTTATGTGCATGGAAATAAGGCTACATATCCTAAAATTACACATCTCTATGATACATTCTGATTAGTCTTTGCATTTCAGACCTTTTGATTCAGACTTACCCACGCACTCACCCATTGACAATGGTTTGTGAGTGGATACTATTTTTTTTTATCTCGCTCTCTGCTTTAACCTCAACTGAGAGCGTGTATCATTCAATACATTTTCAATTCAAATAAACAGAGCCATCTCCTATACATGATTTGAATTAGAAATTTAATCGGAAGGTTTTATAAAAAAAAAAAAAAAAAAAAAAATCGAATATCGCGGCCCAAAGGCTGAACTGGGTTTGATGTACAGTCATGACATGCATAAAAGTATGACGTACAATTTACATTGAAAGCTTAATACTACATGTGTATTGAAAAACAAAACATGCACAATACCCATGTTTAAATTGTATAAAATGACGGCACATTTTGGTCTAACAAAGCCAATTAAACATAGCAGCTACCCCACTGATTCATGTTTGGCTTAATTTTCAATCTACGTAGTTGATAACCGCAACATATAGATTATGTAATCCTTTAACGCGGAACTTTTGCATGTATGTTTAATTAGGATCACAGCCAGGGAAGGGTGAGTTTGAAGGACGGGTGTACCAAAAGGAGTCAAAGGGTAACAATCGTGTAATAATTCGGCTAGATTTTAGTGAAAGGGCTTTCTGGGGTAATTTCAATTTACAAAGAAATTTTAGGCATAAACCCAGTAATAAGGATAGCGTGCTCCATCCTGTAAATGAACGAAAAATCTGTAAATGAACGAAAAATCTGACTTGTTTTTCGTCCATTTACAGGATGGAGCACGCTATCCTGTTTACTGGGTTTATGCCTAAAATTTCTTTGTAAATCGTGTAATAGTTCTCTCCTACCGTGGCTATGGGTGTTATTGTATGTCAGCGGAAATTGTGAGGGGGTGGGGGTGGGTGGAGGTTTCTTTCTTCTTCTTTTCTCTGGGGGGGGGGGGGTGTGGGGAGGAGGGGTGGAGTTTGAAGCATAATAATGTGATCTGCAATTCCGTGTACGAGCACGATTGTGTAATAGTTCCCTTCTATCGTGGCTATGGGTGTTATTGTATGTCAGCGGAAATTGTGAGGGGGTGGGGGTGAGTAGAGGTTTTTTTTTCTTCTCCTTTTCTTGGGGTGGGGGGGGGGGGTGGGGAGTTTGATGCATAGCAATGTGATCTGCAATTCCGTGTACAAGCACGATTGTGTTATAGTTTCGTCCTATCGTGGCTATGGTTGTTATTGAATGTCAGTGGAAACTGTGAGGGGGTGGGGGTGGGTAGAGGTTTTTTCTTCTTCTTCTTTTCTTGGGATGGGGGATGGGTGGGGGTGGAGTCTGATGCATAGCAATGTGATCTGCAATTCCGTGTACGAGCACGATTGTGTAATAGTTTTGTCATATCGTGGCTATGGTTGTTATTGTTGAATGTCAGCGGAAATTGTGAGGGGATGGGGGTGGGTAGAGGTTTTTTCTTCTTCTCCGTTTCTGGGGGGGGGGAGTCTAATACATAGCAATGTGATCTGCAATTCCGTGTACGAGCACGATTGTGTAATAGTTTCGTCATATCGTGGCTATGGTTGTTATTGAATGTCAGCGGAAATTGTGAGGGGGTGGGGTGGGTAGATGTTGTTTCTTCTTCTCCTTTTCTTGAGGGGGGGGGGCAGTCTGATGCATAGCAATGTGATCTACAATTCCGTGTACGAGCACGATTGTGCAATAGTTTTCGTCCTATCGTGGTTATGGTTGTTATTGAATGCCAGCGGAAATTGTGGAGTGGCGGGGCGGGGTGGGTGGAGTTGGGGTGAGGAACTGATGCATGACATTTATATTATTCATCTAGACACATTTATAGATCTATCCATAGATATATCGATCTGTTCCTTTTTTTATTGGTAGCAATCAGGGCATTGTTGCATAAAACATACAATTAATGGTAACTCTGCGATCAATGGTAACTCACATGGTAACACCGCTCAACAGCCAATGAAATTCAAGGATTCCATTGCAGTTGCCATTAAGGTAGCAAAGCTACCATCAATAGTAAGTTTTATGCAACAGTGCCAAGGCGTAATACAGATCAATATTATCAAGATATGATTAAAAGATTATATAAACATGATTAAACAAAACAAAAACAAAAACAGACATAAAGAGGGCAAGGGTTGGAGTGGTATCTGTTTCAAATAGTTCTGGTTTCAGTAGGTTAAGTACATATCAGGATATTCTTGTTTCCTGAAGAAAATATCATTTCCTTAATAGATGGAGTATGGACCTCATTTCGACTGAAACCCTTCTCCTTTTTTCAATTCAAATTGCACTTAGCCTAACCTCCAGGCGGTTGTGCATTAATAATTTTTTTAGCCAAACCATTCAATGAAGCGGTCTGGCTGCATAGACTAACTGTTCTCGATTTTCTTCCCCGGCTCGCCAAAATACTGCTTATATAGAGGTGAATGAAAAAGTGTATAGTCTTATGAGATCTAGATTATGACTATCAGTTTGTATTAGATTCATGTTCAACGTAACATCGCCAAATTTGCATTCGCTCAACGGACTATACAAGAATGGAATACACTTCGTAGTAAACGCAGTCTCACTTGATCAATTCAAAGATCATGTAACAAACCACTATCAGAATGAAATAAACTTCGTAGTTAACGCAGTCTCACTTGATTAAAGGGAATATACTGGACTGGGAAGACCAAAAGGCCTTCAAAATGTGATCATGAGCAATCTTCTTGCCAATTGTCTTAAATTCATGTATTGTCCATTTGCTGAGAGTTATTTGCCCTAGAATTATCCACATTTGGAGTAATTAGTGATTAAATCACAAATCCTCAAATTGTTTGGGCCGAACATTTCGAGGACTTCTGATTTAATCACTAATTACTCCAAATGTACATCATATGAGGGCAAATAACTTTCAGCAAGTTTCTAAAATGGACAATATATGCATTTAAGACCATTGGCAAGAAGATTGCTTACGATCACATTTTGAAGGCCTTTTTGTCTTCCCAGTCCAGTATATTCCCTTTAATGCAAAGATCGTGTAACAAACCACTATGAATCAACACATTTGGATGAGGCCCACACTCCTCCTTATATGGTGTACACAAGGCATATTCCTCTTCGAGATTTGAGGATTATAGAAGAAGAAGAAGAAGAAGAAGAAGGTGAAGAAAAAGAAGAAGAAGAAGAAGAAGAAGAAGAAGAAGAAGAAGAAGAAGAAGAAGAAGAAGAAGAAGAAGAAGAAGAAGAAGAAGAAGGAGAAGAAGAAGAAGAAGAAGAAGAAGAAGAAGAAGAAGAAGAAGAAAGAAGAAGAAGAAGAAGAAGAAGAAGAAGAAGGAGAAAAAGAAGAAGAAGTAGAAAAAGAAAAAGAAGTAGAAAAAGAAAAAGAAAAAGAAGAAGAAGAAGAAAAAGAAGAAGAAGAAGAAGAAGAAGAATACGAAGAAGAAAAGAAGAAGAAGAAGAATAAAAAAGAAAAAGAAAAAGAAAAAGAAGAAGAAGAAGAAGAAGAAGAAGAAGGTGAAGAAGAAGAATAACTTGGAAACCATGCTAGATTGCAGTTGGTGTGTAGCTGTTAACTGTGGTATGACTCAACTAGTTTGAAACTGCATTCGCTCATGACGTTTATACATGACGATTCAAGCATTAATGTATTATCTTATAGACAGGTGTTTCAACCGTCTAGGAATCCTCCACATCACATAGGTCTACAGGAAATGTCTTCCCGTGATGCACCGCACAGCAACATTCGGCTCATATTTATAGTCGTGTCCCCTTCCGGTCCAGCAGACAGAAATGTCACAAGAATCTGGTCGTCCCTGCACAGTGCATCAATGGGCCAACTTTCCCCTAAATGCAAAAAGATTAAAGACTCTTTCTGAAACGGGCTGTTATCGGATGGTGGTATTGGAATACTGCCCTTCTCTGACAAAAGGAAGCAACTAACAAAAGAGACTTTTCTTGTCAATCAGCAAAACGTGTCTGTCACTTGCATTGGTATCAGTGCAACACCACAACATGTTAGATTGAATATCTCGCAGCAAGATTAATTTTCTTGTCCAGATTTTGCCTGTATGTAGGGAATGCTGGGTACAATCTAAGAGAACCAATAACCCAGATTTGAGTGATTTGTCACTTGCTTCCTTTTGTCACAGTAGGGCAGAATAGATGTGACATTGGCCAAAGCCCGAGTCAAGTTTAATCTGTTAATCTGGATTTCTCATTATGTTGTTCTATGTTGAATTGCGTTGCGTGCAAGGTTGTATCTCAGTACATGTATGCATAGCATTATTATGGCATTATATAACCCCCTACCACCCTCTCTCTCTCTCTCTCTCTCTCTCTCTCTCTCTCTCTCTCTCACTATGTCTCTGTCTGTCTGTCTGTCTGTCTGTCTGTCTGTCTGTCTGTCTCCCTCTCTTTCCCTCTCTCTCCCTTTATCTGTACCCCCTCCTCTCTCTCTGTCTCTCTCTCTCTCTATCTGTGTTATGGCTCCGGGCTCAAGTGCGATTAGCAGCGTATTCATAGTATCAAGCGTTTAACAGCTGTGTTAATTACAGAGACAAAGCTAGTCACCTGACCTCCTCTTGTAACCAGGGACCTTATTAACATAGAAAGATTGATTTTGTGTCGTCACGTGTGAGGTGCTTTCTATATGTTGTAATTTTTTTTTTTGCAAAAATTTGCATTTTCTCAAAAAGGAATGGATCCTTTTACTTGTGCATTTGATATATCATTAGAAATACGTTTTTACACACATACACGTACTGAAAACAAGTCATTCCGTTGTCAAAAACAGAAAAAATGCATTGTATGGAATAATGGGAGAGCACCTCGCACTTGATGTCACAAAATCGAAACGTTAAAATCTTTCTAGCCATGTTAATAAGGTCCCTGAAACTTTCTTTTCCTTAGACCGATTTTCCTCTCTTTACTGTGGCTCCTTTTTACTGAAACCAAACTAATTCCAGGGTGAACTATCCCTTTAAAGTGCTGAGTCATGTTTTGAATCAGCTGTCTGACTATTGATATAATACCTGACTTTGAGTTAGAAATTCCCTATGTCTATTCACTTGCACATTAAAGTATCATTATTTGACCCCATTTTCGCCCCCTATTCTTCTCTCTGTTTTCCTCTTCCTCTCTCCCTCTCCCCCTCTCTATCTGCCCCCCCCCCTCTCTCTCTCTCTCTCTCTCTCTCTCTCTCTCTCTCTCTCTCTCTCTCTCTCTCTCTCTCTCACTCCCTTTCTCTGTTTCTATTTTTCTCTCTTTTTCTTGTCTTTCATGTCATAATCTTCTTCAGTGGTCCCTTAATAATTTTTACATTTCCATTTATATGTTCATGTTCATTTGTATTTATAATGATATATTTCTTCTTCTATCTTTCTTACGTCAGTCTTTCTTTTCTTTTCGTTTCCACCTCATAATCTTCCAACCTAGTCCCATACTCTGATAACGATATAAAGATTCTTCTCTCAGCTCTTCTCTCTCTCAAAGGCCAGTCCTTGATCCTTCTATCCTTCTTTCCTTCTCGTACTCCACCCTGTGCTCCAAGTCATCGAGTATATTGTTTATATTTATTCACATGCATATGATGTGTTCTTCTGTCTATCATAGGCCAGTCCTTCTTTCCTTCTCGTCTTTTTCTTCAAGCCCTGGTCTCCAAATCATACAGTACAAACAGTATACATTTACAATGATATTTGTTCTTCTTTCTATCACAGGTCAGTCCTTCAGTCCTTCTCGTCTTCCACCTCATAATCTTACCCCGGTTCTCTTACTCATACAGTACATAACTTGTTTCTATTTTTCTCTTTTTTTGTCTTTCATGTCATAATCTTCTACCATCGTCCCTTAATCATCTAAATATCTCTATTTATATGTTCATGTTCATTCGTATTTATAATGATATATCCCTTCTTCTCTCTATCTTAGGTCAGTCTTTCTTTCCTTCTCGTTTTCCACCTCATAATCTTCCAACCTGGTCCCATAATCTGATAACGATATAAAGATTCTTCTCTCTACTCCTCTCTCTATCACAGGTGACAGGTCAGTCCTTCATTCATTCTCGTCTTCCACCTCATAACCTTCCTTCCCCCTGGTCTCTTACTCATGCAGTACATATGTGTTTGTTCTTCTCTCTATCACAGGTCAGTCCTTCATTCCTTCTCGTCTTCCACCTCATAATCTTCCTCCTGGTCTCTTACTCATACAGTACATATGTGTTTGTTCTTCTCTCTATCACAGGTCAGTCCTTCATTCCTTCTCGTCTTCCACCTCATAATCTTCCTCCTGGTCTCTTACTCATACAGTACATATGTTGGTTCTTCTCTCTATCACAGGTCAGTCCTTCATTCCTTCTCGTCTTCCACCTCATAATCTTCCTCCTGGTCTCTTACTCATACAGTACATATGTTGGTTCTTCTCTCTATCACAGGTCAGTCCTTCATTCCTTCTCGTCTTCCACCTCATAATCTTCCCCCTGGTCTCGTACTCATACAGTACATAATGTGTTTGTTTTTCTCTCTATCACAGGTCAGTCCTTCATTCCTTCTCGTCTTCCACCCCGCCATCTTCCACCCTGGACCCCAAGCCTGCAGAGGAACAGCAGACGTCCTCCACAACGCCTGCTGTCGCGAGGATGCAAAAAGGTCAGTCAGGACGCGAGAGGGCGCTCCTCCCTCAACATACACAGAACCATCATCATGATCATTCTATAATACACATGATACACTGACTGAGCCATTTAAAAGTACCGAAGTGGTGTCGTCATAATAATGTAGTCAATTTAACTGGTTCTCAACAGAATCACTCCAGTGAAAGGTTTACCGGTCCGATATTGTCTAGCGAGCTAGTATCGGGCACTCCCAATTAGAGTCCCCGCTGTGGTCACTGCTGCCCGCTCTACCCGAATAGTTTAGAGCAAGTTGTCTAGACAATATGCTCAAATATTATTACGTCATACTTCGGTAGGCCTACTTCATTAAACTCTCATTCAATATGTAAAACATGACGCATAAAAGTTATCTGCTTAGTAAAACAACACGCGTCATGTTGATGCCTATTGAAACCGAGTTGGCAAATCTTTATGTGCAGATGGTTCTGAACCTACACACAAAATCACACACATTTCACATTTACAAATCAATATTCATGAACATGATGTCAAATGTTAATATCGTATTAATAAACATATAATAAAACAATTACAGTTTTAATGAACGATGAAAGAAGGCATATATTTCTATCTCAAAACACTTGTATGGTATAATAATTTTATTCTAATGAAGCGCATATCTTGTCTAGTGTATTATTCTCTTATATAAATTGCGTAAAATACTACGAGCTTAGGAAAACTGTTTGAAGACAAACATTACGTAAATTAAATCTAACAAGGATTGCGTCGTGGTATTAGTGGTTGTGATTGAAGATCTCGAGGTTCCAGGATCACGTGCGTCCTATCATTGCACTTGTTTGGGCGTCCTACATCAATACATTAGTTTATAAACGTAATAAATGGGTATCTGGTAGGAGGAAGAGGATACACGATTGATCTCGGCCTAGCGAGATGATGATGCAGAGGGTCTTTCCCATCGCAGACCCGAGACTGATTTTACCCTTTACGTGCCGGCCATGCAAGTTAGCCTCGTCTTTTATTCCACATGACACCATCTACTCAATATTCATCAATTTAATTCAGTTTGAAACATTTATTTCTCCCTTCATATAATCACATTATAATACAATCAAAACAAACTTGTATTCATATAAGTCGCAAAATGACACTGACAAATTTGATCATGATAATATTTCGTCTATAGGCGTGGTCCTGCATAAATTATAGGCCTAAACTAGCAATATGTGAATTGTGAAAAGGAAGTGAATTAATTATCAAAAACAACCAAACTAATGAGTTTATTAATTGTACCCAGATCATTGACGTGAAATTTGCCTTCCACCAGCATTTTATAGTAGGCCTAAAGAAAACATTACAAGTCATGGCCGTCGCCAGGGAGGGTGCGGAGGGTGCGAACGCACCCCCCTTTGAGAATTAAAAAAAAAAAATAATAAAAAAAAAAAAACGTGGGGGGGGGGGGGGGTAGGGATCCGACGAGCTACATAACTGCATGAAATTGAGTTAATCATGGAATATTTTCGTTCGTGTACAAAAGTTTTTAAAAGAACGTCAACACCCCCCCCCCCACACTGAGAGCATTTTCAGAGAAATGAACGAAGAAAAAACACCTCCCCAAAATCCCATAACTGACCCCCCCCCCCCCCCCCCCCCCACTGAGAGCATTTTCAGAGACTGGGCGGAATAACAAAAAATGTGCTTTTGTGTTTTTGTGTTCTTTTTTCATAAAAAGCACCCCCCCTAGAAAAAAGCTGGTGACGGCCCTGCAAGTGACATTGGTAAATACATAAAAAGTATAAAGCCTAGGCAGACTATATATAGCAATATCAAACTATGCATTAAACGATCATTTTTACTACAAATTCCTCTTAGCTTTCTGTCTGTTTAATGTCATATTTCCTCATTGACTAATGATTGCACTTTGATTGGATTATGATTCATGAACGTCCGTAATTCATTCTGAGAAAATACTTACCCTTACAAAAACTTCTTGTGGTAATGCCACAGAAATGCCCTATTAATACCACAGGAATGTACCACATGAATGTACCACGTGATGTACCACGTACCACAGCAATGTGCGGCATGAATTACCAATGTCCCAATTTACCACAGGGAAGGGATTAACGAGTGGTACAAAGAATTAGTATGTGGTACTAGTTACCACTGTTATACCATATAGATTACCGCAGAGGTGCCACATATCAGGTACCACACAATTAATCACATTTGTTGATACCGGAGAAAATGGTATTTTTTTTTGTAATAACTGTGATGGGGAGATGTCGTTACATAGGCCTATCGTAAAACTATATAGCCCTACTACTTGAACTTGGACTTGAAAACAAACGTTCTCGCGCAGGAAAAGGCCAATCCATTTCACCATTTTTTATATCTGAAATTTTGCTTTGTATTCAATAAAGCAAAAGTATAGTACCATAATCAGACGGATAGAGAGGATAGAGACGGATAGAGAGAGAGCTAGAGGGGGGGGGGGGGGACTCATTTATTTATGTCACTTTCTCGTCGATATTTTTTTTATCTAGTGTGTGGCTTCAGCAGTAGTTTCGCTGACCTCCAATGTGGATGATCGAGTGTGCTCTTATCATGGGCAAGACCCCGAATTGGCTCAGCGTACTCCGTAGACAATGTACACAATAATATTATCCGTGGATTTTGTACAGAGCTCAATGCATACTCCGTTCACTTCCCAGATTTCTTCGTGATGAAAGAACGACTTTTAACTGAGTAAGACAAATCAGTGTTTGTTTTGATTATTATTTCATGGTTATAGGCTGTTAGTTTGTCATGCTGGTTGGTGTGGTTTTCGATAGATATGTCAATTTTAAGAAAATAAAGGTTGTCTACAAGAAAGAGTATACACGGACAGTCAAACTGCATTGGCTAGCAATAGCATAGACATTGCATTGCTTGCCCCGGTCATTGCAATGCAGCTGTGTTATTGTACATGCACAGTGTACAGGCGACCGCGCTGTGTACAAAACAAAGTCAAAGATGTAAATTTACGTTTAGCTTTTATGTAGATGCTAAGTCATTCTATTTTGTTGAGCTGTTTAATGTTGAATTGTATTGTGCAATCACTGAATTATCAATTTAATCCTCATGATCATGCTGGATTTATTTAGATATTGCCTCAGAGCTTGGATCAACTTATTTTAGTGCAATTTTATTTTTGACTTTTGTTGACATGTTTGATATTGAATTTACTTATTTACATTCTGTCATGCTTGTAGAGTTAGACCTAAAATTGAAATGTCGAGGTAAGTGCAATCTTATGATGAATAATGTTGTTCATTCATTTAAGGAGCAATGTACCAGGGCCAGACGAGGGCAAACCTGCACTAGAGATAGCAGGTTATTATTGCATAAATACCCCAGACTTGAGTGAACACTTTAGTTATGTGAGAAAAAAAAAGTGATATATTGTATGCTCCAGCTATTATCAAATTGAAGTTGATCACATTTGACCTAATGACTTAAACCTGGCCCTAACCCTAACCCGAGGCCTACGTTGCACACTTTAATTCATCAAGATAGTAAATTCTAGGTCACTTGCCTCACGCTCAGACCCAGAAACCACAGAAAAATCGGCACTCACCAGTGGCCATACCACACGCATGCATAAGGGTATTTGATATTTATACTGCGGATTGGGCAATAATAAAACTCAGTATAGTGCAAGTGTGTGAAAAATAGAAGCATGTTATGATGAAAAGTGGGAATTATATTGATTTATGTTGCCTGGTGAGGTCAAGCAAGGTCAACATCCTGTTGGGCTGATCTGTTATTGTCTGTGAATCCTGTTGGAGTATCACAATGTATTCACAGCATTGAATGCTCCAGGATGCTCTTTGACAAGCCCTAGATTGTATTAAAGGCACAGGTAACTGGGAGATACTGTAACGTGTGCAATTCTGTAAGCCCCATTCAATTGTACACAAACTTGATACGTCATGCATGTTCGTTGGACTAGTCCAGCAATCTCCGAATGTGTCTGAAAACATCTGAAAGTGATGCGAAGGCCGATGTCAGAGGCTACACGTTCGGGAAATAATTATTCGCAGCCTGCGCTAGCGCTATCACTGGATGTGTGCTTGCTGGACTGCTCACCGAGCTAGACTAAGCATTGCACCGACATCTAGCCAGCTTGCTAGCTTGTCGTGCAGGCCGGGGGTGAATTGCTCGTGAATACATGAATTACCAGTGGATGGCTGTTTTAAATATAAACAGTCCATCGACTCCATGCAGTGTGGTCCTTAGTGTTAAAAACAAGCTGGGTAAAACGATGCAAATACCATGCACTAGGTCCAGAAAATGTGCCATTGGTTAATTGACTGTACTAGGATTGGAATGAGTTGTATGAGTCTTATTACTGTTTTGCATTCTTTGATCTATGGGTATATATCTAGATGTGCTCCGTCATGCATCCAACACAGACCCAATTTCTGTCACATGTGAAAGATTTTCTTGTCACCACCCTTGAGCAGGCTGGTAGAATGACTTTGAGTTGTTTTTTTTACTCAGGTCTATATTTGGTCCTCTCCCAATTTTTGTTTTATTCCCAGTTTATCTAAAAGTAGAACTTTAAAATTTATAATGTGTTTCTTTCTTCATGCGCAGAATGTAATGCTTGTCACGTAATGCCCAACTATGGAATGAGTGGCATAAAAGAAAGCAAAAAACATTAAGATTGTTTTAGTATTTCATTTTGCCTTTTTGAGCCATGCATAAGAGTTCTTCTTTCAGGACCTGAAGCTTGGTATTTGCACAACACATTTTGTGTACACTAGGGAACACCGTACTAGTGCCATTTACACTGTCCAGCAAAAAACATGATTTTTCTAATGATCGCGATCTTTGGATGTAAGTCGCTAGGCAACTTTTACCCAAGGGTGAAAAAGGTGAAAGTTGCCTTGCAACGTACACCCAAAGATCGCTACTTAGAAAAATCATATTTTTTGCTGGACAGTGTAAATGGCCCTTAAGTAGGACAAAAAATAAACTTCTTCAGTGGGGTTCTCCTATGTATTGCATTGGCTAAATAAACCTCTTCATATTTACATCATGGTTGGAAATTCCACTGAATCAAGTAGTACTAGACTGCAGACTGTGATTTGTTCATGACGGGAAAAAAATACACAGGGGCTCGGGGCGATTTCGCCCACAAAATGCTTAAAAGAGCCCTGGAAAATGTTAAAAGAGCTCCCCAAAATTCCCATAAAAAATGTAAAATTGTAGCCAAATTGGCCAATGAGCTCAAAAAGTAGCCAAAAAAAATTTGAATTAATTTTTTTCCCTGGTTCATGAAGCTGATTTGTGTTGGGTGATGATGTAAAGACTTTTTGCAGCATGCCCAGAACAACCATGTAAGTGGGTGCACATGGTGGAATGTTCTTTCACTACCTTCTCAGAGCTGAATAGGTTTTGTCATCTGCATGATCATTAAAGGGCCCCTGTCATCAAAATATATGTTGACCTCCAATGATGGAACTTAATATGTATAACAAAATCAGTGCTGAGAAAAAATAAAGAAAAATTATTTTAAAATATAGGACACATATTTCCATTGAACAGTTAATGATTTTGTTATATTATGTTGCATCAACATGAGTCAACATACATTTTGATGACAGGGGACCTTTAAGTACAAGTGTGGTCAACCGCGTAATGAATTTACATTTTATTCTGTGATTTGTGCAATTAACCCGGGGTCATTCGTACCAGCAATAATCTGCTCATGTGCACACTGCAACTATGAACTAGCTTATTGCCTTAAGCGACTGCTCCATATGAATTTGTTCTCTGTTTCCAAAGAGAGTAGGGTTTGTGTCAAGAGAGAATGGATGTTATACGTAGTATAATTACATCAGACAATTCCAAAACAATGAGTATTTTCACCTTTTCTGGACTAAATAGTATGATATGAGGTTTGGGGCTGTAACTTTTGAAATAAAGTAATGTAAATTTTAAAGATGAAGGAGCATACATTTCTGCTCATGAAAGATGAATTAATTTTTGTTGTTTAGTGATATGCGCCACTCTCATGATTTTTCTCAGCAAAGTAAAGATTATACGATCACTGAATCTTCAAATTGCAAAGCGTAGAATAAGTAAATCTTGTCGTAGATCTCCTTCACAGACTTTGGTCATGTAAGATTTTTTTTGCCTTTATCTTCTCTCCTTTATTGGTGTAATTTGTTCACTCCCTCCAAAGAATGAACGTTTATGCTGTGGGACAAGAAACCATTGATGTTACATAATTATATCAGAATAGTACAAGTCGTTCCTCAAGATTCAAGATTCAATTTATTTTTCCACAAAAAACAACTACAAAATATATTCCTAAAGTTCAGATACAATAAATGTAAATAACAAAAAAAAGAAATAATAAACACAATTTATTCATCGAAGTAATATTTTTTATGGAGGGGCCCAGAAGCAGGGCATGTGTACATTGGGCCCCAAATAAAAGTATATAGAAATTGTGTAATATATAATATATTCTACATTTATGTAAACATATGTGAAAAACTAAAATATTTTGCTTCACAGTGTTTTTCTTTGAGGTACTTCATTGAATAATGGCATTATAACAAGCTGTAAAAAAAAAACCAATTGGCGAAATGGCAATACATTCTACATTTATGTAAACATATGTGAAAAACTAAAATATTTCACTTCACGGTGTTTCTCATTGAGATACTTCATTGAATAATGGCATTATTACAAGCTGTAAAAAAAAACACCCAAATTAATCGTGATACAACATGACTAGATTCATAAATATTTAGCATAACTTAATCGTGCTTGTAGAAATTGAATGCCATTGAATAATGGCATTATTACAAGCTGTAAAAGACAACAACAAATTATCGTGATACAACATGACTAGATTCATAAATATATAGCATAACTTAATCGTGCTTGTAGAAATTGAATGCCGTGGAATGGGTTTATTGCCATTTGGTCCAATCCCAGTTGGTTCACCCACCATTTTGTCTACAAGGAACCCCTTAAAAATACTGTTTTAGATTAAAATACTGGGTTACCTTATTAGCAACTCTAATCTACACCATAACCTCAACCGTTGACCCTAATCCAGACCCCCTACCCTAACCCTAACCCATACATATCAGCATGTGATGGTAGACAGAATAGTGAGTGGACCAACTGGGATTAAACCAAAAGGCAAATCACCATGGAATGTGCCATGTGAGGATTTTGCCCCAGAAATGCACACAACTCTCATAGACCAGCATTTTATCTGGAATATAAAGGGTTAAGGACTTTTCTTTTCTTTTTTTTCTTCACTCCGCCAGCCCTGCGAAAGCTGCATAGCGTGGCCAGCATGAGCCGACCTGCGGCCAATGGCAAGGCTCGCAGCCACACCCCAACGACCAATCAGGACCTGGCTAGCCTGTTTGAGTGCCCCGTCTGCTTCGACTATGTTCTCCCTCCCATCCTGCAGTGCCAGAGCGGCCATCTAGTCTGCTCCAACTGCCGACCAAAACTCAACTGCTGCCCGACGTGTAGGGGGCCCTTAGGTAAGAGAAGACTCCTGTTTGAGAGATTACAAGATGACAAAGAAAAATTAAACATTGATTTTAAAGATGGCCTGTCCCTTTTACAAACGTCTGCAAACTTAATGAAAGTTTGCACATGCAATGAAACCTGTCTATAGTGGCCACCCAAGGGAAACACAAATTGTGGCCTTTATAGACAGGTGGCTGCTATAGACAGGTTCTTTAACACATGATCTCTCTCTGGGGGAATCATTTTAGTGGCCACTATAGACAGGTTGGCTGCTATAGACAGGTGGCCGCTAAGACAGGTTTGACTGTATTTAGCACGTATCTTTGGGATACCAACTGTGAAATTTTAAGGTCAGAGGTACTATAACTCCCGTAGAATAAATGAAAATCTAACTAGTTTTCACTGAGATTTGACTATTTTCGTGGTACGAAAAAAGTAAACTTGATCAATTATCGAAGATTATTTCCTCAAAACCGAATATTACGCTTTGTCGATTCCAGGGAAAGGTTTTAAAGCCACTTTCTCTCAAATGATGACAAAGTCAGGGAAATTTTAGAATTAGGTCTGGAAAAGGGACGGGCTACCTTTACAGTGTCATCCTGTAGTGCTAGTGCAGCTATTTAATCTGCACAAACAGCTGACCCAAACTCAGTGAGTAACTGATGTGTCGGGGCCCTTTAGGTTTACAAGACAGAGCCTCCAACGACTGATATGATATCACAGCAAACTTCTTTCATTGCTGTCCATGTAAGAACCATTTCTCAATATACCATTTATGTTATGTATGCAAATTTTATGCACATCATTCAAACAATACATTACTAATGGTAACCCCAAAAGTTGTCAGAGGTTTGTCCGAGTAGCAACAGATAATAGATTTAGGGTGCATTCCACCAATTGGAACTGAATCACTAGATACAGGTGAGTGCCGTAACTCATTTCTATGCGGAGAAAGCAGAGCTTAGGAGAAAGTTGTGAATACGTTCTGAAAACGGCTTATTGAAAGATTGTGGAGTCAGTGTAAATGACTAAATTATATTGCTGAATCATGTATCAATCTCTGTTCTTAAATAACCCTTCACCTTTACCCCCTCTAAGAGAACATTTATAACCTAGCGACGGAGAAGGTTGTGCGGGTGATGATGTTTCCATGCTGGTATGCGTTGTCTGGCTGTGTGGTAACCTTTGACCCTTGACTTCTTCTTTTAAATGGAGCATTCATAACCTTGCAATGGAGGAGGTTACGCAGACAGTGATGTTTCCATGCCGATATGCATCGTCGGTCTGTGTGGCAACCGTGTAACCTTTTCCCCTTGACTTCTATTTCTTAGGGAGCATTCGTAACCTCGCCATGGAGAAGGTTGCGCAGACGGTGATGTTTCCATGCCGATACGCGTCGTCGGGCTGTGTGGCGACCATGTCATACAACGAGAAGCAGGACCACGAGGAGACGTGTGAGTTCCGGCCCTACTCTTGCCCCTGCCCCGGGGCCTCCTGTAAGTGGCAAGGGTCATTAGACCAAGTCATGCCCCACCTCACACACGCACACAAGAGCATCACAACATTACAAGGTAACGTATGACGTACAGGGTTTGCAGAGCTGCCAAGTAGTACTGATTTTCAGTATTTCCTACTGAAGGTTTCATACAAAATAATGATTTTATAAGTTCTAGTTCATGGGTTGTTCTATTGTCTGTGTTTGAAACTTTTGGATTTTCTGCATCAACATAGTGATTTTCAGTCTTGAGTACTGACAATTTTTTATTATGGTTGGCAGCCTGGACTTGCCTTTAATTCTTCTCCCAGAAATGCCCCAAATGCCATAGAGTGCCAATTTATCTGGGACACACTGGATGGTTTGATACAGACGAATGAAATTCAGTTAATGTTTCTGTCTTTCGTGAGCAGTCTGAATGGGATGCAACACAGATTAAGTGCTGTAGCACCCCCTATGGCCAGCGAAAGTTTTCTAAAGTCCCATCAATTCTGACTTCAGTAAAGAACAGATTAATTGTATGTCATGATAAGGCCTAAGACAAAAATGTAATTGTTGTCTATTTTTCTTGTCTCCATTATTTCATTATTAGGCTTGAGAGACTGGGTGATATGCAGTGTATCACCCTATGTTGATAGCCTCCTTTTTTGTTTACCACTTCGCCAAATTCAAAGACTACAAATTATTAAAAATTCGGCTGCACGACTTGTTACACATACAAGGAAACATGCTTCAATATCCCCTGTCTTACGTAATTTAGATTGGTTACCAGTCCAGTCTCACATTAAGTTCAAGATATTGTTATTAGCCTATGAATGTTTTCATGGATTAGCTCCTGGTTATCTAAATGACTTACTCACTGTATACAAACCAACACGAAATCTTTGATTATGTAAACAGAGTTTGTTTATTGTTCCTCCTATACTTACACGGACATATGTTGAATGTTCATTTGCCCATGCTGCTCCAGTTTTATGGAATAGCCTCCCTGACATTCTTAGATAACACCATATATAAGTTTAAGTCTGCCCTTAAAACACACTTATTCCAAGTGTTAAAGTGATTTAAAGAACTCAGTAACCTAATTTCTCTTTTTCTTTTGTTATCAAGCACATAGAGACATTCTTATGTCTATGTGTTATGAGCTACATAAAAATGTAGCTATAAATGTAGCTATGTAAATGTAGCTATATAAATGTAGCTATATAAAATATAGCTATATAAAATGTAGCTATATAAAATGTAGCTATATAAAAATGTATACAAAAATGAGGTATATAAAAAAGAGCTAAATAAAATTATTATAATTATTATTATTATTATTATTATCGTCCATTAAATTTGCTCTCTCTTTTGTCTCCATCCCTTATTATTATTATTATTATTTTAATTATTATTATTATTATCGTCCATTAAATTTGCTCTCTCTTTTGTCTCCAACCCTTATTATTATTATTTTAATTGTTATTATTATTATCATCCATGAAAGTTGCTCTCTCTTTTGTCTCCATCTCTCGACGCTTAGGGGAGGACATTGTCTTCCTAGCGACAGACATCAACCTGCCTGGAGCGGTGGATTGGGTCATGATGCAGAGCTGCTTCGGACATCACTTTATGTTGGTGCTGGAGAAGCAGGAGAAATATGACGGACTGCAGCAATTCTTTGCCATTGTACAACTTATCGGGTCAAGAAAGCAAGCCGAAAATTTTGCTTATAGGTAAATGAATATTGATGTACACTACAGCTCAAAGGAATTGGCATAGGGAAAGGGAAAGGGAAGAAAGGGAAGGAGCTGCAGTTTTAAACCGTGGTATATTTTGTCCAGTTAAGCATGAAACACGATGCTTTAGCATAAAAAGTATCGTGTTTCATGCTGAACTGGACAAAAATTACAGCGGTTTAAAACTACGGCTCCTTCCCCTTCTTCCCTTTCCCTTTCCCTATGCCAGTTCATTTGAGCTGTAGTGTATGGTGTACCAAAGTGGCATCATCATATACATTGTTATGTCGGCTCCGGGTTCTAAACCACATCACTCCAGTGAGACTTTCACTGGTCTGACATTGTCTAGTGGGCTATTGTCACGCACTCCCCAATGAGAGTCCCTGCTATGATCATTGCTGTTCGCTCTCCCTTCATAGTTTAGAACCACTAGTCTTGACAGCTCGCTCATTATAACGTCACAATTTGGTCCTCTATGTCCAAACTTATGCTTAAAAATTTTGTTTCATTGCTTCAAAGGCATTTTGGCATGCTAACATTGTTGTTACCAGGTTTTTGACAAGAATATGTCTTGCATTGCTCTTATTTTGTGAGAGAAAGAGGGAAAGAGATACAGAACCTGGACGAAAAAGTTCATATATTCATTCACAAAGATTTCCTTAAGACATGAGGCTTGAAAAATCTAAAAGGACTCTTTTGTTTCATAGGTGTCTCTGTTATGTTATTAAAACAATCTATCCGTTATGAAAGGTTATTTTTCATTCTCTCTTGTCTTTGGCATCTTTAACCTGTTTGAGGACACAATCAAAGAAGAAAAAGAAGTGTTGAACATTAACCACATTGACCCAAATGACAGGGCAGTATGGAGAACAGCCATTAAAGGGAATATACTGTACTAGGGAGACAAAAGAGCCTTCAAAAGGTGATCGTGAGCAATCTTCTTGGCAATGGTCTTAAATTCATGTATTGTCCATTTTAAAAACTTGCCGTCAAATAACCCACATTTGGAGTAATTAAATTTAAAATCACAAATCCTGAAATTGTTCGGGCTGAACAATTTCAGGATTTGGGATTTTAAATTTAATTACTCCAACTGTGGATCATTTGAGGGCAAATAACCTTCAGCAAGTTTCTTAAATGGACAATACACAAATTGAAGACCTTTGGCAAGAAGATAGCTCACGGCCACGTTTTGAAGGCCTTTTTGTCTTCCCAGTACAGTGTACTCCCTTTAAGGAAATGCACTGTCCAACCCCACAATGTGGGATAAACAGACTTTAAATGTTGTTGATGATGATGATGATGATGATGATGATGATGATGATGATGATGATGACGATGATGATGATGCTCAGGGTTGGATTTTCTGGCTTCATGAACCCTGGTGCAGTCCTGATGTCAGAATGTGCCATGGAACTGCAGTAACCAAATGGGTGTGGCTTAATTGTGCCCTATTAGGAATTTGAAGTTTATTCATAGTCTGTGGTCTGAGCAGCAGATTACGCAGTGTCTCACACTGAGTTGAGAAAAGCCTGCAAATACTTGGGTTCAGTAAAGAACAGGTTAAGGGATAGCTCACCCTGAAAATAAGTTGGTTTCAATAAAAGCAGAAACAAACAAAAAAATACTAGTGAAGGTTTAACGAAAATCTGTCAAAGGATGTGAGAGTTATGATCTTTAGCAATGTCAATTTTGTGAAGTCATGTGTGAGGTGCTCTCCCATATGTTATGTGCAGTATAATTCCATATATTACTCTTTTTTCTGGTTTTGACAATGTTTTTTTTTTTCATACAGGTATGTGTGTAAAAACGTATTTCTAAAGATGTATCAAATGCACAGGTAAAAGGATGCATATCTTTTTGAGGAAATGCACATTTTCCAAAAATTGTACACAACATATGGGAGAGCACCTCACACGTGAGGTCACAAAATCAAACCTTTAAAAGATCATAACTTTATATCAATTGACAGCTTTTCATCAAACCTTTACTAATGTGTTTCTTTCATGTGTCTCCTTTTATTGAATGAAGGCAACTTAATTTCAGGGTGAACTATCCTTTAAGTCAACAAATTATGTAACGCTATGAAAAAAACAAAACAAATGGCAGTGATTATGAGCTGTATTCATAAACAGTTTTGCTTGTGCTAGCCTTGTGCTTCAATCTATATTAGCATAACGATTGAAGCAAAATATACATATATGCTTTTATTAAGACCAACTTAATTTCAGGGTGAAGTATCCCTTTAAATATTGAATCTAATTTGATTTACCTTTGACCTCCTTGGTTAGAGCTTTGATGGATTTTCATTAAACTTTCACTAATGTGTTTCTTTCATATGTCTGCTTTTATTGAAACCAAATCAAAGGGATAGTTCACCCTGAAATTATTTTGTTTTTATTGAAACAAACATAACCTCAGGGTGAGCTTTCCCTTTAATTTCAGGGTGAACTATCCCTTTCAACATTAAATCTAATTAAATTGACCTTTGCCCTTTGACCCTCAGGTTAAAGCTTGGACAGATTTTCATCAAACTTTCACTAATGTGTTTCTTTCGTATGTCTGCTTTTATTGAAAGGGATAGTTCACCCTGAAATTATTTCGCTTTTATTGAAACAAACATAATTTCAGGGTGAACTATCCCTTTAAATATTAAATCCAATTGAATTGACCTTTGCCCTTTGACCCACAGGTTAGAGCTGAACGGCCACCGGAGACGGCTATCCTGGGAAGCCACGCCCCGGTCCATCCATGAGGGGGTACAGGCGGCCATCATGAACAGCGACTGCCTCGTCTTTGACTCTAGCATCGCCCAGCTCTTCGCCGAGAACGGCAACCTTGGCATCAACGTCACCATCTCCATGTGCTGAGGGCGCCCTCCGTTTTAATGTGCAATTAATTTTTTTGTTACTGTCGTCTTCGTCGTTGTTGTCATCTTCTTTATTTCTATTATGATAGCTGCGTGGAGCGGCATGGGGGTCACCTTTCTTCAGATGTAAGATGTAAGATGTAAGTTTTTGCGTGGGAGCTAAGGACAGTGAAACTTGCTTAAGTGGCATTATGAGCTAAACACCATTCAAGGGAGAGTTTGCATTAGTTCTACTAAGATAACTGTTTGAGCGACATGGGGGTCATTTTTATGCATTTCGCGATGCCATTCTTTGGGCTTGAGCCAAGTATAGTGAAAACTGGTTAAGTGGCATTATGAGCTAAGGGCCATTTAAGGGAGAGATTTATTTCTATTATGATAGCTGTGTGGAGCTGCGTGGGGATCAACTTTCTTCATGTTTTTGTTTTTTTGTTTTGGGGGCTTGAGCTAAGTGTAGTGAAACCTACTTATGTGGCATGTGCTAAACACCATTCAAGGGAAAGTTTAATTCTATCATGATAGCAGTGTGAGCGACATGGAGGTCACCTGTCTTTGTGGTAGGATGTCTGTCTTTGGGATGGAGCTAAGTATTGTGAAACCTGCTTCAAGTAGCATTTTAAGGAGCTAAAGGCCATTCAAGGGTTCAATGGAGAGCAAATATCTGGTCTTTATTGACAATGACGAGTATTTTCTCAAGCAGGTTTCACTGTTTTCAAACGGCCATGCAGCCCAATAAATCAGTTACTTTCTTTTTTTTCTATCATTGATATAGTGTATCTGAAGGATGTGGAGTCCCTTTTTTTTATGCATACAAGTCATTCTTTGGGCAGAAAGTAAATACTGTACACCTGTTTATTAACCTTTATTAACATTATTGTTAACATTATTGATATTATATATTGATATTATCTGTGTAAGCGCTCTATGTTCACATTAAGTTTTATAGAAATTGTGAATGGAGGTCTTTAACACGTGAAATATGACCATGATTCAGGGAAGGAGGGGGGGGGGGAGGGGTTGTGAAGAGAAGGCTTAACTTTAGACAGTGAAAAACAAAACAAGGGTTCAGAGAAATTTAGCCTCCAAAATACCAAAAGGAAAAGAATGGTCATATGAAAAGAGCAGGCATGATTTGTGGGGGGAGCTTTTCAAGCCAAGCCAAATGAAACTACGCCCTGAGCTAGGTTATCATACCCAAGAGAAATGTGTAAGTCAGGATAGCCCATTTGCAATAGTCCTGAAAATCAGCAGGAGTCGGCATGGTACCCTAACGATAACATGTATGAAATCTCACAGTCATGGCTTTCACGATCCTTTTCAGGAAACGTGAAAGAAATGTTCTAGTTAACATTTGAAACATAGCGACTGTAGTCTCCATTTGTAATAGATTGCCCCTGTAATAGATTGCCCTTTTCAGGAAATGTGAAAGAAATGTTCTAGTTAACGTTTGAAACATAGCGACCATAGTCTCCATTTGTAATAGATTGCACCTGTCGGTGCGCGAGAAACGTAGTGACCATAGTCTCCATTTGTAATAGATTGCCCTTGTTGGTGTGAGAGAAACGTAGTGACCATAGTCTCCATTTGTAATAGATTGCCCCTGCCGGTGCGGGAGAAACGTAGTGACCACAGTCTCCATTTGTAATAGATTGGCCCTGTCGGTGGGCGATGTGACGGGCGCACTGTGGTGCTATCAAATCAGACAGCGGTCTCTTGTCTCTAGGCTAGTAGGCCACAATAACCAGGAGGTTTTGGACAACCTCGAAAGCTAGCAATTGCTACAATTCCGTCAGTTTCCAGTTCTATCATTAGGAGGAAAGTTCATACCGGTATGCAGTATCTTCCATTTCCTGTGGGTTCTACAAAATTTTACGTTTTTGACCTGCAAAGGACTTCCCTGTCTCTATAAGTTTCAACAGGGGCACTCTTGCTATATATGGGGGCCCCCTTTTTTGCATATCAGGGACTAACTCGCTGTGAGCCCACATAATAAGTCACTGGAGTGAGTGCTGTGTGGTCATTTTTTAACCCTTTCTTTGCCAGACAAAATGCAAGTGAGTGAGGTTTGTGTACATTATTGTTGACAAAATGCACACCTTGCATACAGAGTGTTGATGATTTTGGTTCCCAGCTTCAGCCTGTCATCCCCAGCAAATAGGGTACCGAAGTGGTGCCGTCATATGAGCGTGTTGTCGAGACAGTCGGCTCTAAACAAACTCACTCCAGTGAGAGGTTTAGCGGTCCGATATTGTCTATCAGGCTAGTGTCGGGCGTTCCAATTATAGTCCCCGCTGTGATCACCACTCCTTGCTCTACCCGTATTGTTTAGAACCAGTTGTCTTGACAATAGTGCTCAAATGACGTCACACTTCGGTACTCTATGCGTTTGTCTGTATTTATCTCAGCTTTATTTGTCGGAGCGTTTTTGTGGTTGTCTTTCCGATTTTCCTTACCGCATTTAGGGGAAAGTCGTCCAATAATGTACCACGTAGCGACATCTGGGCCCCGTTGCGTAAAACTTACCATTAATGGTAACTCTTTCATCACTGGTAACTATCATGGTAACATCGCTCCACAACCAATCAAATCTAAGGATTCCATAGGAGTTACCATTAATGGTGAGTTTTATGCAATGGGGCCCTGGATTTACTTTGCAGTCACGCCGGCTTCTGCTGTCACGCACTGGTACACACTGGGTAAAAACGCCATTATACAGGATATGTGGTTTGTTGTGGTCGCTTTTTATGATTGCAAATGTCTACTCTTTCTGAACCTGCTAAAACGCCCTTGTATTGGATTAGGGGCGTCCTTGTGGTCATCTCTATGTTGGAGATAAGAGTTTATACATTTCCCATAATGGGGAACCGTAACGTACACGATAGATGTGGAATGTGCCACAGTAATGTGTTTCAGTTATTGTCTATAGCTGTGTGCATCCTTCTAGTTAATATAGCAGAGCTGCGCCCTGTCTAAGAAAGATTTGCAATTTATATCAATCGTAACTCTCTACATTAGAGTGCGAATTGGATTTACAATCAATTCTATAAAGATTTGTGATTCATATAAATCGGAACTCCGTGCATTAGAGATAGGGGATGGGACTTCATTTACATTTAATCGCAACTCCTTATACGGTGGGGTCCAGATAAGTTTTGTCAGAGAGTTCTGGCATTGCTTTTTTTAAAGCAAGTTTTATGAAACAGGGCCTTGAATAATGACCATTTCTACATATGGACTGAGATAGATTGGGCCATGTTGCATGAAGGTGTTCAATCGCTGTAATTGTTGGTGCTAACTACTATGGCAACAGGTCGTTGGCTTTTTCCACAGGACTAACCATTGGTGGGTTACGACCATTGAAAGTCTAACTGTAACATGGCCCTGTTGGGTAAAGCAGGCAAGAGTTGACTTCCCATGTGGGGAAGAAAGAGGACGGACTTAAGGCTTCTTATGAATGTAAGAAGAGTTTTATATCAATCATTTGTAAGTCTCATGAATTTGCTATCGCGATAATCTACAGGAGGTCAGTAATGCTGATTGAAAAATTTCCAGGCATCTAGTACGTCCACAGAAGTTTGGCTACGTGTTGCTAACTTCGCACATTTTTTATTATAGCGATGTATCAACAACAAATTCTATGCCCTTCCATGATTAGGCACGTCCACAGTAGGTCTGGCTCACGTTAGTAGCTTTACGCATTTGCGATTATCGCGAAATATCAGTGACAAGACCTATGCCCTTCAGTGATCCAGCACGTCCACAATAGGTCTGGTTACACATTGCTATCTTCGGGCATTTGTAATTTTCGTGATATATCAGTGACAAGGCCTACAGGTATGCCCTTTAGTTTCAGTTATGAATAGTATTATGAGCATATACATTTCATTACTAGACAGAGCTTGCATACAATATCATGATCTACATCTAAAACTCTTTTGTGAAATCACGAGATGGAATTGATTGTAACTTTATACAGCCTACATCTCACAGACATCACACACTTCATTTCTTTCTTCAGTGTGAGCCAAAATTTCTGATTAAATACCTCATTTAAAGAATTCTGTCAAATGATGCGTTGAAAGAAGGAGCTGAATTTGAAACACTACTGGTGTAAAACTGCAGGAGTCAAAATTAAGTAAACCATCTGGCAGAGTAGTGTGTATGCTTGGGTAGAGTGCCTGGGTTGCTTGTGTGATGAAATGTCTATGGAATTTCCATGTTAAAGACCGACTCTCGTTAACATGCAGACGGGCCTGTACCAAATGCTTATGATCACATACAATTTCAAGTGTTCTATTCCATTTTAAAGCTAGCTCTCCCAACTTTTCAGGACATTCTGATATTTGAATATATCCTGTGTAATAAACCCTTTTGATGTTAACAAAAATTATTATTAACTAATTAATTAATTTACTAATTACATCAAACATTGACAAATATATGTGTCACAGTTATTTAGAATTAACTTTGTAAAGTTTCTGATGATGCCCCGTGAGAGTTAATGAGTCTTTGTAATTGTTTCATGCATTCATACCATAGGATTGTTGGAAATTCAATTCCACTATGTTAAAACATCTCATTTAGCACAAGAAAGGGTCATCAGTCGTTCATAAAGTCGTTCGTAGCTTACAAACAGCTTGGTGAAACCCACCCCTACTACTATATGTGATTCGTGTCTACCAATGGTGAAAAGAGCCACATGTGGCACCCAAATGGCTAATAATGGGTCAAATGTGTCACAAGTCACTGTAGTTTCCAAAGCTTGGCAATGAGTGAGTTAAATTGGGCAGGGGGAGGGGGGTTAGGTAAGGGGGGAAGGGGGTAGGGGGGTAGTCTTTTTGTCCAGAGTTAGTTGTGATTGCTAACATGTACGGTATTTGTAACTGTAAGAAACACTCTGCGGAATCTCTCTGATCTGTGTTATTCAACCGTGTCAGGGGTTAAACCAGATTGGAGGTGTGTTAGTTAACCAAGGGTGTCCTTTAGAGATCCTAACCCACCTTCTCTCTTTCAAGTGTAGCTCTTTTTTTTTTTCTTGTAAGTGTATTTGTATGTCTCTTGTCAATATTCTTGCTTTAAATCTGTGTCTAAATTATTTTGCCTTTGCTTCAGGAGGTTTGATGTGTTGATTTCTACACAGTTTGACTCCCCTAGAAATCACTGCTTAATGCTACTGTTTCTGACGTGATATCGGAATCATAATTTATACCGTGGATTTCTCTGAAAACACTGATGTATGTATATGTGGGTCTGTCATACTAATTTTTCTACATGTGAATTATCATAGAAACTGCGGGGGGTTATATATAGTAAATGTTCACCCCCGAAAAATAGATTTTGATACAAGATCTCAGCCCACATTTTGCATTCCAAATGAAGAGTTTTATTGCGAAGAGTATTTTTTGGCAAATCTTTCTTTGCGTATACATTGTTTGTGTTGAATGATTACCAACGATGATACGCAAAAAATGAATAGGCATTTTATGAGAGTCGAGTTGATGCCGAGTTCGTCCCGAGTTCATACCGAGTTTGTGCCGAATCGGCTCCGAGCTGACTCGGCGCAGAGACTCGCGCCAAGGGACGACGCGGGGATAGCTCTGCACAACTCGTACAGGAGTTTGAAGCAACTCTCAAGTATTTTAAGCATGTTCAAAATGCGTCTGTATCGGTGCGATTTTTGCCGATTTCTTCCCTGAGTTAATGCCGAATACTCCCAACAATTCTGGCTTCGCATGGGGCCGGTTTTGCTACGAATAGCGCCAAACTGCAACGAGTTGTGCCGAGTGCGTTCGGGGCTCCTTTCGGCTCATATGTTCGCATGTATAGAGGGCCAGGTGAAACCAAACTCAACGTAGCTCTATCGCGCTCGTGATGCGCATCGTGGAAACTACATGTATTTTTTTCTACACAAACCGCGTGAATTGAAAGATTGTATTTTGCTATGAAAGTCTGTTATTATATGTATTGTAGTATTGCATAGGATTGTAAATCACAATCTGAATGTTCCTACCCAATGGATATACCAATGGATATAGTTGAAAGCTTCTGTAAAAACTTTGAAATAAGAAGATTCGAAGTTGGAAGTGATATTCGACGCTTTTTTTCCATGTTTGATTATTTCATGCCCACGCTACATGTAACTGAAGAAAGCGTAATGAATTAAGTGATGCATATGTTATATTACTTAATTTATATTATACTTAATGATTAAGTAAGGAAATAAAGGAATGAATATGTAATTACATAAATAAAGTTAAATATGCAATAAGCGCACTATTAATCCCTCTACAATCTGTATGGGCTTGTTTTATGCAATGACCTTTTTTTTAAAGGGACATTTTAAGGGACTTGCAACTGCTGATAGGTTAAATTGAATACCAGTAGAAACGTGAGAGAAACGAACTGGGAATAAATATGATAAATCATACACCGTCATAGGGAGGTCATTTGAGTTTAACCATCTTTAATTTGTAATGTTCTGGGCATTGTCCTGTTAATGCATGTCATGCAGGAAAATGGACGACTTATGTGTTGTACGACATTAGGTGCATTCACATACAAACATTTGTGAGATTCTGATCACGGCTGAGCTCAACAATTTTCGCACGCATTAACACACAAGTTGGAAAAGCACAGCGCCGCGTACTTCGTGCGCGAATTAACGCAAAAAATATACGCGCATTATTTGAAATCTGCACTTAGCCAGGAAGCGCCGCGTTCTTAGTGGGTGAATTAACACGAGCCTACGCGCGCATTCGTTGAAATATGCAATACCCAGGAAGCGACGGGATTGTCATGCGCGCATTCCGTAACAATTGCGGCTGTCGAGGTCTATATCTCACTAAATTTCGGTATGTGAAGATGCCCCTATTGTTGCCCATAAAGATTAGTGGTCAGGATTTAGTGAAATGTAATTACAATTTCAACCACATTAACTAACTTAGGATATTGCTGATTGTCCTCCAACGTTTCTTAATCTCCTTGGTTGTTCATCCTTCTATCACCCAACTCGACCTTAGATCAGTGGTGCATTCTCCTTTCACATCACAAAGCCCCTTTTCACACTTAGCACCTGGCCCGTATTGTACCTGCCTCACAACTGTCCCGTGACTGACCCGTTTCTACCCCGTTCCTACCCCGCAGCTGTCCCGATACCAACTCAGAACGGTGGTCAATATGAATGAGGTGTTCAAGCGTATTTTCCCCACAAGGGGGATAACAAGAAGGCCACAGCAGACGACGCGATTTTGCCATGTGACTGGAAATGTGACGTCACCTTCTTGCACAAATCCAATGGCCGGGTCCTGCGATTCAGCCAGTCGCAGAGTTGTACGACTGATCGGATCGTGTGGTCTGTGGTGGCCTTTTAAATTGAGAAGAAAAGTAATAGTATCGATGTATGGAGCGATTTGGGAGATGATTTACGGCAAATGAATGTTGATTGCCCAAGCTAATGTATTCCAAGGGTGATTGCGTCATTGAAGTGAGTTTGTGTTGGCTGGATTTTTATCACGTTTGTTAGTACACATGTATAGAGGAAGAAAAGTAATTTTCTGTGGCTTGTCTTTTTTTTTTTTGTATTTCATTTCGAAATAGTTGATCGACTTTATATGTAAGCCATGCATTACCCTGTACATGTCCATGCAATGTAGATTGTATTATAGCACGATGTCTTGTAATTACTGTAACATATTTAGTAGGAAAAATAAAAGATGAATGTCTTGTTTCCATGGAGATCAGGCTTGGACTGATGTCAGTGAGATATGGGTCGGTGATCCAGTCACAATAAAAGACGAAAACTTGGTTATACACCGTCTCAGGCCTCTTTCCTTTGCCTTTGGGTTTATACTGAAGGGGAGAGGGTGGGGGCGGTGATTGAGAGAGTGGGTTGGGGCAGAGATGGTTGTGGTTGATAGGGAGATAGAAAGAGATAGATATATAGACGGCGAGAAAGAGCGAGATAATCGGAGAGAGATATATAGACGGCGAGAAAAAGAGATTTAGAGAGAGATATATAGACGGAGAGATCGAGGGAGAAGTAGAGAGAGAGAGAGAGAGAGAGAGAGAGAGAGACACGGAGAGATAGAAAAATATAGACGGAGAGAGAGAGAGAGAGATGTGTAGAGACGGCGAGAGAGAGAGATACAGACGGAGAGGTAGAGATATATACGTAGAGATAGAGAGATAATAGGCGGTGATGGGACAGAGAGATATACGGAGAGACAGAGAGAGGGAGACTGTAATAGAATGAGAGATATATAAAGACGGGGGGAGAGAGAAATATAGGCGGAGAAATATACGGGAAGATAGAAAGAGAGAGACGGAGATAAAGAGATAATAGACGCTGGGATAGATGATATAGACGGATAGATCGAGAGAGATAGAAACGGAGAGATAGATGATAGTCGGTTGGATAGATATATATAAAGACGGAGAGAAAGAGAGAGATATAGACGGAGATATATATATATAGAGAGAGAGAGGGAATATAGAGAGATATATGTACAATTGATTATGTAGACGGAGAGATAGAGAGAGATATCATATAGACGGAAAGATAGAGAGAGGGATATATAGACGGAGAGATTGAGAGAGATATATCTAGACAGATCGACGGAGAGAGAGAGATACATAGACAGAAAGATAGAGAGGGATAGACGAAGAGATAGAGAGATAGATTGTCATTTTGGCTTATGATAAACACGATACTTCAAATACTGTAATTGAATTTTTTTCGGAAATACATGGAAAAATGTTTGTCCAGTTCCCAATACCCAAAACTTCTTTGTAATAATTTATGCATGAGGACAGGTGTTTCTCCAAAGGATTGCATGTTTTGTGGATCGGCAATAGAGTGTGACTTGCTGTAACTATGGGGAGTAACATGAACACAGTCTTCTATTGTAATCATCTTTGTTTTGTTGTTATTTTCCGTAGCAGATTGATTAATCAATCTTATTTCTTCAGAGAGTAACAACAAAACAAACTTGTCTTTCCACATTTTATTGTCGCACTGCAAAACATTCAATCCTTTGAATATTTCAATAAAGATATACAGCCCCCGTAATGCAGTTCTGCCTCGCAATGTCATATGAAGAAATATTAAATAAATGTCATGGATGTGGCAGCATAATGACGTTTGAAAACATACTTGTTCAAGGAATAGACCATTTTCGTAATCTATTAGCAATTTTTCCCCTGACTGAGTCGTAATGGTTATGTACATCATGTACATTCTCCTCTATTTCGTGATTCAGTTTCGCTAAGCCTTTTTCGTAATGTATTCAAAACTTTCCCCCCTAACTGCCTGGTGACGCCTTATTACATGCACCTTTTTTTTCGTGATTCAATTCTAATGGATGAATTGCTCTCTGAATCCATTAGTTGTTGCTTCTCGGGTAAACCTTGGACAAGCTCCGGGGTTACCTGTACTTATTGTTTGAACAACGTGAATAAAATTTGCATACATAAAGAAAATGGTTTATTGGTGGAACGCACGCTGAATCTATTAGGCCAACATGTAGCTGGTGCTACTCGAGCAAGCTGTTGGGTTACCATTAGTAACTCACTATTCGATCGACGTGAATACAGTTAAATGTATCACGAGCATGGTCTATTGATATGGTTGCTCCATTGAAGAATCCCCTCCGAAGGAACCCATAAAAGGGTTACGCTAACATGACTTACTAGAATATGGGGGATTCGTAGAAGCAGTTACGTAAGTCACTGTGACAACAAGGAAAGCGAAAAGAGACTTTATAACCAGCTCGATTGATCGATATCTAGACTGGAGTAATTCACGTTGAATCGATGAGTGGGAACATTGTTTTTTATATGTGAAAAGACGAGAGACTTGTGGATAGATTGTGGTAGCCTATTAAATATGTATCAAATAGAAAATGTCAGTTGGGTGGATATACACATTGTGTTAAGCTTTCTCATGTAGGGAAGAACAGATAATCACATTATTCTTTTGGTAAAATATGTGATCTTTGTTTACAGCAGGACTACAAAAAACACCACCAAGTCCCAATGAAATTAGAGAGATGTTAGAAATTAACATGAAGAGAAAATATTGGTAGTAGCTTGAGGCAAATCATCAAACCATTTAAAGGTCCCCTGTCATTAAAATGTATGTTGACTTCTGTTGATGCAACATAATATGTACATAACAAAATTACTTACTGTTCAATGGAAATATGTGTCCTATATTTTAAAATAATTTTTGTTTTCTCAGCACTGATAAGCCCCTCCTCCAAAATATCACCCAACTCAAGATTCCCCCTGTTACTTCACCAAGGTAGAAATTAGCAGGTTAATAATCAGAATTTATGCACAAATTAAATATTGCAATGACTACCTCCACCTGCCGACAATAGCATCACATATCTTCACACAATACTATCTAACAACCTTTCATGTGGGAATAATCGTTTCCTTATGTCAGAAATGTGCTAGCTGTGCAATGATATTATAAGTACTTGCAATGTTTAGTTTGTGCATGAATTATATCTATTATCCTGTTAATTTCTACCTTTGATGATGTCAAAGGGTGGATCTTGAGTTGGAGGATATTTTGGAGGCGGGGCTGAGAAGTGCTGAGAAAAAATATAGAAAAATTATTTTAAAATATAGGAAAATATTCCCATTGTGTGCAGATCGATATGGAAACACGCAGGAAAGGGTTTGTTCTATTTTATGCTGAAATAGTTGCAAAATAAAGTCTTGGGAGGAATCGTTGATGTAGATTGGAATTATCCAATTTCGATCGTTGCAGATTAATAGATGTGTAGATGAGTTGACAAGAAGGACAAGTACAAGTTAAGGTTATACATAAATTATGCATAGACTGTGTCCCTATGATTCATCAATGGAAAATATGTTCTCAGTAACCCCATCAGTGCGATAATAAGTGAATGGACTTTTCCTGGCTTTGTTTTGAGATGGTTAAAACTCATTAAAAATGAAAAAAAAATTGAAGCAATTTGAGATGTGGTTATCCATGGACACAACATAAAAAAAAGAAATTAATCTTACAAATGAAGCAGACAATTACTCTGTACGATTTAAAAAAGCAAATGCAAATATTTCGGGCATATTATAAGAAAGAATAGTTTTTACAGAGTGCTATTGGAAGGAAGGTTTAATGGAACGAGAGGAGGACAGCGAACACCATCTGGGTGGATAGACATCATTAAGGAGTGGATGAGGCTGAGTTACGGAGAATGTACGAGAAAGGCACATGAGCGAGAAATGTGGCGGTCCGTGGAAACCGAACTGCTGAGAGCAGATGGCACTTGAAGAAGAAGAAAACTATAGTGATAGACTAATTAAGGAAACAGCCCTGCTAGTAGATTTGCTGAGGCCTCGTATACAATTCTTAAAAGAACACAGTCTTGCCTATTGTGGAGACAACATGTCGAAATCGTTACCCAAGGAAATAAGCATCTGGCTAACATGCCTAATTTGATTCAATCGTAGACGTCCGCAACACATTTCTGGCATCTTTGAACATTTGATATCGCCTATTATGTTTATAAATCGGCTAGGATCAAACATGTGTTTTAACATGTGCCGGTTCACAAACGGATTTATTTATACATCCTTTGAACATTTATATTTTTATTTTCACCTATACATGTTTATAAATCGGCCAGGATCAAACATGTGTTTTAAAGGGCATTTACTGTACTGGGAAGACAGAAAAAAACCTTCAAAAGGTGATCGTGAGCAATCTCCTTGCAAATGGTCTTAAATGAGTGTATTGTCCAATTTAGAAACTTTTTGAAAGATATTTGCCCTCAAATGATCAACATGTGGAGAGTGTAGTGATTATTCTCAAAATTATCAAAATGTTCGGGCCGAACATTTTCAGGATTTGTAATCTAATCACTAATTTCTCCACATGTTCATCATTTGAGGGCAAATAACTTCCAGCAAATGGACGATACGTGAATTTAAGACCATTTGCAAGAAGATTGCTCACGATCACCTTGTGAAGGCTTTGTCGTCTTCCCAGTACAGTATATTCCCTTTAACATGTGCTGGTTGCGAAACGGATTTATTTGTACCAGGGATGTGTTAGGAAAGGATATGAAACAACATTCTTTCTTTGAGCCCATGCGTGGCACCGCCGAAAAATTGCGTGGTCTCAGCATGTGCTTTTCACGTGTTTTAACAATAACGAACACGATTGCCTAGCAACGGTTTCTCAGAGAGAACAAAAGAAATGTAGAGTCTTATTTCGCTTGTCCACTTCTGTTGGATTGCATCAATACTTTTGTGAGGAAAAGAGATATCAGCGAACAAAAATAAACAGTTTTTTAAAGTAAAATATCTCATTTGCACGCAAATTCACGCAAACTCTGTTAATGAAAGTAAGCAGCTTAATATATGATTTTGATAATGATTGAATCCGACATTTCCGGAAATCTCCGGAAAGTGAAGAAATTGGTTAATTATGTAAGTAAGAATATTATCTTATATCTCCGTTTGTGCATCATTCAACAATTATTTAGAAGAAAAACGAATACAGGATCTTTAGAGGTGTTGCCCCTTAACTTTCTTGAAAATTACAAATAAATGTGATAAGAAACACAGCTTCGAGAAACAAAACAGGCAATTAAAGATACTGCTTTCCAAGTTGACGATAGCAAAATGACGGTGCCGCGCATGGGACTTCAAAGCATTGCAGTGATTGTGGAATGCTTTTGACATTCATTAGCACGCTTTAGTATCCATACAGATGTTTGAATATATTATGGTTGAGTTGTCCCTCCTTCCTAACACATCCCTGTTTGTACATATTTTTGTCAAAAGGGACTGCTGACGACAAGTGTGACCGCTATTCCGTTCAGTGCCTAATACATCTGCGCATGAGCAGATTATTGCTGGGAGAAACGGCCCGAAGGTCAATGGCACTTCTATTTGACCTCACTTCAACTTTTAATCATGCAGCTATGGTAACAGCTATTCAGCTCTGAGAAGGTAGTGAAAGAACATACCACTATGTGCAGCTGTCTCTATTGTTGTCCCGCGGGCACACTGTAAAATGTAGATATGGCAACAGCTATTCAGCTCTAAGAAGGTAGTGAGAGAACATACCACCATGTGCACCTGTTCCTATTGCTGTCCCAGGAACGCTGTAAAAATGTATTTACATCCATCATCCTACACAGCCACATGAACAAATCCCAGTCTGCAGTCTAATAGTATTTATTCAGTGGACTGTCTAACCATGATATAACTACGAAGTGGTTTATTGTGATCAGGAAGGTGTTAGAACTGGAGTCGGCACGAAGAATAATTTATTCCTTCACCAGTCGCGATCATTGATAGCACAAAAGAATATTTGACGCATTTGGTTCTTTGATCCAGTGACGACCGCCGCCAAATATGCAAGATGAATTTTGGATGCATTTAGAGGAATGTATATATTTTGTATGCGCAGAAGATTTCAGAACCACTTCATGAACTGAAGTGCATGTGCAGTAGTAGTACATCTTATAATGATACGATTCTGTGAATTTCAGATTATATCGTTAATTGCTTTTTGTGATAAATGGAGAATACTGTCGAAAATATATCAGGGAAATGTCTCCATATCACACATTAGGCAATCATATTTCCTTCAAAATATCGTGTAAATCGTTTATTGAGTGTTTCACCTTTCATGGAAACAACCTAAAATTCGCGTCCGGAGATGTCCGAAAAAGTTACGGACCAAATTCTTTATACAATTTTATCAACATTTTCATTCGCTCACTCCAAAACTTCTTCACAGTGTGTGTAAAAAGATCAGCTATGAACTCCCAGCGAAGGCTGAACGGTTGACATGTTCCTCAAACCAGATTTTCTTTTGTTATTCAGAGGAAGGCACTGCCTAATTAGAAATACAACGTATTGTTTGAAACACCTGAATGTCTTGAATTTTTATGAGGCGGTGGTCATCATTGGATCAAAGGAGGTCTATCCGAGCGCAGTCCATCCATGCTAGGTCCATGTTGTGATATTAATTGTCCCGCCTTACATTATACCATGGACCTAGCATGGATGGACTGCGCTCGGATAGACCTCCTTTGATCCAATGATGACCACCGCCTCATAAAAATTCAAGACATTCAGGTGTTTCAAACAATACGTTGTATTTCTAATTAGGCAGTGCCTTCCTCTGAATAACAAAAGAAAATCTGGTTTGAGGAACATGTCAACCGTTCAGCCTTCGCTGGGAGTTCATAGCTGATCTTTTTACACACACTGTGAAGAAGTTTTGGAGTGAGCGAATGAAAATGTTGATAAAATTGTATAAAGAATTTGGTCCGTAACTTTTTCGGACATCTCCGGACGCGAATTTTAGGTTGTTTCCATGAAAGGTGAAACACTCAATAAACGATTTACACGATATTTTGAAGGAAATATGATTGCCTAATGTGTGATATGGAGACATTTCCCTGATATATTTTCGACAGTATTCTCCATTTATCACAAAAAGCAATTAACGATATAATCTGAAATTCACAGAATCGTATCATTATAAGATGTACTACTACTGCACATGCACTTCAGTTCATGAAGTGGTTCTGAAATCTTCTGCGCATACAAAATATACATTCCTCTAAATGCATCCAAAATTCATCTTGCATATTTGGCGGCGGTCGTCACTGGATCAAAGAACCAAATGCGTCAAATATTCTTTTGTGCTATCAATGATCGCGACTGGTGAAGGAATAAATTATTCTTCGTGCCGACTCCAGTTCTAACACCTTCCTGATTATACCTGTGTCAACTTTGGATTTCATACATAAAAGCTTTAAGGGATAATTTACCCTGAAATTATTTTGGTTTCAATAAAAGGAGATACTTGAAAGAAACATATTACTGAAGGTTTTACGAGAAGCTGTCAAAGGAAAAGAACGTTATGTGATTTTAAAGTTTTTATTTTGTGACGTCACGTGCGAGTTGCTCTCCCATATGTTGTGTACAAAATAATTTCATAAATTTCTCGTACAGGTATGTGTGCAAAAACGTATTTCTAATGATGTATCAGATGCACAAGAAAAGGATCTATATCTTTTTGAGAAAATGCACATTCTCTCAAAAAAAATTGTGCACAATATATAGGAGAGCATCTCGCACGTGACGCCACAAAATCAAAATGTTAAAATGAAACGGCTTTCTTTTCCTGCGACCGATTTTCGTAAAACCTTCAATTATATGTTTCTTTCATGTGTCTCCTTTTCTTGACACCAAAATCATTTCAGGGTGAACTCTCTTTCGGACGTTAGACAATACACGTCTAGTCCTGATCAGACGGATCTGCAAACTACCCTCATGACCCTGTTGGGTTTTTTTTTTTAAGTCTGTTATTTGCAATTCCACCTCTGAGGATTCTAAAAATGAAAGCATAATGATAGCATATTTAATATGTTTTTCCCCTCATGTTTCTTATATCCTGCGACCAGGGCCCCGTAACATAAAGGTTTGCGATCAATTGCAAATTTGAAAGAAGAATTCTGATTGGTTCCTGGTCAGTCTTATGAACAAATAGCGCATGCAACAATGATGTTGATTGGCCATTGCCACTTTGCGATTGATGGCAGACCTTTATGTTATGGGGACCAGGACTCATATCATCACATTCCTCTATCCGGACTGCGAAATGGGAAATGCCCTCTTCAGTCTTCACTATACATGTATACACAAAAGGTTACTACGTGTGTATATCTAGTGTTGTATGTTTGTTCTTACGAATGTTCTTACGAATGTTCTTACGAAAGTCTCTATGTATAATTAGATATACCTGTTGATATAGTATAATGTCAAAATGTGTAATGTGTAATCATTATTTTCTTATCTATCCATGGTGGCATTATCAAGGAGAACACTGTTTCCAAATTGCTTTAAAGAGTAGCATGTTACATAACGAAGCTTTTTGATCTGCAGCTCATCAGGTTATCATGCAGATATGAAAAATTACAAGAAGAACCAACTATCTATACTGAAAACTAAGATTGACATCTATTTTTAGAGCAGACGCAACGCCAGGACAAATTTCTTTGTCTGCACAAAAGCTAGGGGTCTCAGGAGTTTATAAACGCTGATTCTGAATAGATGATGCATACTTCGGGCCCTACTAACAATGGAGAACTGGTCGTCTGAATAGCTTTGTGCACACTGCGATCCGATAGTTCTTTCTTAAAAGAGGTAGGAAGAGGGGGTAACTATCGGGAGAAAAAGGACAACCAATGCAAGATACTCACAGTGGAGAACCGGTCGTCTGAATAGCTTTGTGCACACTGCGATCCGATAGTTCTTTCTTACCAGAAGTAGGAAGAAGGGGAACTGCATTTATCAGGAAAAAAAGGACAACTAATGTAAGATACTCACAGTGGAGAACTGGTCGTCTGAATAGCTTTGTGCACACTGCGATCCAATAGGTCTTTCGTACGAGGGGTAGGAAGAGGGGGGGGGGGACTATCAGGAGAAAAAAGGACAATTAATGCATAATGAGGACCCTGCATTATTACCCCAGTAAGGATCCCACAGGTCTGCAGGTCACTAGGTACGGAGCAGCTCTGTGGATTTTGCTGAAAACACACAAGTGGCAGCTGCTGGGTTTGAACCCTGACCCTTATGATCGCATGTCAGAGGAACAATCCACTACACCACGCCACGTGGTGTTTTTTTTATTATTATTATTTTGCACAAATACAACCTATGGCTGAAGTGGGTCACCGTGCTTCGATGAACGCATATTGAACTAAATCGTAAGCCTACCTTCACCATGTGTTTACCTTTGGGCACAACATACTCACACATTATCCTGATTATGTAACATATAACAGCAAACCTCAAACATCGACGCGCTTCAAATTTCACAAAGGGTGTTTAGATGACACATCCTTTGTGTCATTTAGGTTTAAGTGAGCTTAGGATAGTCAAGCACATAAAGAAACAGCGTCATTGGAAGAGAGAGGAATTGCGGGAAGGCGTTATAGTGAGGAGAAATGGGGAAATGCAAAGACAAGAATTCGAAGAGGGTGGATAAGGAGAAACAGGGAATAAGGGAGAGGTGAGTACAAACAGACGAAGGGTCTAGACAAGGTCTCAAACGAAGGGTAGGAGCTGGGTGAATTGAATGCAAGCATATTAGTTTATAACTTCCCAGGTCAAAACAGTAGGGAACAGTTAAAAATTCAACTAGTTTCAACTGAAACCAGTTTAAAATCCAACTAGCTTCAACTGATACCAGTTGGAACCCATTTACTCAACTGATAAACATTGGAGGAACCAGTAAGTTCCAATTGAAACCAAGTGACTTTTTTTAAAGTAAAGATATACCAGTTAATTCTAGTTCAAACCAGTAAGACCTGTTGGTATGTCTCCTTGTTGAAACAGTACTGGTGGATTGGTATACCAGTTGACACCGGTAGGCATTACTGGTACGTCCAACCAGTTGATTTCAGTTGAAACCAATTAAACCCACTGGTACATCATCAGTCTAGACCAGTTGATACCAGTTCCTTTATCCAACTGGAACTGGTATCAGGTTAGGTCAATTGGTTTTAATATGGATATTGGAATCATTTATTGGTACCAAATGATCCTAATTGAAAATATCAATTCATTCCAGTTCGATATACCAGTTGCAGAAAAAAAAAAGTTAGAAATTTAATTCTAATGCTTATCCTATTCTATACAACACAATCTTAATCATGTTAAGTCTTATCGAACTCATATCCTGCAGGTATGCTAAAAAAATACAGTTACGCCTAACCGTTTGATACGTAACGATTCCAGTTTGAACACATTTTGCTACATTTAGGTGCCCATGAATTCAAATAAATAACTTTCATATTATTAGATGAAAGCATACATTTCAATAAGTGGTTTTAGGTACAGACATTTACAAATGAATGCGAAATAAATAAACCAAGAGAACAACGCCGAAACGGCAAGCTTGTCAATATTTATTTAATGACTACACTGTTATTTTAAAGCATGTAACGTTGAAAAACAGTCAATCATAAATACTATCGATTTAGGTGTTGCGATTTGACTAGATTAAGCTTAGGATCAGCTAGATTTAGAGTAGAAGTAAGATTAGATTAGGTCAGATTAGATTAGATTAGATTAGATTAGGATTGAATTTCTCACTGAATTTTTCAATTCCTCTTTTCTCGCTCTTTCTCTCTCTCTCACTCTCTCTCTCTCTCTCTCTCTCTCTCTCTCTCGCTTTCCCTTAATCCTCTCACTCTTTATGTTACTCTTATCACATCTTCCTCGGTATTTCTATTTGTTTGATTTGTTTGTTTCGTTCCGGCTGACCCGATACTCTGACTTTCTCGATCAGTCCCCCCCCCCCCCCCCTTTATCTCTCTCTCTCTCTCTCTCTCTCTCTCTCTCTCTCTCTCTCTCTTGTATATGTCTTCCTTCCCATTCTCTCTGTCTCTCTTTCTCTCTCTCTCTCTCTCTCACACACACACACACACACACACACACACATACACACACTCTCTCTCTGTCTCTCTCTCTCTCACACACACACACACACACACACATACACTCTCTCTCTCTCTCTCTCTCTCTTTCTCCACGTTACTCTTAGCGCATCTTCCTCGGTATTTCTATTCTTTTCTACACCGTCTGACCCCCGTGCCTGACATTCTTCATGATCATTCTATTCATTAACAAGGGTAATCTCGTGCTACGCCACAATAGACTCGAAGCACCCAACCCAACCCATCAGTGCAAACCACACACACACACACACACACACACACACACACGATGACACGCACCACTCGGTTTGATCTTACACACAAAAGGCACGCACTCTACAGCATTTTTGCCACCAATCACGAGTGTACGCCATTTTGCTCGCGAAACCTCTTGCACACAACACGCTAGTTGTTTTGCACACCGTCTATCCAAACTCGCGGTGTACAACCCCCCACGTAATAACCACTCTCAGCCAACAAGCGGCATGGCGCGTCACGATCATTTTAGGGCCGTGGGCATATTCCTTGTCCTTCATCTCGTCTGCTTTGCGTTCGTGTCTTCCAGCGTGATCCTATCCCGTCATCTTCGAGAAGATGATGACGACCACGACCATCACGACCACGAGGAGGGCGAAACCGAATATTTCGCTCTGGTCGGGAATTATCTTTTGGAGCAGGAGCTAGCGGAGGCGAGAGAGACTGGAGATTTTACGGAAAACCACGATCAAAACATCACAACGACCCAAGCAGAACTTTTGGTGTCTACTCTCTTCTCAAGACTCGACTGTGAAAACCGTTTTGGAAACTGCAGCCAGGTAGGCACAACATTTGTTTCTCTTTTTTTCCCTTGGTATTCTTCCATTTTTATCCAAATATGTGTGATATACAAAAGAGCAATTCTACTTCATGGCGTTTTTTCCCGACCGTTGTCAGTTTTTTTCACTTCCGCAATTGTTTGAAACTTTTTGTTTGTGGCTGTTCCCCAGATACTTCGTGTACGTCATCGATCGCTCCGCGTTTAAGATTGAATAGGTATGTGTTTTTTTTTTCATAACAAAACAATGTTCTTATGCGTTTACCAATTTTCAAAGATAGGAATATATCTTGGGATGCAGGTGAGGATATTTAGTTATTTTCAGTTTTATTTAAACAGGGTAGCCTTTTCAGTTATAAATGGCTGTCACTGAGAACCCAAACGGATACAAAAAATGCATTACAATACATAACAACGACACTAATAGATCAATACAAAACATAATCAACATTTTTAACAAATTCACCGGACAAGACATAACACACTAAAATCAACAGTAACATCAACATCGAAGTGGTCATAGCTACCAACATAACACAAAACCTCAAATACAATTTTTCATTTTAAAGTAAATGGGATATATAAACTAATGATTATATTGTGTTAATGACAGGTATACGTATTAGCGCTGACGGCTTGTACATGCAATATGATACCGTTAATCTTCTTCTTCTTCTTCTTCTTCTTCTTCTTCTTCTTCTTCTTCTTCTTCTTCTTCTTCTTCTTCTTCTCACTCCACTCTTTCGGCGATCAGTGCACGCGTATGCGCTGGTGTAAATCAGGACATAATGGTATAGCTTGAGTTTTAGCGGAAAATGGGTGCTCGCATAACGTGAAGCTGGTATAAGAAGTTCAATATAGTTATGTTCAAGCGATCAATGAAAGGGGGATGGATATGAGTGTTTGGTAGAACTGGGCATGCGGCTGTGAACTTGTAAGGGTCACATATGGAATACACATGGAACGTAAAATTGTACATACATACATATGGAACTCACTTTAAAAAAATGCAATCTGTGTCATTAAAGCATGCGAAATAAAAGCATGGGCGTGTATCTCACGACTGAGTGGCCAAAATTTCCCTCCCAAAAATGTCCATGTTCCTATTTTTAAAACGATCGTAACTTTCTTATTAATATTCCCATTTTACTCAAACTTGTACTGCTCTGCTTCTCAGATTTTCTGCTTCTATCAGAAGCAATGTATTTTGAACTGGAGTTCCATCCAACGGAACAATGGCCTACTTTTGACCCACTTGTATAACATTCGCTTGGGTGAACACGAAATACCAATCGCCTTATATACGGTTTTCTGCTCATCAACCGCGAACCGGATTTTACGCCTAATACTTTCAGGATGCTTAAACATAGCCTAGGTACTAGGCTGTGAGGCGCGTGGACACAACCCAGTCAGTCAACAACTATGTCTGGTAACAAAGACTACGCCCTAATGACGTCATAGCTCCTCTGGGTTCTTCCCCTCTTGAGAAGGGGCGAGGATGGGATTAGGGCATAGTCTGTGTTACCAGACATAGTTGTTGACAGACCTAGCCTAGAACCTAGTCTAGCTTACACCCTTTGTTAACCAGATACTGTGCGGCTTAATGTGATTTGCATGCATTTACTTAGCGGAATGTACCAGTGGTGGTTAATGGTTGAAGGATTACTAAATTAGAAAAAGAAGTTCCCACTAATCTACGTAAAATTATCCACTTAAAACGAATTTCACATTCGTTTGCCGCAATAAAGTCTCATTTTGACGAAAATTTGAAAAAAGGCACGCCTCCAGTGACGTCAGAGAAGTCAAAATGCCATGAATGCCAACGGCGTGAATCAGATATTTTTTATTTCGTCATATGAACATGTTGTCAAGACAATTGTCTCTCAGTGAGAGATTTAGCTGTCCGATATTGTCTATCGGGCTAGTGCCTGGCATTCACAATTAAAGTCACCGTTGTGATCACCGCTACTTGCTCTACCCGTATTGTTTAAAGCCAGTTGTCTTGACAATAATGCTGAAATTACGTCACACTTCGGTACTCTATAATTCTGCTGTCAGTTTCCAGTTCTATTATCACTGATTATTGGAAGAAAAGTTCTTGTACTGTACAGTAATTTCTTCCATTTTCCGTGTGTGTTTGTCTACAAAAGGTTGGCAACGATGCATAGGCTTCGCTAGTGCGTCACGTCCAGTTACCTAGTGTTACAATAACATGCAGAGTGTACGTAATAGTCACAGTCGCAGTCTTAATTGCGTTATCAACACTTACATGAAGTTAAAGGGATAGTTCATCATGTCAGGGGATAAGAAAGTTATGATCATTTACATTTTTGATGCTGTGCGTCAAGTGCGAGATTTTTGTTTTGTTTTTTGTTAATTTTGTTTTCATACAGGTGTTTGTGTATGTGTGTGTGTGTGTGTGTGTAAAAACGCAGTTCGGATTATGTATCAAATGCACAGGTAAAATGATGCGTACATGTGTTTTATTTTTAAAAAATGCAAATTTTCGACAAAAAGTTGTAAACATCTAACATGTCAAATGGGAGAGCACCTCGCACGCGACCCTACAAAATTTTAAAAAATAAATGATCATTACTTTCTTTTCCTTCGATGGAATTTCACCAAACCTTCACTGATATGTTTCTTTCATATGTCTGCTTTTATTGAAACAAACATAATTTCAGGGTAAACTACCCATCCCTTTAAGTTATTGCGGCGCCAATCGAACCTTTACCCAGAAATATATCTGCCGTAAATATCTGAGCGTACCATGGCGTTCTCGACCGCTTATTATTTTCCATCCGGGATGACGTCATTTAATACTGTCTCATAGCGTTTTCTGTACTGTTTGTATTACCATTAGGAAAACAACATTTGACCTTCCGAATAATTATTGTGATGCGTCAGGTTTTATGGTTATAGTCATGTACTGCTCTTTGAAACCGTCAAGAGAAAGGCATACATGTTGACATGTCTTGTTTGAAGTGTCTCCGTCTCGCTCTTACGGCGTGTATGTTTCTGCCATATTTGTTTTTCTCTCTCTCTCTCTCTCTCTGTCTATTATACTTGCTATATACATGTACTGTATATCACCTTCTCTCTCTCTCTCTCTCTCTCTCCCTCTTTCTCTGCCAAATGGTTTGCATCACACCACAGTACAAATAGAATGCTCATTGTACTCTAGTATTAACAAGTAAATCGACAATTTTAGTTACAAATAAATATAATGATTATTGGCCATGTAGAAAGTTATCACATCTTTAGCAATCTCCTAGTATCACATACTCAAAAGTTCATGCTAACATCCAGCGTATGCTAGCGATATACCGGTATACCCGCGGAAGTGTCCCACGCTTTCACTTGTCTAACCCAGTTCGATGTCGGTGCCCGTCGATCCGTCACGTGCGAAGTCTTGTGAAAACCCACGTGATCGTCCCGCGCGAAGATCTGCCGTCGTCGCTTCGCTTCCGGTCGCGATGACGCTGTTGTCCCATTGTCATTGGCCACCCCGAAATGGGCGCGGAGTCCGAGCGTGCGCACCAATCACAGTGTGGCACGCAATAGCCCTACCCGCTATACTAATAGCGGAATTTGCTGCTATGCCGGGCAATCAATGCAACCCGCATAAGTAAAACCCGCTCTACCTATACTGGAGCGGTACCACCAGAGGTCAGTGAGCGATACACTCAAACACAAAACATCTCCCACTCTGCATGTGATGGGTATATTCGTTGCTATGCCGGGCAATCAATATAACCCGCATAAATTACACAAGCGCTACCTACTGGAGCGATACACGTACAAACCTTATTAACAAAACATCCCCTACTCTGCACGCGCTGGGTACTTGCCCACAGAACAAAAAACAAACTACTGTAGTTTGGGCTCCAGTCGACTGTGACACTCTTTCTCTGTGTACTATATATTATATTCATATCTCTCTTCTCTCTCTCTCTCTCTCTCTCTCTCTCTCTCTCTCTCTAATGTATGTTGCTCACTGTTCTCCTTCTCTCTTCCTCTGTCTTCTTTATATAATAAACATGAATATATATTTCTCTCTTCTCTCTCTCTCTCTCTCTCTCTCTCTCTCTCTCTCTCTCTTTCTCTCCCCCCTGGCATTCATTCTATCTCTAATGTATGTTACTCACTTTTCTCCTTCTCTCTCTCTATCTCTCTCTCTCTCTCTCTCTCTCTCTTTCTCTCCCCCCTGGCATTCATTCTATCTCTAATGTATGTTACTCACTTTTCTCCTTCTCTCTCTCTATCTCTCTCTCTCTCTCTGTCTACTATATATTATATATATTTTTCTCGTCTCGTCTCTCTCTCTCTCTCTCTCTCTGTCTCTCTCTCCCTTGCACTCATTCTATCTATAATGTATGCTACTCACTTTTCTCCCTCTCTGTGCACTCACACTCGCATTTCGTTTCTTGGCGACGTCTTCAGATCAATTCTCTCTCAGTCACTCTCTTTTATCCCAGACCCTGTCTAGACCCTTTTTATATGCCACTAAACCATTCTTTACGCCACTAAACTGCTCTAAATAGAGGGTTCCCACAAGCAGCCATATTGGAGGACACACAATAAAAAGCTGTGCATCAGACCATGAAAAGTAATTGTTTTGATGGTTTTTATTGTTTTATCCTCCGATATAGCTGCATGTGGGAACCCTCTAAACTCCACTATAGATCCTTCCATGCAGACCACACTAGACCTCTCTGTACTGAGGGATGTGTTCTGGAAGGATATGAAGCAACTTTCTTTCTTTGAACCCATGTGCCAAGCCGCCGAAAAGTTATGTGTTCTCAACAGGTGCTGTTCTGGTGTTTGAACAATTATGGATATGATTGGCGGCAACGGCTCTCAGGGAGAACAAAAGACATGTACAGTCTCATTTCGCTTGTCTCGTTCTGTTAAATACTTCCATGAGCATGACAGGTATCAGCAAACACAAATAAAGTTTTTGAAGTAAACTATCTTCGCTGCACGCAAACGCACACAAACACCGTTAATGATAATATATAGCTTAGGAATTTTTGAAAATGGTTGAATCCCACGAGCGCACAAGATTTCAGAAAGCGAAGAAATTGGGTCAATTTTGTAAGTAATTTAAATATCTTATATGTCCGATTTTTTAATGATTCCTCGTAAGTTTTCGAAACAAAGGTAGAGTAAAGGATCTGGCATAATGTGCCCTTAACTTCCTTATAATTTGCAAACAAATTGGTCAAAAACAAAGCTTCGAGAGACAAATGGGCAATAGACCAGTTCGTAGTTACACTATGGTCGGACAATGCACTGAATAAATACTACTAGAATGCAGACTGGGATCTGTTCATTAAGCCGTATAGGATGATGAATGTGAATACATTTTACAATGTGCCCAAAACAACAATACAAACAGGTGCACATGGTGGAATGTTCTTTTACTACATTTCAAAGCTGAATAATTGTTGTCATATATGCATGACAATGAAGAGAAACCTGGTTGAGTATCTAATGAATTTTAAATTTACTCTGTGAGTTGTACAATTGACCCGAGGTCATTCGTACCAGCAACAATCTGCTCATGCGCACATTGTAACTACGAACTCGCTTATTAGTGAAATTTCTTTTCAAGTTGACAACAGCTAAATGTCGGCCCGGCACATGGGACATCAAAGCATTTCCATGATTATGGAATTCTTTTGACATTCATGAGCACGCTTTAGAACTCATACAGATGTTTGAATGTATTATGCTCTCTCCTAACATCTCCGTGCTATACCACACTAGTATACAAATAATGAATTATTTTAATGTTGATGAGTGCAATGAAAAGAATATTTTCAAGAAGTGAAAGATTCAATGGAACGTTCAATCTTTCACCGAATGAAAATATTCTTTCCATTGCACGAATGGGAAAAACTTTCATTACTTTTATACAACATCGAAGTAATCCTTGTCATTTCTTTGCCACTATATACCGTTCTACATGTATACGCATGTACCCCTCTACTAGGCCCCTCTACCATGTCTACACTTCCCGCGTTCCTATTTGTGCTCGCGTTTCTCATTTCCATAATCTAATTCCTAATTCCTTGTTTATCTTTATTCAACCTCTTCAAATTCCTTTGTTTGCATCTCTCCATTTCCCCTCATTCTTAGCCTTTCCTCTTTCCTCTATTTCTTAGTAAATTCTCGATCTGCCTGCAATGTGTCTATTATGCAATGGAATCTCTATCTCTCTCTCTCTCTCTCTCTCTCTCTCTGAAGCTATTTCATCATTCATTCTTCAGCCATTGTTGATCCACTGCTGGATGAAGGCCTCGGCATGGTCTCTCCACTTCTCTTTTTCCCTCGCAATGATTTATACCAGTTGGTATCATGCCAGAATTGCTGTATCTCATCTCTCCATCTGAAAGTTAACATGTGTAATCTAAACATTCTTGGTGAAACATGAAGTGTGTCCGTTGGGGTCCGTTGATATATGTACAATAATCAGGGTAATGTATGAGTATGTTGCGTCCAAAGTTAAACAACCACACGATATGCACGGTAAAGGTGTGCTTACGATTTAAATCGATTTATTTTGTTTAAAGACGGGGTGTTCCCTTTGCAAGTCAAACAAATACACTTTTCTATTTTAAACACAAACACGGAATTTGAAGAATACATATATACTGAATTTGAATTTCCCTCCCAATAATAGGGCTGAAAACTGACTTTAAGCGAAATTACAGCGATCAGTAGATTTTGAGGAGATGAACTGGTCCGTCCGGAACCTAAAACCGAGAGGCCGGCCACCGCTGTGCGCTATGGTCCGCTCCTTGATGCATGCGTTCAATGGGAGAAATATTGTTCGCATCACGCGCTGAGAGGGACGATTCTAACGACTCTGCTCGCTGCGGTTCAACGTAAACAAGAATAGTTGTTCCATTTTTCCTGAAATAGTTCATAAAGCTATAACTGTGCAATTTCATACACATTGTTGTTAGGGTATATTGCTGATTCCTGCCGAGTTTCATGACTTTTGCAAATGGGACACCCTGTCTTTAAGCACGGTGGGTGATTCAGTCATAGGCTGTTCTTCCGGGGGGGGGGGGGGGATGCAAATTACACAATGTCTCTCTCACACCCCACCCCCTCTCTCTATTTCTCTCCCTGCCACCCTCTGCTTCGTTCATGAATCTGCATTTCTTTACGTATTGTACTTTTGTTATCCGTTTTTTTTTTTGTTATTCTCAGAGCACACGAAAAATAGCAGCGCATTATCTTGTCATATGCCTATTGTTGGTCTGTATGAGCAGGGATCGATGTAGATGGTATTAAAGCGGATTATACACCCCGAGCGCTTAATACTCCAGCAAACAGCAGCCAATGCCAGAGGCCTCGTTAAGCCTTATCCATTCGGTACCAAATATCACAGATTTGTGGTTTGGAGATGTAGCTATTGATATTAACTATTAAAAACAATCAAAGATGCATCACGTGAAAGAGCATACATTTCTGCACAAGACGAATCCACTCTGGGCCATTTGTGATATACATTACCTTCGTAATGCTTTTCCAAAGCAAAATAAGGGGCAAACGTGCACTAAATCTTAAAATTGGGACCTAGGAGGTTTTAAGGTGTAGCTCCTGTACATATAAATTACACGTCGACGCATTACTGTTCGCAAGAATTTATTTGCATAATTGATTAACATAATAGGAAAACCGAAAAGGGGGAACTATGCAAGGCTTGACGGATCATCTCCAAATACTGCCCTACTATGACAAAAGGAAGCAAGTGACAAATCACTCAAATCTGGGTTATTGATATTCTTAGATTGTACCTAGCATTCGCTACATACGGCCAAAACCTGGACAAGCAATTTCTTGCTGCGAGATATTCAATCTCTCATGATGTGGTGTTGCACTGATGCCAATGCAAGTAACAGACACATTTTGTTCACTTACAAGAATAGTCTCATTTGTTAGTTGCTTCCTTTTGTCAGAGTGGGGCAGAATACATGTATAGCTTTCTTAAACCGTCATTGATCCTGGAAGAATTAACGGTGGATTAAAAGCTGCTTCAGAATTCCAATTGAGTGTGTGTCTATTGTGATATATCAAGCGTAAATCGTCGTGAACAGTGACAACGTAAACATGAATAGGATGAGACTGTATATCACTTCATTTTTTATTTTTAGTTTTATAAGCAGGATATTAGGCATATGGGATCATCATTTGTGGTTGTCTAGGTCATTTTTGACTGGTATAATCTAATATTACTAAATTAGTTATCTTAAAGAATTAATATTTCAGTCTTTAACGTTTGTGTGTTAGATTAATTGTGCATTATTGTTGAAAAATACAGATATCACTTACAGAGTTGATGTATTACATGTATAGGAATTTGATGAATACTACTTTAACTTGGTAAATATTACTGTATTGACCATATTCTGTTTGACAATCGTGAATGTTTTGTTCGATTTATCACTTCAACACGAATATATATTCAAACGATACGATACGCTTATGTTCTATGATATCTCATGATATCTCAATAACGTGTTTTCTTGCATGTTTGTAAAATTATTCTGCATTGACGCACATGTTTTATCTTTTTGTTAGCAAGGCGAATTTCCATGAATGGACGGTAACTGATTAAATTCCATATTCAGTTATTCAATTTGATTAAACACCCGCTTCTTCTTATATTTGGCCTTTTGACCTTTCTGAACAAGTCTGACTTCCAGAATGTTTGGCATTTTAATCAAACTATGCAATAAATAGGTCTGGCTGGCAGTAGACTAGTCTCTCTCTGTCTCTCTCTCTCTCTCTCTCTCTCTCTCTCTCTCTCTCTCTCTATCTATCTATCTATCTATCCCTCTCTCTTTCTCTCTCTCAGTCTCTCTCTCTCCCTCTCTCTCTCTCTCTATCTATCCCTCTCTCTTCCTCTCTCTCGGTCTCTTTCTCTCTCAGTCTCTCTCTCTCTCTCTCTCTCTCTCTCTCTCTCTCTCCCCCTATCTCTCTCTATCTATCTCTCCCTATCTTTTTTTACTCTTTCTCTCTCTCTCTCTCCCTCTCTCTCCCCCCCCCCCCTCTCTCTCTCTCTCTCGCTCTCTCTCTCTCTCTCTCTCCCTCTCTCTCTCTCTCTGGTTTCTCAGGGAACATGTAGTCTTGTCAGCACCACACGTACTTTAAATGTTTAAAAATACTTTTAATGAACTATTTTAAATGTCTAACGGTCTGGATCGTAGGCTAGTCTGGACGCGCATAGCATATAGGGTAAAGTCCAATAACAATACCACGACACAATAGTATGACACAAATAGGGCGTATGCAAATAAGAAGTAACAAGGGATAAAAAAAAAAAAGGGGGGGGGGGACTTAAGTGGAATAAAGGACAAAGACCGAGAAAGAAATAAAATAAAAAAAAATGATACACGTAGTTGGCTCCGCATTCGAAGCGAGAAAGAAAAACGTGTATGAGTGAGATAGATTATATGGCTCACCGCAGTATCCAAAGCAAGGTCAAAAATCTCTCCCCATTGTCTGATCTATAGTACCCAGTAAACTTGGCAGACATGTTAATAAAGGTACATTATAGAGTACCGAAGTGGTGTCGTCATATGAACATGTTGTCAAGACAGTTGGCTCTAAACAAACTCATTCCAGTGAGAGGTTTAGCTGTCCGATATTGTATATCGGGCTAGTGTCCGGCATTCCCAATTACAGTCCCCGTTGTGATCACTGCTGCTTGCTGTACCCGTATTGTTTAGAGCCAGTTGTATTGACAATAATGCTCAAATGATGTCACACTTCGGTACTTAATAATAACCCATTTCGTAATTGCAATTTGCGCATGAACAGATTACTGCTTTTAGTAAATGACCTCAGGTCAATTCCCAAACTCACAGAGTAAAATGGGAATTCATTAGATAGTCGACCACATTTCAATTTATTGTCATGCAAATATGGCAACAGCTACTTAGCTCAGAGAAGGTAGTGAAAGAACATTCCACCATGTGCATCTGCTTCTATTGTTGTTCTGGGCACACGGTAAAATGTCTTTACATCCACCATCCAACACAGTTTCATGAAACAATCCCAGTCAGCAGTCAAGTAGTATTTATTGTCCGACCATTGTGTAAGTACGAAATGGTCAATTGGTCTATTGTTCATGCAAGTACAGGCAACTAGTAAAAATAATACAACATGACCTTCAGTTTAAGACTGTGCGCTGTTCATCGTTCGACCCATACTGACAATATTGTGACCACTATGCAAATACGATGTATTTATTTAATTTTTTTCATTCATGGTGGATTTCGTCGTACATGATTTTTCAGTGCGCCAGCGATTTCGTCACTGATCTGTTCACCGCCCTCAACGTTGAAGTCTTGAGCGAGGGTGATTTCTACGAGGCTGCGCCGCGGCTGCTCTATGCCGCCTTTCGGATCGAGGATGTGTGTTCCGACGGAGCTAGCGGGCTGGACCTTAGTGAAGAAGCGGTCTTCGAGGGACTGTTCGCCGCGGAGGAGGATGACTCAAATACCACTCTGACTGAACATGACCTCGAGGAGATTTTCCACAACTTCACCGATTACTACACCCCAACGACGAATGCAGAGGTGATTATCATCGTTATGATTGATGGTTTTTATGAAAAATATGTGATACAATATTGCGTGTGTGTTTGTATGTGTGTGTGTGTGAGAGAGAGAGAGAGAAAGAGAGAAAGAGAGAGAGAGAGAGAGAGAGGGGAAGAGAGATAGAGAGAGAGAGAGAGGAGAGAGAGAGGGGGAGAGAGAGAGAGAGAGAGAGAGAGAGAGAGAGAGAGAAAATAAGATGTGGATAATGGTTTTTGCGACTATAAGTACTGCATTGTGTGTTTGTGTGAGTGCTTGTATGTTGTGTGCGCGCGCGCACGTGTGTGTGTGAGTGTGTGTGAGAGAGAGAGAGAGAGAGAGAGAGAGAGAGATTTGGAAAGGGAGAGAATAAAGAGATAGGATAGAGATAAAGAAGTAGATTATAGACATTGTAGGAGAGAGCGTGTGGGAAAGCAAACAATATTACTCAAGAGGTTAAGAAAGCTATTATGAATGCGTTTTTTATCACTAAAATATTTTATTTCCTTATTGCAATTCTGTCGACAATAATATTGCATCATCATGATTCAAACATACTCTTTACTTTTTCCTAAAACCAATTTAACAGTGTTTCGACGTCGAGACCGTTTTTACCGAGACCGTGGTTGACCACGAAGCGGGAGCGAACGAAACCGAGGTCCATGCCCTGGCCGAAGTCGTGGTTGCCAAACTTCTTCAGGGTTATTGCATCGGGGAGGCGACGGCGCCTAAAGCAGAGGACTTCATCGATGCCGTCTTCGATACGTACGGTACCGACCACGTCGTACACGAAGAAGGTAAGATAACTTAAATCAAACTTTGTTGTAATCATGTAGGGTCCATGTTGTAATTCACAACTTCATAATATGATTATAAGAATGAAAAACACTAAAAAAATAAGAAATCACATGGAAATACAGACAAAGACATGAATGTGCCCGGGATAAAAAACAAAATACTATCGGGCTTAAACATTAATCCCACAATGACTATCGTATTAGCTCGTCGTTGCTGTCGGAACATAGTTCAAGAACTAGACCGTAATGATTACAAATGTAATGTTGTGTCGTTATAGTTGAAAATACTGTAAAACATATGATAATTTTACATATGTTCACACGAGGACCACTATTCCCAAGCCTTGCTTCTATTGGGACCCCTCCACAAAAAAATATTGTTCTTATTAATAAATGTTGTAAATCATATTTTGTTTATTTTTTATTACGTATATTGTACCTGAATTTACATCGTTGATTATATAGTGTTAGCCTAGGTGCTAGGCTGTGAGGTGCATGGACACAACCCAGTCTGGTAACAATTATGTCTGGTAACACAGACTATACCCTAATCACATCCTCACTCCTCAAGCCAGAGGAGCCGTGACGTCATTAGGGCGTAGTCTCTTTTATCAGACTTAGTTGTTAACCATCTGGGTTTTGTTCATGCAACTCGCTAATGTTGTGTTGGAGTTCTTCTTTTTGTGTGTGGAAAAATAGAATTAAATATTGAATCTTGAATCTATCTGCAACACCATGCGTGGAGCAACAGCGGCCATGCGCCTGAGTGTCCACGTGGTACTCATCTGTATCCTTGTCTCTCTTTGATTCAGAGTTCGAGACCCTGCTAGCGGCTTTGGGCATAGGCGGCGAGTCGAACCACACGGCCGGGGAGGAGACGGGGCATGAAGGTCATAATCACCGTAGAAGACGAGCCGCGGCTCAATCAGTGGCGGCAGCGGTGGGATCAGTGTTCATGAACACACGCCAGCGACGCGCGGCGGACGACCACGACCATGATCACGCGGATGAGCACGGTGACGAACTGAATGTCTCTGCGGTAAGCCTCACAAAATTAATCTTTATGTTTCAGCGTGCATATTAAGGAAACATGACTTTGTGTGAAAACAGTCATGAACATTCAAGTTCATTTCTTTCAACACTTTCAGTTCGCAGTACATTGTATTCATACAAACTTCAACTTTTTTTTTCGACATCGTCAGACGTACTATGCGGGGTAGGAACTCCTAGATTTTTGTGGGACGTCGACGAGCAATATTAATTCCAACTTCACTTTTTCTTTCGATATCATTAGACATGCTATACGGGGGAGGAGCTCCTAGATTTTTTCGGGGTCGACCACGAGGCAGGCGTGACTGAAGATAACTTCATCTCTATGGCTCCGTCCCTCCTGCAGCAGATATTAAGTGGAGCCTGCTCGGTAACGGTGACCGACGAGCATGCCGAGGGCATTTCCGATGCTGCCAGTGAGTATATAGTCTAGATTCTAGTCCGCATTATACACAGCGCGCGGCGAAACTCAGCACAACGATATTGAGTAATTCTCGGCCATCGCGCGATCACTCGATATCGCTATGCTCAGTTTCGTCGCTCGCTGTGTATACGAATGCGGGCTGATAAAATACGTCTAGGACCTAGACCAGTGAGTATACGGAATTCGCCTTTCATAGAATACATGTACCGAAGTGTGACGTCACAATAATCATGTTTGACATTATGCGTGCAAAGAAAGCAGCGGTGATCACAGCGGAGCCTCTAATTTGTAGTGCCCGACAACTTGCCCGCTAGACAAAATCGGACCGGTAAAATGATTTTGTTTAGAACCAGTTGTCTTGACAATATGCTCATATGACGACACAACTTCGGTACCGAAGTGTGAGGTCACAATTTAGGAACTCATTCTCAAGACAGTTGGTTCTAAACTATGCGGGTAGAGCAAGCCGTGGTGATCACAGCGGGGACTCTAACAAGTCTAATTTGGAGTGCCCAACATTAGCCCCTCAGGCCCCTTTCTAACACAGCGTTGGATTCCGAGAAATGGAAATGAGTAATTTAATCTCAATGTAAAAATTTCAACAAACATACATTTTCTTACTCCTTCGCTGTACGCCTATGCCCCCCCCCCCCACTGCCCCTCTCTCTCTCTCTCTCTCTCTCTCTCTCTCTCTCGATCACTGTAACCATTTCCCCCTCCCTCTGTTTTCTTCCTCGTTCCCTTTCTATTCCCCCCAATGGGACATTTTGTTATTGTTGTATTGGTCATGTTTAAATGCTGTTTATTTGTTTTGTGCAAACTGATAAAGAAATCTCCCCATTTCTCCTCCCCTCCCCCCATTCCCCCTCCCCTGTGTCTACCACCACCCCCTTACCCTTCTCGCTCTCAGTCTGGGGTTTCGGCACCCTCGCCGTCCTTATCATCAGCTTGTGCTCCGTGATCGGGGCGTTGTTCGTCCCGTGCATGACCGGGTTCGTTCACGAGGCGGTCATCCAAACCATGATCGCCCTCGCTGTCGCCACGCTGTCTGGCGACGCCATTCTCCATCTCATCCCTCAGGTAAGATCAATCAATATCAGAGTTCTGGCATGTGCTCTACTATAGTTTTATCTGACATATTCTGTAAAATGTGTTACTAAATCAACTAAATTACACGCTGACTTTTCAATAACATATCCAAGCATTGATATTTTTTTCTATCAGATTGAATTATCAATCTACGGAGGTTCGGCCTACAGGCTGTGAGGTGCATGGATACAACCCAGTCTATTAACAACTGTGACACAGACTACACCACAATCCCTTTCTCGCTGCTCAGGCCAAAGGAGCCATGACGTAATTATGGCGTAGCCTGTCTTACCAGACATAGTCGTTAACAGACTGGGTTGTGTCCATGCACCTCACAGCCTAGTACCTTTGCTAACGGAGGATAACAAAACTCAAAGATTATAATCGAGAAACATCTTTGCTTGTTTTGACAGGCTGTTGGGCTGCACGCACACGACGCATCCTCTCACGGGAGCGAGGCACACGGCCCGACTAGTCCCGAACTCGCCTACGTGTGGAAGTGTCTGGTCGTGCAGTTGTCGATCTACGGCTTCTTCGTCCTCGAACAAATCGCCTCGATGATGTCGGTGAGTTTGCCTCTTAAAGGGACAGTTCACCCTGGAGATAAGCTGGTTTCAATAAAAGCAGAATCGTGAAAGAAACGTATCAGTAAAGGTTTTAGATGATGTCGATCGATAAGTTTGCGTTTTAATTGACTCTTTGCGGATAAACTGCTGCTCTATGGACATGTGCATTAATTGTAATAAAAAGTAACATGTAGCACATTGATTTTTAAATTGTTATGTTCGTTTGCTTTGATAAATTACACGACGAAACAAAAACAAAAATCATTATTGTACCAGCACATGTTTTTCTACTCATGTCTTATGTGTACTCTTCACTCTTTGACCTTTGACCTTTGACATTTGACCTGCAGTGTTGCAAGCACTCCCATTCCCATGACAACGTGGTGAGCGTGCAGATGGGCGAGACGAGGAACTCTGCGAGGGCCTACAAGAATCAGAGGGACCTGAACTCATCGACCAGGGAGCTGGTAAGTTGGTTACAGCCCGATATACCTAAACCTATAATCATTATGTCTATCAAACCCTTTGTCTACCAAACAATACGTCTATCGTACTATAATGTCTCTCAAACACTTTGTATATCGAGCCATATGTCTATCAGACACTTTGTCTGTCAAACCATATGTCTATCAAACACTTTGTCTACCAAACCATATGTCTATCAAACACTTTGTCTACCAAACCATATGTCTATCAAACACTTTGTCTGCCAAACCATATGTCTATCAAACACTTTGTCTACCAAACCATAATATGTCCATCACACAATATTTGTCTATCAAACCATATGTCTATCCAGCACTTTGTCTACCAAACCATATGTCTATCAAACACTTTGTCTACCAAACCATAATATGTCCATCACACAATATTTGTCTATCAAATAATATGTCTATCCAACACTTTGTCTACCAAACCATATGTCTATCAAAACTTTGTCTACCAAACCATATGTCTATCAAACACTTTGTCTACCAAACCATATGTCTATCAAACACTTTGTCTGCCAAACCATATGTCTATCAAACACTTTGTCTACCAAACCATAATATGTCCATCACACAATATTTGTCTATCAAACCATATGTCTATCCAGCACTTTATCTACCAAACCATATGTCTATCAAACCATATGTCTATCAAACACTTTGTCTGCCAAACCATAATATGTCTATCACACAATATTTGTCTACCAAACCATATGTCTATCAAACACTTTGTCTACCAAACCATATGTCTATTAAACACTTTGTCTACCAAACCATATGTCTATCAAACACTTTGTCTGTCAAACCATATGTCTATCAAACACTTTGACTACCAAACCATATGTCTATCAAACACTTTATCTACCAAACCATATGTCTATCAAACACTTTGTCTGCCAAACCATATGTCTATCAAACACTTTGTCTACCAAACCATAATATGTCCATCACACAATATTTGTCTATCAAACCATATGTCTATCCAGCACTTTGTCTACCAAACCATATGTCTATCAAACACTTTGTCTACCAAACCATAATATGTCCATCACACAATATTTGTCTATCAAATCATATGTCTATCCAACACTTTGTCTACCAAACCATATGTCTATCAAAACTTTGTCTACCAAACCATATGTCTATCAAACACTTTGTCTACCAAACCATATGTCTATCAAACACTTTGTCTGCCAAACCATATGTCTATCAAACACTTTGTCTACCAAACCATAATATGTCCATCACACAATATTTGTCTATCAAACCATATGTCTATCCAGCACTTTGTCTACCAAACCATATGTCTATCAAACACTTTATCTACCAAACCATATGTCTATCAAACCATATGTCTATCAAACACTTTGTCTGCCAAACCATGATATGTCTATCACACAATATTTGTCTACCAAACCATATGTCTATCAAACACTTTGTCTACCAAACCATATGTCTATTAAACACTTTGTCTACCAAACCATATGTCTATTAAACACTTTATCTACCAAACCATATGTCTATCAAACACTTTGTCTGCCAAACCATATGTCTTGCATACCCTATAGAGTACCGAAGTGTGACGTCTTGTCAAAAAAAAAACTGGTTCTAAACTGTGTGGGTCGAGCAGACATCGGTGCAGAGCGGGGACTCTCATTGAGAGTGCCAACACTCACCCGCTGGACAGTGTCGGACCAGTGAAACTCTCATCTGAGCAACGTTCTTTAGAACAAAAAGCGAAAGTTGAATACAAAGAAACATGCACGCACAAATATTGAATCTGAATACCAATTGAAATATATCATCATGATTATTATAAAGCTATGTGTTCAATATCAAATTTGTAATCTTTCTTTCTTTCTGCACTTTTCAGACGAAGGATGACCCCAACGGCGACCTGAAGAAGAACAACCGTATCAAAGGTATGTTCCCAATAAAAAGGACAGTACAATGAGAGTAATAATATGATGATTTGTAAAGCGCAATAACTTCATGAAAATATATTCTGCTGTCCTGCCAGAGCTAATAAGTACTGTACATATTACATAAACAAATAGTTTTCAGTCTTGATTGAGTTTTTAATGGTCTGGCTTTCCTTATTTCTAGTGGCAATTCATTCAATAATATAGGTGCTGCTCAAAGAAATGACCAGTCTCCGAGTATTAAGTTACGACCATGAGTTTGAGAGTCTTGCGATTTAACAATTCACTTATAGGAGCTTTGTAAATTACCTCTGATATTTTAATGTGATTCTCTGGCGAACTGGCAACCAGTGAAGTTCATTCAGGAGGAGGATGATTCGGGAGATTTTTTTTTTTTTTTTTTTTTGGGGGGGGGGCACTTACCGTAATGTGTGAAAATAAAGCTGGCCCGGCTCTGCCCAACCCGGAATAGATTCATGATTTCTCGAAACTCTTCTTCGGAAACAGCGCACGTTATTATTGCCTCTTTTAACGCGCGCAAAAAAACTGGCCAATCCCGATGCGAGTACACTACTGCCATACTCGCTATAGCACAGAAATAAGCATCTTCCTGCCGTGACAATCTTTTCGTTCGTCCAGGTTGCAACACCACTGCTATGATGATCGTGTTGGGCGATTCCCTGCATAACTTCGGCGACGGGCTGGCCATCGGGGCCGCGTTCACACTGGGTGTTCCTGCCGGTCTCTCAACCAGTGTGGCCGTGCTATGCCATGAGCTACCCCATGAGCTAGGTGAGTATGTGAACACACCTGAGTGTTTCACTGAGATGAGCGTAAGTTACGCACGACTTTACGAACGACTGGTGATCCCTTCTTCCCTTGTAAAAAAGTATCATGATGATATCATGATATTTATATCATGATATTACCGTCAGACCCGATGATGGTAAATTGGCACATCATTTTGTAAATATCATGATATTATAAGTATCATGATAATATCATAATACAAATATCATAATATTATCATGATACTTTTTGGGGGGTTTTAAGGCAGACATGATCATGGTACAATATGACGATAATATCATGATATTTTCTGCACTGTATCATGATATTTGTATCGTGATATGATGATGATGATAATTTGATGATTGGTATCATGATATTTGCTGCATAAAGTATCATGATACTTGTATCATGATACTTGTATCATGATATTCGCTGCTGGTATCATGATATTTGCTGCTTAGTATCATGATACTTTATCATGATATTTGCTGCTTAGTATCATGATACTTGTATCATGATATTTGCTGCTTAGTATCATGATACTTGTATCATGATATTTGCTGCTCATAGTATCATGGTACTTGTATCATGATATTTGCTGCTTGGTATCATGATACTTGTATCATGATATTTGCTGATTGGTATCATGATACTTGTATCATGATATTTGCTGCTTAGTATCATGATACTTGTATCATGATATTTGCTGTGGAGTATCATGATACTTGTATCATGATACCAAGCAGCAAATATCATGATACAAGTATCATGATACTAAGCAGCAAATATCATGATACAAGTATCATACCAATCAGCAAATATCATGATACAAGTATCATGATACTATGCAGCACATATCATGATACAAGTATCATGATACCAAGCAGCAAATATCATGATACAAGTATCATGATACCAAGCAGCAAATATCATGATACAAGTATCATGATACCAAGCAGCAAATATCATGATACAAGTATCATGATACCAAGCAGCAAATATCATGATACAAGTATCCTGATACCAAGCAGCAAATATCATGATACAAATATCATGATACTTGTATTACGATACTATGCAGCAAATAGTGTGATACAAATATCATGAGATCAATGTATCCAATGTTTTACTTTTACAGGATAATACAGAATGGGAAGTTGATTTTGTTTCCTGTAATCCGAGAGTCTAATGGTCAAGTAGCATTCACTAGCAGAGGGACATCCATACATGGCGTGGCAACACTGCTTTAAAAATAAAAGAAGAATAGATGGACATATTACAATATCAATACATGTACAATACAACATTGAACCTCTCACTTTTCACAGGGAATCTTACAAAAAACACTCATGGACAATCTTTGAAGTAAAATATTGAACATTTTATTAAGGAACAATATTTATGGGAACTACAAAACCCACTGACATCATGATATTTACGTTTAAAAATAAAACAATGTAACATAAAAAAAACCCTACCTCGCAAGTCATATTTAAAGGTTCTTACATGTGCTACATGCACATATTTGAATAATTCAAAGGGTTACAATGCAAAATTATTCTAAAACTGAACAGCAAATTTACTTTGTGGATTAAAGGAGTGCTCATGGCTCCATCGTTGCAAATGGCTTTCAATGAAAGCTGGAATAGAGGGGAAAACTTTTAAAAAATGAGGAAAAGAGAGTTATGAATTATTCAATAAAACGAACAATCACTGCCAGAAACATAAATACAACATGATCTAATGCAAAACGTTCAATACAACCAAGACACTGACTTATTTGTGCCTTCGCACAAGAATCTACATTAGCATGTTTTTGCATGTATGAACTACTGGTAATACAAAAGTCCCTCTCTTTCAAAAAAGAAAAACTTTTTTTGATGAAAATGTGTTACATATTAACTAAGTGTATCATGACTATGCTTCATGATACATGTAGACAAAATCAAATGAAGAGTGTATAGCAAGCTTTGTGCATGGTTGCACGACAGTGCGACCTCGGGTTTCAATTCACATGGATTGGCAAATTGCATTAATTTCTTTATACATATGTACATGTGTTTTCCATTCCATTCAATAAAAAAGTAAAATTTGAAAATGTTTCAAGGACTGGAAAGCTATAACACAATGTGTACTACATATGCCTTGAGCATGGTAGACCCTTTAGTTACACATACTACACATGTATGTACATGTAGATTACTGTAATACAGTGCATTAATCTATAGATTCTGAGAAAACAAATAAGAACATGTACATATGGCAAACTTACAACCATGACATGCAGATTTGGTCACGATTATACCATGAGCACTTATATTTGAGCCAAAGACTGTGGCTTAATTACATTTTGTATTTTGTTTATTCTTTTGAAAATTACATTTTATGGCCCGTCCTTTTTATAAACATCTGCAAACTTCATGAAAGTTTGCACATATCACGTATCTTTGGGATACCAACTGTGAAATTTTAAAGTCAGAGGTACTATAACTCCAGTAGAATAAATGAAAATCTAACTAAATGTAGTTTCCACTGAGATTTGATTATTTTTGTGGTATGCAAAAAGAAATTAAGCTTGATCAATTATCAAAGATTATATCCTCAAAACCAAATATTACGCTTTGTTGATTTAAGGGAAAGGTTATATAGCCACTCTCTCTCAAATGATGACAAAGTCAGGGAACTTTCAAAATTAGGTCTGCAAAAGAGACGGGCTACCTTTAAACTTCTTAGATGGCTTTAGCGGTACATAACAACAAGTATCAAGGAAAATCAGGAACTCAAAATCACTCTACAAATCCTGAACACACACAAACCAGATAGTGTTTTGCACATTGATACATTCCAACAGACCAGTGCATTGCAGCTTTGGTTCAGACTTTCGCATGAATACATTATTTTCCCGAGTATACAAGAGATAGTCTTACATGTGATATCAGCAGATAAAATTACATGTATAAAGCTTATAGTAAGCCTTTGATGAATAGTCTCACTGGTTGATAATCTGTTCATTCAGAAAAACGATAATTAAGACTAGAGCATTTTGACTGCCACACAGTCGATAAACAGGTCTCTGCATTACCTTGCATTACCTTAGCCCGGTACTATTTTTCGTTTCTGTTCTCACTGGCGCTCTTAGCCCCGGACTATTTGGCTTGGCCCTGCCATTGCGGGGTTAGGTCTGCTGGGCCAAATAATCCCGGATTATTGGTGGGGCTAGCCCACTTTGGTAAAAACAAGTGAGAACAGAAAATGGTCTAAGCTTAGCCCCGTACTATAGGTGGGGCTAAGGCCCCCCCTTAGCCCCACCTATAGTACAGGGCTAAAGGAAATTTTTGCCAGTGTGAAAAGCATTTACATACACATGTACTAAGTCTGAAGCAAATCTGTTAAGTGGTTCTATTTTGCGTAAAAAGGTTAAAAACTGACAAATTGGGCAATATTTCACAACGTTCATTGGGCGTGTTTATCATCTTTTCAGAATTTGAAACGCGTTTCCAAAGGCCTTTACAAATGTTTCCAGAGGCCTTTACAAATGTTTCCAAAGGCCTTTGCGAATGCGTTTAAAGAAACGGTGCGTTTATCAACCCAATCGCTCAAGTCGAAAACCGACCTTGTCACTGCGCAGCTCTACTGCGCCGTTACATGTGCACTGTAGTACAAGAGTGTGCGATCGATGTGTTTACGGAAACACATGGTTTCAAGTCATTTCAAAACAGCTTTGCGTTTATCTTGCTTCTCTAAACGCGTTTCTGGCTCAAACGCGTTTAGGATCGCACAAATTTGCGCGTTTCAAACAGCTTACCGAACCCCATAATCAAAATACCTTTGCGTTTATCAACTCCCTGAAATGCGTTTTAAAAAAAATTAAACGCGTTTGGAAACCTTAATTCAACCAAAGAAAGAGTTGATATACACGCCCATTGACCGTTTTATTGACAATTTTACACAGGTCATTAGTTTTTATAAATTACATACTGCACAGGTACCAAGTTTGATGCAAATCCATTGAACCTTTCTCAAGATATTGCGTAAATGATTTCGGAACGGATGGACAGACAACCCGAAAACATAATACAATGCGTCCTTCCACTTTGTGGCAGAGACATAAAATGCATTACACTTACAGTTCACATTTTTGAAAATATAAGAACTTTCTAAATGATACCAGTACATCTACTTCCTAAAATCTTAAATGAATAGTACAAATATTTTCTTTTCTGAGAATTGAGGGTGCATGCACTGTATGTACAATGTATAAACCAACGTCGTATTACATCAAGTTAGTGATGGTCGTTATTGGGTAATATTCTGCAGCAATATTCTTAGAGAGGAAGTCCACGCTGAAATGAAATTGTTTGTAAAGGGACAGTAAACCAGAAATCCCATGGTCAGCAGAATGTTGTGAAGAGTAGCAGACAAATTTCTTATCATTCAAGTGGGCATACATCACTATATTCTTCTACATGATGGGAATGTTGTACGGTATACTGAGAAGGAAACTGGACAGTTTGAGATTGCAGGACTCAATGTGATGCTATTTAAGGCATAGCTGCTTTTGCTTGTAATGAAAGAAAAATAAAACTTAAATAAATCAATGGAGCTTCTGAGCAGCTCCTCCATTTTAATTTTCTAAAAAAGAATCACATTCATACAACTGAAGTTGATACAGTATTAAACACATGTATTCATACATACATGTACATTCCTATACAAAATATATCATTCTATTCATTCAACAAGAATTTGCATTTGATTCATTGCAAGTTTGAAACAATCATTACTTTCTTATCCTCCATCTAACTGTTGTCAAACTGTCGTTATCTGTATCTCTCATTTTTACACTTTTATTTCAAGGGTGGACTTCCCCAGAAAGAAATATCATTAATTGCTCAACCCTACATTGTGTACAATACAAACACTTACTTCTTCCCTGCCTTAGCCTTTCTCTGATTGGTTTGTTTGTTCCTGCGTTGGCTGAAATCTCTGTCAACATACCGTGGGTAGGAGAGCTGAAAATAGTGTGTTGAGAAAGTATAAAAAATAATTAGAATAAAATTGACTTGAATATGCCACCTGCCGGATGAAAGCCACCAATAATTCGTCAAAATTAATCATTTGGTTTTATTTACTACATACATTCTTTTTACTTAAACTAGTAGGGATTCAAAGCTTTCAATGATATCAAGCATATTAAGTTAACTATTCAAAGCACAACCAATATATTATCATAGAAGAAATCAATGATATCTTATGCAGAGAATATGCATGAAATTGCAGAGTTTCTATAATTTTTGATCGATACCGGAGCAATCCGATCACGAGCCAAGACATTTTCTCGCAAACACAATGTAATTAGTTATCGTTATCGCTATCGATACTTCCGCACGCAGTCCGAAGGAATTATTTTGGCAACCACGTGGTGTGAAAAGAAGTAGCGCATTAAATGAGGTTGCTTACTTCAATTATATATTAACGTACAGAAACTTGCTAGTGCTTTTCTATGGGAAAAAATCTCGTTCGTGCCAGCCATAAATTGAAGCTAGCGATTATTTCCGATCGTATACGCGAGAACGATACTTGGTCAGTTGGAACAATAGCTGCCATTGAGAACGAGATTATTTGATGTCATACCACTGGAACATAATATACCGGTATATCGTCGATACCGGAATATGTGGTACCGAGAACCTTGAGTCGAGCTGGCTTGCTAGCTCCCAGCTCGGCACGCGCGCGGCATGCATCACTCTTACATTTCATTGATTCTGATCAATGCGCCGGTTTCTACAAAACAGCTCCAGGGCTCGAAAGCTTCGATCGAGGCCCGGTTTACAAATCGAATCGACTCAGGCTTACTTGTGATGCCAAACTTCTTTATCCGTGATCATTGGAGTTCACCGCATGCATATGTTTGACATGTTAACCGCATAGATTTACTGCTTGTTTTTCAACTTGGAAAAGGCCAGTACTTGTCTTTGAGATTTCAGAAGAGAGACAGATTGAGCTTGTACCTACATGTAGCTACAGAGCGACAAAATATGATGAAACTGAACATTTGAATGGATTATCCACCAAACTCAAAATCAGACAAATATTTCATTAGAACACATCTAAATGTGGTAACTTAATCTGAGATGACATGCAAGGTATGAGAGTGCTTTCTGCAAACATTAGAAACATTAAAGAATTCATACCTTTTGATGGCGCTGACCTGGCCAGGATGTAGTACAGGCCGGTTGATGGTTTCTGCACCATGTAGATTGCGATGCTTCCCTGTCAATGATAAGCAGTCCGCACTTCAATGCCGAACACAGCAACAGTCAAGTCCCTTGACCAAGGCCACCTGAACCCTGAGGACCTGAGGACACTTGGAGCTGAAAAAGCACACACACAACAAAAAACATAATTAATAAATGTATCTTGATTACCACAGCAGTATCAATTTGTGTGATGTGCTAAATGTAATGTAAAAATGTAACATTTCACAACCTGCAATAATATAGAACGGTTGCTAACTATCTTAATGTTCAGTCCTGCAGGTCAATTTCTTATTTTTGGTAATTTCTATTCATGCGTACAGTTCACATTTAAAAAAAATGGGACGTCATGGTTATCATCACTCCAATTACAGCAATAAAATGTCATATCAATGGAAATAAATTCATGGTGGATCAATGCACCATTTAATAGCTTGGCTCAAGATTTGAAGTAAACATGCCATAATTTATGCAAAAAGTACTGCATTGCAATTACAATAAACAACATCTATGACACTTACTCTCTTGATGTGTTGTTTGATGCCAATTGTAGCATACAGGAACACAAGTAGGCCTGCCTTCCTACGCCTTCCTTCATTTGGACAAGAAGAGTATGTAGCTCTGAAATCCTAAAAAGAAAATAAAGTATCACAAATATGGTTGGAAGTCATGGGAATCTACTTTTAAAACAAGATAGTCTAAATGACTATGTACATAGTTGCGTGTCCTATAAAAGTCCAAAGATATAGTGTACATGTATTCTTACTTTTTCTGGCATGCAAATGCTAGAAATAACATTTATTTTTAAGCATGAATATTTTTTTACAACCTTTAATATTATATAGTCTAGTCAATTGCTATTTCATTTAACAGTAGGCAGTTCATTAAATAAAGATATAAACTCGAGTTCTGATTACCACCAAAGCCAGATGATCAGGTATACGGTACTATCTATTAATACATACATGATTCTCATATGTAGGTGCAATTGCTACATTAATTAGCATTGCACACGTAAGAATTCTTCAAATAATCATGATTGGGACTAAAATTAATGATGATCTGGCCAAGGGGCCATGCATGCTTACTACGTTGGTAATTTTCAGTCATTCATTCTTTCAATTGCCCTCAATATATTAAAACAATGTAATTATCATATGGTAACAATTCACCAAACTTTTAAAGACCTGATCTCAAACCGATTGCTTACGGGCTCTTAACTTTAGTAGCTTTAAATTATAATTTCATATCTTTGACAAAGCATCAACTATGGAAAGTGAACTATAAATTATATTAAATTACAAACCTGTGTTCATCTAGGGCATCCATGCCAGACTGCTATGGACATTCCAGGGGGTAATGTATGCAGGCATGCTTCATTTTTCTTGGTAGTGTCTATAGCCTCCCTCCTCATACAAATCTGAATAAATTAAAAAGGGAATAAAATGATATCAGTATTTTGGACAGCAGTCACAGCACAATTTGATGTATTGGCAATAAGCTACATGTAGTTAAACGAATCACATCACATATGAAATGGCTTTCCATGTTGAGGAAGTTTGGGGTTAATCTTAGTTCTTGCCTCTCATGCGCAACTACAACTCACTAACAGTTATAACTGTACGAGGTGAATCGTATATTACAACCACCATCGGTCAGCAGCTGATTCTCACAGCGGACTTCTTAGTCCTAGTCCTATGAGGAACCCCACGACTATGGCATAGGGTACGACATCAAGCTTTTGAAAATCGCATCGTTTTGGTTTGCTAAGCTGCTTGGAAAAACGGCTGCATAGAAATCACAAAAATCCTCTTACTGAGTTCTAAAGTATAATCCTTTAGCCAGCATGACGGGCATTATTTATGTCTCCTTGACGTTGCTTTCTGTGTCAAAATCAGCGATTTAGACGGATAGGATATATTTTTGCAAGCAGCACGGTTACTCTTGCCGGCTTCACAAAATTGTTCCTTTATCGATATCATACCAACAGGGCTTAATATCGATAGCGATCGCGATGGGCTTCATATCGATAATTGATGTTTTGAAACTAGCAAAAGATAGCGTGCAAAAATATCACTGATTTAGGCACAGAAAACAACCTCAAAAAGATACCCTTCTAACCCTACTAACTTGGCCTGACTTGGTAAGAGTATTTTTGTGATTTTTTCCGAGCCGTTCTACCGAACGCTTACCAAACCAAAATGTTGATGCGTTTTCAATAGTTCAACATACATGTGGCGCTAGTTCATAAGTGTATCCAGCCACCAATTTCCTTGAATGTTGGGTTCGACTACTAATAAATCGACCCGTACACATGAATGAATTACTCATTTCAAGTACATTGATCACATGTGAATGGCTAAATGTATTGAATGTATACTTGCACTATATGTTTGAAATTTTGAGCAATGTTACATATTCCCTCTTCACATATCTTTCTAACAAATTATACGTTCCGTCAAGGCTGCCATCTTGGCTGTTCGAGAATGTACATGAATAAATGGGAATTGACGCGTGCGCATAAGATTTAATCTTCACCATCACAGCTGCCGTCGCGCCGTGAAATTATGAACCACTTTACTTTGTAAACAATAAAAAAAAAATACAACATGGATAAAAATCATCTTTAAACCAGCCACGAGACAATTCAGGTATTCTGCGTAAATATGTGCAATACTTGTGAGTTTTGAGCAAAGAGAATTGTTAAAATTTACTGATCTAATCACGACTTTGTTGCTCCAAAGCCTCCAAAGCTCAGTGCTACGAAGCCCGCTCACTGGGTGACTATTTTCTATATTTCGAGGATTATTTTGTCCGCGGTTGTCCGCGGACATTGCTTGAAATTGACCCCTTTTTCCGCGTTTTTGGTAATGATCATGCGGTCAGGCGGTCCCTAATTCACATTGAGTGACCGCACCGGGCTTGGACAAAGCTCAGTGCTACGAAGCGCGCTCACTGTGTGACTCGGTTACTAAGAGTATTTTTGTGATTGCTACCGAGCCGTTTGGTTTAGATCTATGTTTAGGGTTAGGTTCAGGGTTAGGTTTAGGGTTCAAATTCATAAGATAAGTGCCAAAGTATATGGATACACTTATGAACCAGCACCCATACTATGTAGGACCCCAAGCTAGGCAGGAGCGAAAGGGCTACCTTATTCCCATGCAGTAAGACAAGATTTAGGCCAGCACCTCTCCCCAAAACTTGAGTCAAGATCAGTTTGATTTTTATCTTATAAATTAGGATCTAGAGTCTCATAAAACTTACTTCAATAGCAAGTTACATTAGAATATCACGGAAGAGTCGATTTATTAGCACCTAAAACAGTATACAAACTCAAAGAGTAGAGAAACGTCGACACTAACGACAGAATAAACTTGCAGGTAGATTACTAATACTAACACCATTGTTAGTACATGGGAACATGCTTATGTAGAACTATAACTGCAATGTAAGCGTGAATTTGACAATAATTATGTAAGAAACATGGTATCTTCAACTTCAGAAATCCTACAGTAAATACCATAAGGTCTTACCTGATTTTGTTTGCCTTTGGAGAAGATTACAGAGCTGCAGAGATGATGATGACACATTTTTGCCCCAAACTGCGAACTGATCCTTCATGCCCCAACCGCTCAACACTATAGTCAGCTCAAAATGGCGCTCAATTCAAGCTAGCTGGCTCGCGCTCTGATTGGACGCCAAAAAAGCTCAACGGACACACACACACACACACACACACACACCCACACACTCACACACGTACATACACACTTTTTTTTGTTTTTCCATATTCTTTATTGGATTCATTCCCATGATAAAATAAACACACACGCACACAAACGCACACACACACATACACTCACACACACACCCACACACACACACTTACACATACACGCACATACACACACACTCACACACACTTACACACACACCCACACGCACACACAATCACACACACATGCACATACACACACACGCACACACACACACGCACGCGCATACACACACACACACTCACACACACACACTTACACATACACGCATATATACACACGCCCACACGCACACACACAATCACACACACGCACACACACGCGCACACACACTCACACATATACGCACGACACTCACGCACACACTCACACACACACTCACACGCACACACACACACACCTACACATACACGCACATACGCACACACTGACACACACTTACACACACATCCACACGCACACACACAATCACACACACATGCACATACACACACGTACACACTTTTCTTCCATATTCTTTATTTAGGCCTACACACACGTAGGCCTACACACAAACACACACACACAGACACACACACATATATGCACACACAAACACACAGACAGACACACACATACACAGACAGACATACAGACACACAGACAGACACACACACAGAGACACACACATATCACGATATTTGCTATCAAGTATCATTATATTAATTTATATCATGATATTTGATGCATTTTATCATGATGGAAACACACAAACACACACACAGACACACACACACATCCACACAAACACACATGCACACACGCACACACACACAACTCAGAAAAAGCAAATGTCATGACAACTGCTAGCATCAGACATAGTATTGTGAAAATATCATGATCACATCATAATCTGATAATATCATGATAATATCTTGGTTCTTCTGTAAATGGTATCTTTGGAAATATCATGATATTAACTGCCAATATCATAGTATTCTAACAAATATCATGGTAACATGATAATACTTCTGTTAATATCATGATAACATCATGGTACTCCTGCGCATATCATGATAATATCATAGTGTTGCTGCAACTGTCGTGATACTTTTGCGAATATCATGGCAAAATCATAATATTTTGGTGAATATCATGATAATATCATAGTATTTCTGCAACTATCATGATACTTTTGTGAATATCATGATAAAATCATAATATGTTGGTGAATATCATGATAATATTATAGTATTTCTGCAACTACCATGATACTTTTGTGAATATCATGATAAAATCATAATATGTTGGTGAATATCATGATAATATCATAATATTTCTGCAACTATCATGATACTTTTGCGAATATCATGATAAAATCATAATATTTTGGTGAATATCATGATAATAGTATAATACTTTTTTGTAAGGGTTGTGCTAAATCAGAGTCTCAATGAACAAAGTGTGGTACGTATCGCATTTAGCACAAGAAGGGATCACCAGTCGTTCGTAAAGTCGTTCGTAACTTACGAACAGCTTGGTGAAAAAAAACCCAGGAGTGTTTCACCGAGATGAGCGTAAGTTACGCACGACTTATAACGTACGACTGTGAGCTGATCTTGGGTGCCAAGTCAGATTCTCAATGATTTTAATTCCTCAATTAAAGTTGAAATCTGCTCTTTGCCGATTAAAAAATCTATTGTTAAAGATTGTCCGTCCCTTTTGCAAGCTTAAAATTTGAAATCGTCTATCATGATCGTAAATTGAAGAAAGTGTGATTCAAGACCATTTCTAAGAATATAGCACGTTGAACTTTGGAGATGATTCCTTCTATAGAACATTTTTTTCATAATGCGTTTTATAATTTAATAAACAGATTAATCAATAAAGCAGATATTTCAACACAAACTGCTAAGAGCCTGAGGTAAAGACTATTAATCAGACGTTGTTTACGTGCATTATTTGAATTTACACTATGTATCAGTTTCAAATTATGAATATACAGCTTGCTATTACTTCTCTAAATGTTTTGCCAATGTTTCGATGGTTTTGTGGTGATCTGAAAAAGGGACGGGCTGTCTTTAACAATCATCTGCATACAAACAGGAAGAGATTGTGGTGTCTCATTTAGCACAGGAACAGGTCACCAGTCGTGCGAAAAAGTGATTAATATAAGGTATGTTTGCAGAACACAAGCATTAATTGGCACGCAGTATGTTTTCCTATAATAATTTCATGCACAGATTAAATGGATCAGAGACAGAGTTATGTGCTATCTAAGTTAAATCGATACTTATCACCGATAGTATCCCTGGTCTGTGGGTTGTTGTTGCATGTGCGTGTTTTTTTTTTTCTGAAACCACAGAGCACAAACATCAGTGGTAATTTATGAATATTTCAGTCCTTCACGATCGACTGGTAAGAAAATAAATCGTTGAAATTCATATGTTTGATGTTGGTGAATCTATGTATAATTCTCAATGAGTTCAATTCAATTCAATTTGTATTTATGCTGGCAAAGCGTGTTAACATCATTGGTTGTTTTTACTGGTTATCCTGACCGTTGTATGTTTTTATATTTTTACACAGGACCTTGATGAAAAACCGTTTGTCCTGATCTCATCATCCTGTTAAAATATGTTTGAATAAATAAATAAAATGAATAAATAAAATTGTTATTTCATGTCACATTTAAAAAGTTATATCCAAAATATCGAGCATTTTGGCGCTCTTTTCCAGGCGATCTCGCGATACTTCTAAACCAAGGCATGGGACTGGGCACGGCCGTGTTTCTGAACTTCGTGTCTGCATGCACTGCTTTTCTGGGTCTTTGGGTCGGCATTCCGCTCGCGCAGACACAAGAGGCGCGCCTTTGGATTTTCGCTGTGGCCGCGGGGATGTTCCTCTACGTGGGGCTTGTCACCATGGTGGGTACAGCGAAATATGATTCCTTAGTAGAGCTGTCCGTCTCCTAACATCATTATAATAATCTCATTCTATCAATATATCCATATGTCTCATTATGATTATGCATCTATCAATATATCATCTATTATAATCTATCAATCTTTTTATCTATCTACATTCATCTATCAACATATGGATATTTCTGTATTTTGATATCCTTCAATCTGTTATGTCTGTCTATAAATCCATGTCTCTCTATATTTTTCGATATATATATACATGTATTTATCTTTCTATCTATCAATTCACCTGTGTATCTTCTTTCTCACAGCTGTCCCTTATCAATCTATGTATCAATCTGACCCTCTCTCTATTCCTCCAGCTGCCCCAGCGCCACGCCTACAACGGAGAGTGTAGAGTTATCAACCTCCATCTCTATATCCACCCAATTATGTCCACCTCTCTATTTCACTATCTGTCCATCCACCTGTATATCTTCTCTCTCACAACTGCGTAGAGCACAGAGTTCTTTACGTCCATCTCTATATCTATCCCTCGATTTTTCTATCCATCTATCCCTCTTTCTCATCTTTCCAATCATCTGTATATTTATCAATACATCTATCTATTCATCTATCTATCCATCCACCTGTTTATCCACCTGTTTATCTTCCACCCGACAGCTACCCCAGCTCCACGCCTACAAGGGAGAGCATAGGGGTATCATACATCCTTCTCTCTTTTCCTCTATCGTTCCATCTATCTATTAATCCACCTGTTTATCTTCCATCTCACATGTACCCCAGCTCCATGCATACAAAGGGAAGTGCAGGGGTATCTTCTCCCATTATATTTATTATTCTCCGTCTATCCTTCGATCTATCCACCTATCCATCCATCTGTCTATTCCTCTATGGGCGTGTTTATCAATTCTTTTTGGTAGAATTAAGGTTTCCAAACGCGTTTAATTTTTTTTAACGCGTTTCAGGGAGTTGATAAACACAAAGGTGTTTTGGTTATGGGGTTCAGAAAGCTGTTTTGAAACACGCAAATTTGTACGATCCTAAACGCGTTTGAGCCAGAAACGCGTTTAAAGAAGCGCGATAAACGCAAAGCTGTTTTGAAACGGCTTTAAACCACGTATTTTCGGTGACAAGGCCGGTTTTCGACATATCCATCCATCTATCTCTATATCTATCCATCCATATATTCCTCTCTCTATTCCACCATCTATCCATCCATCTGTTCATCCATTCGTTTATCTTCTACCCCACAGCTGCCCCAGCTCCACGCCTACAAGAGAGAGCACAGAGTTCTTAACGTCCATCCTTATAATAATAATAATAATAATAATAATAATAATAATAATAATAATAATAAAATCATTTATAGAGCGCAGAAACTATATTTATATACTCTACTGCGCTACAAGAGCTTTTATATGCACTTCTACTACGTAATGCTGTATAATTTTAAATCATGGTCAGAAGTAGATTAGGTCTGTGTTTAGAACAAATAGGTTTTCACCTTTGATTTAAAGCTGTCTAATGTTTTAGATTTCCTGATGTCTACAGATAGTTTATTCCACAATCTAGGAGCTGCACAAAAGAATGATCGGTCACCTAGGGTTACTTTTGTTCTGATTTGGGGGACTTGCAACAACGATGTGTCTTGTGTACTGCGGAGATTATGACCATGGGTTTGACATTTAAAATGCAGTAATTCATTAATGTATCTGGGAGCCTGACCATTTAACGCTTTAAAGACTATCACCAACATCTTGAATTCAATTCTTTGGCGTACGGGCAGCCAGTGCAAGTCTCTTAACAATGGTGTAACATGGGCAAATTTTGGAAGATTACAAATCAATCTTGCACATGTACCGAACCCGCTGTAACTTTACTATCTGTGAGTCTGGTAATCCGTACAGTACACTATTACAGTAATCTAATTTACTCGTAATGCATGCGTGAACTACACTTTTCATGCTATCTTGATCGAAATATTTACGAATGCGCCTCAGATTATAAATCATGTAATATGCTGATTTGCATACACTAGTAATTTGTGAATCCATGCTCAAATGGGTATCGAATAAGACTCCTAGGTTTCTTACGCTATGGGACGGTTTTATAACAGTGCCACGTACTGATATACCATTTGTCCGAAACTTGGATACTTGACGTGGAGTACCAATGACTAACAGCTCTGTTTTCTTATCATTCAACATCAATTTGTTTTGCAGCATCCAGGCTCTGGTGTACTCAATGCATATTTCTAACACACGGATACAGTAGTCTTCATTTGGTGTGTTAGGACAGAATGACAAATATATTTGGGTGTCATCTGCGTAGCAGTGACAAGTAATAATGGGGAACTCCTTTTCAATATTTGTGAGGAGTCTGCTTGTATACAATGTAAAAAGTAAGGGTCCTAGACGTGACCCTTGAGGGACACCAAAAGGTACCTTGAACACATCTGACTCAATATCATTCATTTCAACCGTCTGTTTTTCTATCAGCCAAGTAAGATTCGATCCAAGCAAAAACTGTACCATTTATCCCAAAATGACTTTTTAAAGTTTGTAACAGAGACAAATGGTCAATAGTGTCAAAAGCGCCGGTCAAATAAAGTAAGAGCAGTATACTAATCTTCTGGTCATCCATTGATATCTATCATCTTATCAATCTATCTATCCATCTTTCCCTCACTCTGTTCCACCATCTGTCCATCCATCTCTTAATCCACCTGTTTATCTTCCACCCCACATCTGCCCCAGCTCCACGCCTACATTCAAGAGAGAGCATAGAGTTCTTAACGTCCATCCTTATCAATCTATCTATCTATCCATCTTTCCCTCACTCTGTTCCACCATCTATCCATCCATCTGTTAATCCACCTGTTTATCTTCCACCCCACAGCTGCCCCAGCTCCACGCCTACAAGGGAGAGCGTCGAGGCCTGATCGTCGTCCTTCAGAACATCGGCTTCTTGCTCGGCGTCCTCATCATCCTGATCATCGCTCTCTACGAAGACGCCATCGACATCGCAATCTGAGTCGACATCAAATTAGCCTGGTTCCAGGCTGTTGGATATTTTATTTCATTTATTTTCCACATACAACATAAATACAAATATACATTTCGTTTAAATTTCATATATACGCTTCAAATAAATTTCAAACAAACATTCCAAATGAATTCAAACTATACATTTCAAATACATACCGTAAACATCATAGATTATCATTAGGACAAAACCTAAGTAACAAAGCTTGAAAAGAGGTGTCCCGAAACATAATTTACAACATGTCCAATACAAATTGAAAAATAGAGTCTGGTACTCATGAGACTAGTCACTTATCATTATCCTCTCGTCTCGGTTCCTATTGTGAGCGGGTGAAGTAATCGACAATGATTAGTCTACTGCATTCAGAACCCTTTACTGAATATAGTATGAATTTATAAATGTCTAACTGCCTGGTAGCCAAGCTACATCAGGATTTGTGTAAAAGGATTTTCTCCTGAAAGTTGTAGCATAATATTAGTTTTAAGTTATCATATAAAATTATATTTAGTGCCTAAGTACGCGGACACACTGTGTGTATGGTCATATAACACCAACCACTACTATCACAAAAACGTCTGGGGATATAGACTACAAAAGGGTGTGGCTCATTGTGCCCTATAAGGAAATATAAGTGTATTCATAGCCTGCCATGTACTGTCCGTACAACAGATTACGCGGGAGTCGCGCTGCTTAGTATCTGAGTGGAACTAAAACGGCCTGCGGCTATGCGGGTTCAGGAGGGCGTTTCATGAACATTTTTCGTCTGACAAGCTGTCTTTCTCCTACAGTTGCCAAAGTAACAGTCAGAGGATAGTGCCTCTCAGCCAATCAAAACCGAGGATTTCACTGAAGTTGTCAGCACTGACCATTTAGTCAGTGCTGACAACGTTCATGAAACGCCCTCCAGGAGTTACGGTTGAGAACATGCTAAGCTTCTGTCCGTTTTCGCTGTTTCCTCCTATCCAAGTCGGAGAGAAAGTTTAAGAAGAGAAATCCAGATTTGTTGTGGTTGTAGCAGTGTTTTCATTAGACAGAAACCTAGTACATATAATCGTGTTAGCAACAAAAAGAGGTTTTTAATTGTATAGTTAAGGGTCTGTCTGTCCATAGAGACAAGGAGTGAGAGGGAGAGAGAGAGAGAGACAGGGAGAGACAGAGACAGAGAAAGACAGAGAGAGACAGAGAGATAGAGAGAGACAGAGACAGAGAGAGAGAGACAGAGAGAGAGAGAGAGACAAAGAGAGACAGACAGACAGATTAGAAAGAAGTACAAAAAGACAGAAATATGTAGAAAATAGGACAAGAAAGAGAGAGAAACAGAGATAGAGAAAAAATAACATAGAGAGAGAGAGAGAGAGAGAGAGAGAGAGAGAAATAACATAATCACATTTTATATATATAGAGAGAGAGAGAGAGGGGTGGAGAGAGAGAGAGAGAGAGAGAGAGAGAGAGAGAGAGAGAGCGAGATAAAGAAAATGAGATAGAGGGATCGAGTGAGAGAAGAAGGTCTGGAGAAGACTAAACAAACGGTAACGTATAATTAGAGGATAGCGAAATGTAAAGAAGGTAAAGCTCCAACTAGTCATAGAATGTACTTATTTCATGTGTGTAACACAACTATATATTTTTCTAGTACGGTCATAATGTATACTGAAATACTAACTTCACATATCACATTTTATGCCTTTTTATGTGTAAGAAACGGGATGAGTACAGTATAAGATCTATAGTGAGAACAAATGATGTAAGTGTAAAAGTGATGGATGTACATGTATGTGTGTTAGTGTGGGTAGGGGTGGGTGGGATGACGTGTGGGGAAGGGGTGAAGGAGGGGTGGACTTGGAGTGTGGGAAGGGGAGGGGTAGGGGAGGGGTGGACTAGGGGTGGGGGAGGGTAGGGGTAGGGGAGGGGTGGGGGAGGGGTGGGGGAGGGTAGGGGTAGGGGAAGGGTGGACTTGCAGAGGGGGAGGGTAGGGGTAGGGGAGGGTGGACTAGGGGTGGGGGAGGGTAGGGGAGGGTAGGGGAGGGTGGACTAGGGGTGGGGGAGGGTAGGTGGAGGGGAAGAGTGGACTAGCAGAGGGGTAGGGAAGGGGTTAGTGGACTGGGAGGGGAGGGGTACAGTGGCCCACTCATCGGACCAAGCGTAACCATGGAAACCTGAAAATATACCATCAAGCTCATTCACATTCATCACATTCCTTAACATAAAATGATGATTGCTGCATTTAACGTATTTGTTTATCTGCAATAGGTTATCGCATTGTAATATAATCTGATAATCTTTATTGACGTTCATTATGATAGTGTACATTAAGCTGCATTGAGTTTGTCATAATTATGATATTTGCTCACTCATACAATAATATATACGTAGAATAAACATTTTAACATTTTAAAAATCGTCCACATGTTTTATAACAAGACTTTTAGAAAGCGTTCATTGTGTTTTTGCTCGCTTCTTATGTTAATGGAACTGACGTGATTGCTTTTGCCTACGTGTAAAAAGTGGATTTAATTGACTTGAATCAATGACTTTTTCAAGTACTGGATGCTGTGTATTGCCGTTGTTTCACGCTTTCAACAAATTTTTAACGGATTGCATTGTCGATGTGATATTTAAAGTAAAATTTAGACATCATTAAGTCAAAGGATGGTAATTTTTAGGCAGCAGCTCTTGTAACATTTCGTAAATATTAATATTCTTGCAATAATATTTCGAATAAATTTTCACATTTTGACCGATCAGGACCAAACAAATGGTGTGTATGAGATTATCGAATCAGAACGCAACAATAATACTCATTGCATGATTATGCATCACACATGTCGACCCGCAAGGTCATTTCTACCGGAAGCATACTTCATAATTAATGACAAAGTGATGGCAGTTGGTATAATGGATTGGCAGGTTTGATGCACAATGTGCATTTTCCCCTGAATTCATTACTTTATCCTTACACCATTTATTGGTCCTGATTCGTCAAAAAATGCACATTTCAATGGAATATTCACAATATTGATACATGTAATCTCGTGAAACCTGCTCAAAAATGTTATACTTCGACTTAATTACGCTGTCTACATTTTAACTTGATATTCAAGTTATAACTATTTTGTTGATGTTTTGAAAAGTGTTGTTTTCAAAAAGGGTCATATTTTTAATACCTAGTATAAATAAAAATTGATGTTTTGTAATTATTATGATATTATCATTATTGTTATTATTATGCTGTTTGATAAGGATTTGATGAACTGTATATTTCCGCTGCTTCGTAATAGTTAAGCATTTTTGGTTGTCATTGGTTGTAGTGTCCTTTCCTTGTGATTTTCTTCCATCTTCCTCTGATGCATCGGCGCATCAAGAAGAAACTGACTCCACTGTTAAATTCATAAATACAACCAAAAAAGTAAGCCCCCCCCCCCTAAGCAAAAAAGCATAACTTTTTATCGAAGAAGTTTTTAGCAACATAACTTAAAAGGATTGAACTTTTACTTATTGACTAACTTCAGTGTGAAATTCACATTAATCCACTCAGTTATGCATGAGTGAGCACACATTAAATTAAAAATTGTCACTTTTCAAAAGTCAAGGGTTATTTGGGGATTCTGTCATATTAATTTTTAATGAATTCCATTTCTGGTGCATAATTTATGTCTATCATCCATCTCTCGACGCACTAACACCTGTCCCGACACTAAATCCATTGTTCTTTGAGTGAGCACAGTTTAAAAGATATTCATCCCTCTTGATTTTGAAACTTTTAAAAACCCTTTATGTCTGTGAAAAAATAAACCTCTGGATATTTTGACAAAGATGTAACATGAACTGTTATGTGAACATAAGAAGTCATTTCCATGTCATAGTTGAGTGAATACACTTTAAAAATCGCACAAGAAATGCAAAAATGTACTGTTAAAACGGCATAAACAATTACCCTTGTTACTTTTGAAAAGTGACAATTTTGCTCTTAATGTATGCTCACTCATGCATGACTGAGTGGATTAACGTGATTTAGTCAATTTAAGTGAAGGTACAATCCTGCCAAGTTATGTTGCTCAAAACCTCTGCGGTAAAAAGTTATGTTATTTTGCTTCGGGGGGACTTACTTCTTTTGTTGTGTTAGATCATGTAGATTGTAGACTTTGCCACGTGTTCATAACAAAAGGTTTAAAGGGATAGTTCACCCTGAAATTATATATGTCTGTTTCAATAAAAGCAGATAGGTGAAAGAGACATCAGTGAAGGTTTGACGCAAATCCGTCAAAGGATAAGAAAGTTTTTATCTTTTGACATTTCACGTGCGAGGTGCTCAACAGATATTATATCTACATGTAATATCTACATTTCTTCAGGGTTAACTTTCCCTTTAACGCAAAAAGTGTATTTAACCTTGACTAATTCATGGGACGCCAAATGAAATAACATGCAACATTATTATTAATTTAATATAATTGATTTTGTCCTCAGATTCACTATATAGGGCCTATTTCGATTTTGTCCACATAATGATATCAGGGTATAATTGAAATCACCCACTTTTGTGGTTCTGATGGAAATCGATAATTTTGTGACAACATCAGATGATGTTTTTTTTGCGCCCGTGAAGTTAGTCTTCGTTTTAGTACGCGGTCTGTTAAACCAATGTCGTGAAGACGGGTCGTTGAAAGTGCCTTTGCCTCTTTGTGTGACACGCGTGCCTTTTTTTTTTACATACACAAAACATATACGTTATCAGTTTTTACAGGCCCTCGACGGGTTAATATGGATTTAGCGATATGGTAGGCCCTATGAAATTGCAATTTGCGCATGAGCAGATTATTGCTGGTATAACATTATCTCTGGTCAATTTTACTCATCACATAGTAAACTGGGAATTCATTAAATATTCGACCACATTTCAATTCACTATGTAAATATGGCAACAGCTATTCAGCTCTGAGAAGGTAGTGAAAGAACATTCGGTGCACCTGCTTCTATTATTGTTCCGGGCACATGGTAAAACGTCTTTACATCCATCATCATCCGAAACAGTTTCAAAGAAAAAAATCTCAGTCAGCAGTCTAGTAGTATTCATTCAGTGGATTGTCCGACCATGGTGTGATTACGAACTGGTAATACCGTATGTAGGCCTATTCTTTATGGCTATGCTAACATCACTCTTTATTTGATTATGACGTGTCTTTCATTATAACGTTACATCAAGCTGATTAGAAAATGTTCTTAACTTATTTTTCGGAAAGGAAGGTGACTATTTTGAAATGATGCACATGACTGTATATTGATGTAACATTTTACGAGCTTTGTTTTGCCATATCAAACTGGGATTGAAATGATTCGGACGTGTCTTTCATATAACTTAAGGCTGATGGGAACATTTTCATAATTTGTTATATTTGTAAAGAAAGGTAACTACTTAAGAATGATATATACCATATACGAACTTCAATTTCTCACATAAAAGACGGAATAACACTATCATAGACTCGTTGTGTGATACCTGAAGTGTATTCGAAATTACTACACGATAACGGGGAAAAGGTTCATAATTTATTTTGTTTCGGAAAGGAAGGAATCTATTTCAAAATTATGTAATTTTATGTTATTATTATACGAGCTTTGATTTCTAAACATAAAAACAACAAAGACCGAATAACGGCAACATACAGCTGTAGACTGTTTGCGTGATAATCTGAAGTGCCTTTTTAAATACTACAACTGCAAGCTGGTGGAGAAAAAGTTCGGCATTTCTTATGTTTCGGAAAGGAAAGTCAATATTTTTAAATGATGTATATTGTTGCCATATACGAGCTTGAAGTCTAAAATAAATTACGGAATCGTACTTAATAGTAACACATCGTTGTGTATTCGGTCACTGTGTGAGTCTTTTCCATACGAGTCTTTCATAATACCAGCTGGGTAAAAGTTCAGTCTTGTCATGTTTATGAAACGAAGGTGTGTGTTTTTTTTTAAATAATGTACATGTATATTGACTAAATATAATTGCTTTAACTTTTCATTTAATGACGTAGGCCTATACTTATATATTTTCATTTCATTTCTAATTGTAATTATAATTATTTATTTTGATTATTTCACTTATATCACTCACAGAAAAGCAGATACAAGTGACAAAGAACATTTTCATAGACTACAAAAACATAAATAGATATAACATAAATCAATGGAAACACAAAACAACAAATTAATGAGTTGGAGAGGGGAGCGCAAACTAAAGCGGGAAAGAGAAGGTCATTTAACTCTTTAAAGGGATAATTAACCCTGAAGATAGGTGGTTTCAATAAAAGCAGAAACGTGATAAAAACAAATAAATGAATGTTTGACAAATATCGATCAAAGGAAGAGAAAGTTATTATATTTTGAAATTTTAATTTTGTGACGTCACGTGCGAGGTTCTCTCTCATAATGTTGAGTACGTTGCACTTTTTTTGTTTTTTACAAGGGAATTATGTTTTTTCATACAGGTATGGTGTGTAACAACGTATTTCTGATGATGTATCAAATGCACAGATGCAAAGATGCATATTTTTTTCTTTTTTTTTAGAAAATGCACATTTCGAATTAAATTGTACCCAACATAATGGGAGAGAGAGAGGGGGAGAAAGACTAGAGAGAAAAAAGAGTGAGGGGAGTGAGGGAGAGAGAGAGGGGATCGAGAGAGAGAGAGAGAGAGAGAGAGAGAAAGAGAGAGGGATCGAGAGAGAGAGAGGGAGAGAGAGAGAGAGAGAGAGAGAGAGAGGGGGGCGGAAAGATCGAGATCGAGAGAAAGAAGAAGACAGAGAGAAAGAAATAGAAAAAAAAATAAGTAGAGAGAGAGAGGAAGAGAGAGATAGAGATAGGGAAGGAAAAAAGAAAGAGCGAGGGGGTGTGAGAAAAGGAGAGAGAGTGTGAAAGAGAGAGAGAGAGAGAGAAGGAGAGAATGAGGGGGAGAGAGAAAGAAAGAAAGTGAGAGAGAAATAGAGAAAAGGAGAAGAGAGAGAGAGAGAGAGAGAAGGAGATAAGGAGAAGAGAGCGGGGGGGGGGGGGGGAGCTGAGACAGAGACGAATACGTGAAGATATGTCTAAGTAACATATGGATAAGAATAATAGCCGAGAAGATGAAGACTTCATATTTTTCACTGGAAAACATTACATCGACTAAAGGGGGCGCTCTACCACTAAGCCATCTGTACACAGAGTTTGGCCAACACGGTTTCAATATTTTATTGGTAGCAACATGGCACATATCATTTTGTTATCTGCTTGCCCAACAAAGCAACGTGCACCATACTGTTGCCTATTGAAACCGAGTTGGCAAATCTCTGTGTTTAGATGGCTCTGAATCCATGGTGCTCTATAGAGCTCCATACACTAAACTAAACACGGTCAATTTTTGTAAGATCGGCGGTCCTGAAATGGTAAAACCTTTAATTTTTGTTATGATGGTAGCGATGGGATGGGGGGAATTCAGAAAAGAGTAAAAAAAATAAATTGTAAAAATAAATGATGCCTGGAATTGCATCTTTAAATATGATGATGGAACATCGACAAAAACAATATTTGTTAAAAAGAAATAACTGACAACTAGACAACATAACAAGAGCAATTAATAGAAATCAAATAAATTCACTTTAGCATTCATTATTCCACACCAAAAGAAACGTAACGAAATGAAGTAAGTAATTTGATCCTTTTTTTTTTTTTTTTTTTTTTGCTTGTTTACTTTTCCTCTCCATATGTTGATATCATTATAATGTCATCACGTGTTGGCTGGAGAATTAAGAGGTAGGCCGCAGATCAAAGTCATGTACAGACAATAATATTGACACGTCGGTCGCCATGTCCGCTTAGGATTAATCTTTTTTGAGCCTATAGGCCTACAACTTTAAAGACGCTCTTGCAGAAAAATATGGGAGTTGAAAAAAAATGCATTGAATTCGTTTGAAAATTCATTTCAAAAGATCAACAAAGCGAGGAGTGTATTGGCCTAATGCCCCATTATGAGAGCGTGTAATGATTTTATGCACACATGGTGCAAGGGCTATCTCATGAAATTAGGCTAAAGCGCTTAAATTTAATAGATTAAATTGTGGACTGCAACAAACTTCTTTCGTTTAGATCAATGCATTTGCACTGGCTTCGTGACAACATGTCATGATTGTATTATACTTCATCACCTCAATAATACCCAAACCGGACCTCCCTCTGTGTGAGAATGGACTGTCCGGATTAAATTACGTATGTAAATGAGATGTGGTCACGACCTTTGAACCCAGATCAATTCAGCCACAGCGTATTGTTGAGTTTTCGCTGTCATCTTGCGAGGTCGAAAACTTGAAAGCATTCCTAAAATTACTGTTTTGGAGCAAGAAACTGTTTAATTTTTGGAACAAGTGAGGAAATTTGACCCAAAAATGTCCACGGGACTATTTACTGGTAAGTTACTGGAATGTTGCAGCTTTAACAGCGTGGAAGCAGTCATGTTTTCCTGTGTTGTCTGTCGAAAACTGAACGAAGTTGTCATTTATTTCTCGCCTGTTTTGTGTGTATGAGTGAACGTCGTAGTGGAATCGTATGCTGCCAGTCCGTTTTTCTCAAATTTGAAGGCAAAATTTACGTCCTTGTTTTCTGGATAAAGCGGGGATTACTTACCAATCTATCAATACTGAGTAAAACGCAGATGTCTCAAATGTGGGAAAATGTAAAAATTCTTGAATTTTAGTCAGGAGTTTAGTTTTGTGCAGGGTGTTTTTAAGATGTGTCGAATTCGTAAACGCGTAAAAAACGTTCGTTAATTCAAATTCGACGCGATTCTCTCCACACGCATTTCCAATACAGAAAAAGCGCGATTCCTACATTGCAGAATTGCATCACCAAACCACAAAAGTAAAGATTCGACACATATTCAATGAAACTTTACACTTGTTATTACGGTCTTGTTCAACTTTAGATTTGAGCTGAATATGAGGTCTAGATCTATACATACACTCTAGCTCAAAGGAATTGGCATAGCCATAAGGAAAGGGGAGGAGCCGCAGATTTAAACCGCTGTCATGCCTGTATATTCATATTTTGTCCAGTGCATGAAACATTAGGCTAAAGCATCGTGTTTCATGCATGCTGAACTGGACAAAATATGCCGCGGTTTAAAACTGCGGCTCCTTCCCTCCTGCGGCTCCTTCCGTATGACAATTCCTTTGAGCTGTAGTGTATATTATCTTAGAAAATGAACTTGAAGTTAAATGTGTGAGACAGAATGCAGGAGCACACATTCACAATATTATTTTCGATAGCAAACACTTTGGACATGATGTTGGAAATCATGATTGTCAAAATCAATGAAAAAGGAATACTTGTGTAAAAGAGATTTATAAATATACTGAGAGTGAGTGAGTGAGGTTGCGAAATAGAAACCCACATACGAATGTTGTCAGTCAAAGTTTGTTCTTTTGTAATCGTTGGATTCTCTCGAGCTAAAGAGGAAAGTTGGGCCTCTTTTATTAACTTACTGATTTTCTAGTCTAGATCTATGGTAATTTTTGAGAATTACAGTGGGCAGGTGGGTGTGGCACAGCAGAACACCTGTTGCTAGAATATCAGCATGCAGTGATACTGCTGAAACTTAATCAGTTAGACTAGACTTACGTTAGTGTAAGACATTTGATGTAGCATACATGTATTATTAGAGATATTGCACTTTGCATACCAATCATGGAAAATTGTCACATGTACATGTACACTAGTCCATCTTCAAAGTTCAAGTGATCCAAAATGGTAGGCAACCTCCGAGATTGATCAGATGCAATCTCATGGATCCAACGACCTGCCACTGCCGGTACTTACACTAGAGACTGATTTTTTTGGTCTTCCCTGAAATTTGCCTTTACCCAAGTAATAAATGATATGATGAGGGTGCCTCAAACCGTTGCCCTTGTTCCCTTGTCAACATACTACCAAGATGATCAGCTAAAATTGTTAAATTTACTCACATATAAAAGTGTGTTCTTTCAAAAACTGCTTTCGGTTTGGAGACTAGCAAGATGGCAAACTATCTTCGACTAACAGGAAAATCATGGAAAATACAGAATCTATGCATGTTCAAAAACATGTATTTTTTACAAAAAGGAGCAAGTGTTAAATATCAAAAAAAAATATTTTTTTTCCGAAAATCTTTCATAAGAAATGGTGCATCCATCTTGATAGTGCGTTTTGAGCAGATACATGTAAACATACTATGTTCATGTACATGGAGGCCGATAAGGGTAGGGGCCGGTTTGTAGACCATACATGTTTTCCCATGCCTTGCCGTTGAATTTGCAAAAAAAAGTTGCGATCGTGCTCCTACTTCTTTTCATTTTTTTTTTTACAGAGTTTTGAATTGTGTGCAATGTAGAAACTTTTTTAAGTTTGCATCAGTAGCCATGGACATAAGTTGCCCCCCCCCCCCCTTCTCCCAGTATCACTTTTCAATATATTTCAAATTGATCGTGCTTTAATTTCTTTTTTTCTCCTCAGCCCCGATGCCTTCCACTAGCTTGAAGAAGCCCAAAGTAGAGAGTGAGGTAAGAAATCATACACTACAGCTCAAAGGAATTGGCATAGGGATAAGGAAAGGGAAGGAGCTGTAGTTTTAAACTGATATATTTTCTCCAGTTCAGCATGAAACATGATGCTTTTTAGGCTTAAGCATCATGTTTCATGCAGAAGTGGACAAAATATACTGTGGTTTAAAACTGCGGCTCCTTCCCTATCTTCCCTTTCCCTTTCCCTATGCCAATTCCTTTGAACTGTTGTGTACATGGACTATTTAATCTTCGCTTCTTTAAAGGAAATATACTGCAGTGTAGGCTTACTGAGGAGACAAAAGAAAATAAAAGGGTGATCATGAGCAATCTTCTTACCAATTGTCCTAAATTTATTGTCCATTTTATAAACTTGATGAAAGTGATTTGCCCTGAAATGATCCACATTTGGAGAAATAAGTACTTCAATCACAAATCCTCAAATTGTTCGGCCCGAACATTTTTGAGGATTTGTGATTTAATCACCATATACTTTTTCCAAATAGGGATCTTTGAAGTCTTTGAAATGTGGATATGAAAAACAGTTGTGCAAATTTATTTACAGGGTGCATTAAATGTACCCATTCTTTCAGATAAATCAATACTTCCTAACAAAACCTCTCACCATCTCCCATGAAAGTGTGAAGGACAAAAACAGACTGGGGTAATGATGAATTGTCAATCCAATTATAAAATGAATATACTTTGAATTGCTCAAATACAAAAAAGTAATCTAAAAAGCAAGGTGCATACACTCCAGCTCAAAGGAATTGGTATAGGGAAAGGGAAAGGGAAGGAGCCGCAGTTGTAAACCGCGGTATATTTTGTCCAGTTCAGCATGATGCTTTTTAGGCTAAAGCATAGTGTTTCATCCTGAACTGGACAAAATATACCGTGGTTGAAAACTGTGGCTCCTCCCCTTTCTTCCCTTTCCCTTTCCCTATGCCAATTCCTTTGAGCTGTAGTGTACATATTGCATTCTCTATTCACAACTTCTATTTAAAGGACGTACTAGACATTTCCTGTCTTGGGTAATGAGAGAATTAATGCATGTAAAACAAAACATATTTTCTCTCAAAATATTTATTTTTTTCCTTCTCAGGCTCGCCCCAGCAAGCCAGCCGTCATGACCGACTTCAGTACTTTCTGTACCTGGGTGCTAGATTATGAAGCTTCACTTCATAATGGACAGATACCGTATGTCCCTAAAACACCGGTGAGTAACATTGAAGAGAAAAAATAGCAAGATTCCGTATGTCCCTAAAACACCAGTAAGTTACTTTGAAGAGAAAACATAGCAAGATGCCATGTCCCTAAAACACTGGTGAGAAACATTATAGAGAGAAAAATAGACTTCAGTACTTTCTGTACCTGGGTGCATAACGGACAGATACCGTTTGTCCCTAAAACACCGGTGAGTAACTTTGAAGAGAAAAAAATAGCAAGATAATACTGTATGTCCCTAAAACACCGGTTAGAAACATTGTAGAGAGAAAAGGAGACTTCAGTACTTTCTTTACCTGGGTGCTAGACTATGAAGCTTCACTTCATAATGGACAGATACCGTATGTCCCTAAAACACTGGTTAGTAACATTGAAGAGAGAAAATAGCAAGATAATACTGTATGTCCCTAAAACACTGGTGAGAAATATTATAGAGAGAAAAATAGACTTCAGTACTTTCTGTACCTGGGTGCTGGATTATGAGGCTTCACTGGATAATGGACAGATACTGTATGTCCCTAAAACACCGGTGAGTAACTTTGAAGAAAAAAAATAGCAAGATAATATTGTATGTCCCTAAAACACTGGTGAGAAATATTATAGAGAGAAAAATAGACTTCAGTACTTTCTGTACCTGGGTGCTGGATTATGAAGCTTCACTGCATAATGGACAGATACCCTATGTCCCTAAAACACCGGTAAGTAACTTTGAAGAGAAAAAATAGCAAGATAATATCGTATGTCCCTAAAACACCGGTGAGAAACATGGAAGAGAGAGAAATAGATAACTGACTGATATCACACATTGTACATGTATTTCCCTAAAACACTGGTAACATTGCAGAGAGAGAAATAGACAGATAACAGACAGATACCCTACATATATGTCCCTATAAGACTGGGGCCGTATTCTATCAACGAGATAAGCATGGTTAAGGCAAAAAATCTAAGCAATTTGTCTTATCATCTGTCTAAGACAAAATTCTTAGCCAAAACGCGTATTCCATAAAAATTTGGCTAAGAATTTTGTCTTAGAATTTGGCTAAGATTTTTTGCTTGTCTAAGACAGATTCTTAAATGTTTATGGAATACGGCCCGTGGTGAGTAAAAGTCAAGAGAGAGAAAAGGGGTGTAACAGGCGGAGAACGTAAACGTACGTCCCTAAAATACCAGTGAATAGCATTAAAGAGAGAGAAAAAGGCAGGTATTGTTCTTCCTTTAACATAGATGAGAGGCATTGAAGAGAGAGAAATAGACAGATAGCAGGTAGAAACCATATGTCCCTGGTAAGTAACCATTACGAGGGCGAGAGAGAGAGAGAGAGATGTGATGGATAAAGAGAGGAATAGAAAATTGATTACATAATAGACAGAAAGCAAGCAATAAACAGTACATCTCTATTAGCCTATTTAAGAGTAACCCTGATGAGGAAAGAGAGTGAGAGAGAGAGAGAGAGACGTGATGGATGAACAGAGAAATAAAGAAAATTGATTACATAATAGACAGAAAGTAAGCAATAAACGGTATGTCCCTATTTGCCTATTTAAGAGTAACCCTGACTAGGGAAAGAGAGAGAGAGAGACATGATGGATAAAGAGAAAAATATGGAAAATTGATTGCATAATAGACAGAAAGCAAGCAATAAACGGTATGTCCTTATTGGCCTATTTAAGAGTAACCCTGACGAGGGAAAGAGAGAGAGAGAGAGAGAGAGAGAAAGAGAGAGATGGAGATTCCATTGCATAATAGACACATTGCAGGCAGATGCCCTATGCCCCTAACATTGAAAATGTGGAGAGATAGAGAGGGAGAGGGTGGATATAGAGAAAGTTGAGGGGAAATTGGAAGAAATAACTTACAAATGGTGCCCAGACTTCACCCAGATACTTACAATAATTGTTCACATACCAGAACTCAAAAGACAGTGAAAGAAAGACAAAATAAAGAACTAAGCCCTTCACTGGAGTAAGGTACTGTCAAGATTTGCCCTTCCCAAGAACTCTGAGCTAATTCTATGTAAATCATGAATATTCATGCTTTGTGTGGTATAAATTCATACATATACATATCATTGACCAATCACTGTAACAGGAGAGATGATTATGAAAATGAGGATGAAAGCCCCCTTCGGCTTGAAAGAGTGGTAATGATTTCTCTTCCTTGAAGTGGACTGTGCTGTGTAGAGCCCCCATGCAGTGTTGTGGTAGATTCCAGTCAAGTGTACAAACTGCTCTCCCACGCATAAGGTCAATCTGTCCATATTTGGGCATGAATACTTATGACGTCAGAGATATATTGGACCTTTCCATTATTGCATGGGGATAGGAACCTGCTGTTAGTGCTATGTTGATTAACAACCACATGCATGTAATTATGTTGGACTTTCACACAACTGAATGTATAGGGATGGTGCATACATGTATATTTGGAGGTGGGTGGATTGATACATCAAGTAATTGATGAATCATTCAACTTATTCATAAACTTAGTACTAGTTGCAGTTATGAGAACTATTGTTTTCTGATATTTTAGAGTAAGCATCATCTACTTAAGTAACTAGACCTAGCAATGTCTTGTGTGAAAAAAAATAGTTTATTGATAAACAAATTGATTGAAGCATTCAGACTGATTTCCTATGTTATGTATTTGATTATTGTTTTCACTGTTTTATCATTAGTTTTCTCACACTGATAATCTTTTAAAATGTGATGAATGGATGTTGTGTATAATTTTATTTGATGATGAATGAAATCAAAAATTAATTCATTTTTTTTTTTTAATTGAAATTACCCCAGAAAGCTCTTTCACTAAAATCTAGCCTAATTCATTTTTGTCCACTAAGGAGCGAGTAAAAAAGAGAAGCATCAGCCCGCTAGACAGCGAAGGGAACAGCATCGGAAGTGGAGCTGACTCAGACTTCAGCCCGAGGGAGAAGTACATCAAGAGAGGGAAGCTGACCTCCTCATGTAAGTACCGTTATGTCATATAAGCCTTTTTACCAACCCCCCGCCTCAAATCGTATTATCCATGTTGCCCTACTTTAACAAAAGACAAAAGGCAAAATGTGTCTGTCATTTGGATTGGCATCAGTGCAACACCACATCATGTTAGCTTGAATATCTTGCAGCAAGATGAATGTTTCTTGTCCAGATTTTGACCTTATGTAGGGAATGCTGGGTACGATCTAAGAGATTTGAGTGATTTGTCACTTGGTTCCTTTTGGTATCAGTGCAACACCACATCATGTTAGATTGGATTTTAGAACTATAACATAGGGAGGTCCAGTTTATGTGGAATATGTAAAGTATGACTCATAAATCCAAAAAAATGGTCTTTTCATTGAAATTCTCTATAATTATCAGCTTGTATCTTATTAGAGAACCATATTCAGAGGTATTAGAGAGCTTGAATCAGAGAGATTATGCACATGTGGCTACATGTATGTCAATGTGCCTTTGTGTTTAGTATATTACAAGGAAATGTACTTGGTCCCAAGGGCCTTGTTTTAATGGGACTGGCTCCTGTTGCATAACACTTTCCATTGATGGTTATATTGCTCCTGATGGCAAGTTCTATGGAAACCTTGAATGTGATTGGCTGATCAAGCTATGTTACCATGGTAGGTATCATTAATGGTAAGTTTTATGCAAAGGGACCCTTGACTGTATATGTATTTGATCACGTTTGGTCTCTCTTTCTTTGCAGACGACACGGATGAGGACTGGAACCTTATCACCTGCTACTGCCAGAAGCCGTTTGCCGGCCGGCCGATGATCGAATGCAACGAGTGCTCCGTGTGGGTCCACCTCTCCTGCGCCAAGATCCGCAAAACGAACGTTCCCGATGTCTTCATCTGTGCTCAATGCAGGGATACGCGGAGCAGCATCCGCAAATCAAACAGGCAACGCGAGCCCAAGAAACAATTTTCGGAACTCTACGGCAGCGGCGACAGCTAGCTGGAACCGGGAGTTGCAAAGGAACGAATAAACAAACATGTCGCTTTTATATTCGATACTGCACAAATATAAACGATGTACAAACTTCCAGGAATTTTGAGGAGGGTGTTGGTGAGTTTATCATAGGTGCTGTTGATAGACGTGGTGCGCCTTTGTGATTCTGGACACAGGAGGGCGACATACAGCGCATGGGATCAGACGTTGTGCGTAGCCTCCATGGTTTTTCGTGAGAAGCATTTTGCAAGAATGTTATGAATGATGAACGATTCGCGATCTGTCATCGGTAATGATAGTATTGCTAGCATCATAGAGTGCATTACCATGGAGTGCTGCCATCCTGCCTCTTCTCCAACAACAGAGGGCCAACTTCGTCGCTTGCGTCACATGACAAGTTGAGCTGTCATCGGAGATAGCATGTGCTGCTACACCGCAGTAAATCCCTCATCATGTATCAACCCTCTCATTACCAAGCATTGAAAAATGCATTCACTTACTACACACTTTCATGCCAATGGTAATGAGAGGGTTTACAACATGCAGGTCATTGGCTGTCTCCGTGGCAGTTACAGTTAATTGCTGGTTACAATTATCTGTAGAGCTTTACACAACTGCCCCATATTGTGGACAGATTTTGATACATTTTGTCCCCTCTTTTTTCAACTTTTTTGAAGAACATCTTGCAAATTATTATGTCATCATTACAGTATGTGTGCGAGAAAGCCTTAAATGTAAACCTACATGTGTACAGTTTATTCCATATTTACAGGGCCGTGTTGCATAGGTTTCCAATTATTGTAACTTTCCATCAATGGTAACTACCATGGCAACAAGTGCAATAATGAATGCTCATTGGATGTTGCCATGGTAGTTACCATTGATGTTACGTTAGAATAATTGAAAAACTCTATGCAACATGGCCCAGGGCCCTATTGCATAAAACTTAATATTGATGGTAACTTTGCTTCCATTGGCAACTTCTGTGAATTGATTGGCTGTCAATCATTGTTACTATGGTAGGCACCATTGATGGCAGAGTGGTAAGCTTTATGCAACGGGGCCCATATCTGCGTTCCTTGCTTGTATGTTTACATCATTCTCATGAAGATCTAAGTAAAGTTTCTGTACTTAAAACATTTTTCTTGTTACCTTTACATCAGCAGAGAAAAATATGAACTATTGAAGGCCATTTAGCTCTGGTAGTTACTATATAAATATATCTAAAGTCCCTGAAGAATAATCTTGACCCCGTTGCATAAAACTGACCATTAATAGTAACTCTGCAATCAATGGTAACTTCCATGGTAGTTGCCATTGGTAGCAAAGTTATCATAAGTGGTAAGTTTTATGCAACAGGGCCCTGATCTGCTATGTGTGCTGTCCGTATTTTGTACAAAGTATATTGTTATGCACAATGTAGTGTAACGTCTGGACTAAGATTGTATTTCAAATTGAAATCAAGATTATCATCATGACGAAACTGGTATCAAGCGAAAGAGAAAACTTCAGACAATTCAATTGTGTCAAATTGTCATTTTTCAGGTTTACCACCTAGGGTTCTGCCAGAACTTGTCACATATTTCACAGTCTACATCACAGTCAACCCTGCATCATTATTAAGAGCTGCCACATTGTGTGGTATTTCAGTATTCAACTAGTCATACAAAACTGAAGGTTTTAGCTCAAATACTGAACTATTGAAGTGCATGTGTAGTTCTACATTGTATTTTATTCAAGGGGATTTACCAATAATCTCATCATAATTCTGATTTTTACCCTGAAAAAAAAAGATTACCCTCTGGAAATTGGCAGGTCAGATTATTATTTGTGTTGTTACTGTAATCTTTTTCCATCTGGAAATTTGCAGCTCAGATTATTATTTGTGCTGTTACTGTAATTTGTTTAATTTAATGACAGTAACTGAGCAGTACATCATTTCTGGTGTACTTTGTCTGTGTACATGTATGACAGTAAGTCTGCTAACCGTCTTTCAGAGTAGTTCCACAGTGATTTTATGTGTTCTACCATGTGGTATAGTTTAACTCTTTACGGGCTATTGAGGCATTATTGCACAGGTTAATACAGGCAAATCCCATCATAGGGAAGCATGCTTTCAGATGAGGAAGGGTTAATTTATGGGTGACATGAAAGTAATCAGCTCAAAGAATTAAAGTCGTTATCTAAAGGGCCTCTCTCACTTTCCTGGAGACTAGTTTGTGACTTGTTGGCGGCTCGGTTCGCGGCGACCTCCCATGGAGACCAGCTGGAACCCACGGGGTCGCGTGACCTTTAACATTTTTTTGAAAGTCTCTTTCAGTTTCCAGCAGGTTTAGAGATGTCCCCGCAATGTCTCCTCGACATCGCGGAGACCAACATTGCCCTTGACTGAGGAGACGTCTCCAAAACCTCCTTGAGACTTAAGGAGACTGAAGAGAAAAGCATATTGGACATGAAGATGAATTTGTATATCTACATGTAGGTATATATAGACAGGAAAAATTTGCTGCGACATCACCTAAGTGAGTGAGTCAGGGTGTAAACCATTTCCTCATCTCGTGGGTCGCCGTGGAAGGTGCAGCGATGTCTCTGTGAGTGAGATAGGCCCTTACTTGGCTCAAAGAAAATTAGGTGACGTCTTAATTCTCCCTATCGCATATAGCCGATATCCAGCGATATCACCTCGTGATACCGATATCTGATCGATTGCTCTTGGAACATATACTTCCGGTAAGACTTTGTTGTCGGCGCAAAGTGATCTAGAAATCGCTTTTTTGGATGAATTAATCAGTGAACAATTTATCTAGGGTTAAGGTTATGGTCAGGGTTAGGTATAGAATTAGGTTTAGGGTTAGGGTAAGGGTCAGGGTTAGCTTTAGAGTTAAAATTCATAAAATTAGTGGGAAACCGTGGTCCCTATTGTACAGGATGTACGTGGACCGGAAGTTCGTATCCCAAGAATTAAAGGTAAAATAATTAGAGCACCACACACGTTCAGATTCGGAGGGCTATATGCGATAGGGAGAATTCCTGAAATCTCAGGACTAGACCTCGGTTCAAATGATCATACCTCTACCTGACATTCACAGGTCACTTTGCTTGGAACATGATGATACATGTATGCTATAGTATGTTGTACACACTGATACTTTTTATGAAGCATGTTTTTTGGGGAATGGAATTGTAAGTCGCACACTCTACTTACTGTAGCATAAAGTCTAATTAATATATGATATACTACCCTCATTAGTTGCACCAGATATATGCATTTTTGTTATGTTTTCCTTTTGTTTTAATAACCATTTTCTCTGTTTATTAAACAAGACTGTATAGATCAACATTGCATACATTCTGGGTCACTTGTCTGCTTTGTTTATATATTATTTTATCTGTATTTGTTTCTTTCAACTTCTTAATATTCTTTTAAATTGTGGCAACGCACAGATGAGAAGATCATATTTTTTGTTGAGTAATCAAGAAACCTCCAAAGCACTTTTGAGGGACATGATCATTACAAGTGAATTGCACAAATAATTTTTCACCTTTTTTGTGCAAAAAAATGAGAATAGAAATTAAACAGGGCGAAAGAAAAGGAAACAATAACACAGGAATAAGTAAGGTCAATCAATGTCAACAATGTATGACTGCTTTGTGATGCAATGCTGCGACAACAGTGCCATTCTCATTGGGCTTTAAAAAAATTGCAAAGTAAGAAAAATCATGAAGTTAGGGGACAGGGACAATAGGACCATTTGGCTTTTGGTACGGTTGCTAGGCAACTTTCACCCTAACTTCGCGATTTTTCCAACTTAGCGATTTTTTTAGCCCAATAAGAATGGCACTACATGTAATAACTAAGTCTGGACACTAAGCCAATACTTTCAGATTTCCATCAAGAGCGAGGATGAAAACATGCTTAGTCTAAATGTCCAGACTTCATTGTGATGCCAGTGCTTGGTCTATGTGTCCACATTATACTCCAGAGTCTAGAATGTAGACTACATCAGAGATAGCAATATATGTAAACATTATGTACTAAACTTCAGAAATGGAAATTCACTGCCAAATATGTGACACTATAATGAATGATAGTACTGAAATTATGTTTGACAAGAAGAATTAATGTCTAACCCCCAGCACTTGGGGAGGATTGGTGAACTACAGCAATGACATTCACTTATGTAGCCTATGATAGGTCAGGCAAACCTTGCTTAATAGAAATAATGTGCCCCCCTAATGATGGATCATGTAGCTGAATGAATGCTGTCCTTAATTCTTAACAGGTGTAGTTAGTTACTAAAATCAGGACATCAACTTGTATTTTTAGTAAATAGCTATGCTAATAAGGTTTCATGAATGTATCTCCAATTTATCACTAGCCATGACGACTGCAAAAGTGCCTACGTATCAAGTGATGTAATTGTTGAAATATAGGCTGTGTAACCCCCTCATTGCGATTGGTGTGAAGATCGATAAGTGTGGTAAGTGTGGTAAGTCATTGCTGGAGGGCATTTCATGAACGTTGTCAGCACTGACCAAATGGTCAGTGCTGACAACTGCAGTGAAATCCTCGGTTTTGATTGGCTGAAAGGCACTAGCCTCTGACTGTTAATATGGTAACTGTCGGAAAACGACAGCTTGTCAGACAAAAAATGTTCATGAAACGCCCTCCAGGTTTAAACGCTTGGTAATGTGAGGGTTAACAGTCCTCATGGTTATTCAATACATTGTAAGTGTACCATGTGTTCATGTTGAAGTCAACTCTTAAAAAATGTCTAAATGTGGTATCCAATGGTCTCTTTCACGTACACTACAGCTCAAAGGAATTAGCATTGGGAAAAAGAAAGGGAAGGAGCCGCAGTTTTAAACCGTGGTATATTTTATCCAGTTCAGCATGATACACGATGCTTTAGCCTAAAAACCATCATGTTTCATGCTGAACTGTACAAAATATACTGTGGTTTAAAACTGTGGTTCCTTCCCTTTTCCTTTCCCTATGCCAAATCCTTTGAGCTGGAGTGTACGTACTAAGAGGTTTAACCCTCTTGTTACTACGGGCTCATTCACTGCATTATCAATCAATGGTCTCTTCATGCCTTGATACTACGAAGGTTAACACTTTAAAAAATGTCAAAAAGTTTGTGTCTGACTGTCTTGCCCCTCGCTTGAGAGAGATTCACAAAAATCAAAAATGGGTGCCTTCAGTATTATGATATCACTGCTATATAAAAACTTTGCATGTTAAAAATGGGATTTTTCCCAACTTCTTGTTTTACCCTGGGTGTGCCAATTTACTTCATTTTAATTGTTATATCTTTCTTAGTAATTAATTGTTGGTCAATCAGCTTGATATATATACCAGTATATATATTTGTCTCTATGTTGATATCATTGCTAACAGATTCTACGCCTATCAACAGTACAACAATCCTGTGTGAAAAGACCAGGGACCATATTCATGAAACCTTACTAGCCTAGTTAGTTACTAAAAATTCATGTAGCTGAATTCATCTTAGCAACAAACTAGGATTAGGTAGGTTTCATGAATATGGCCCCAGTAGCCTTATTCATGAAACCCTACTAGCCTAGTAAGTTACCAAAAATGCATGCGGCTGAATGCATTTTAGTCACTAAAGTAAAGGCCACAGCAATCAATCGCAACTTTGAAAGACAAATTCTGATTGGTTCCTGGTTAGTCTTATGAACAAAAAGCACATGCACCAATGATGTTGATTGGCCATTGCCATTTTGCAATTGATCGCAGACCTTTATGTTACGGGGGCCTAGTCACACAACTCTGTCACTGGCTGAATCGCAGGGCCCGATCATTAGACTTGTGCAAGAAAGTGATGGCACATTTCCAGTTGTAGGCGCTTACGATTGCAGAATCGCAGCAAAATCGCGGCAAAATCGTGTCGTCTGTGGTACAGTAGCCTGAACTAGGCTTAGTAAGGTTTCATGAATATGGCCCCTGAGAACTCAACTTTTTAAATTCCATGCTTGACTTCTTCCCTCAAAAAATACACGGGACAACCCCCAATGCTTGACCTAGCTTTGCCTGACTAAGCAACAACTAATACATGAAACCTGCATGTATGCCTGTCTCCCTGATCAAAGGGACGTGATTTATGGAAGGTGGACTTGGAGTGCGTTTATGCCCAATTTGCAAAGGCAGAATCAGCATTTTGAAACAGCAATTGTAAATGCTCATCCAAAACACCAGATGTACGGGGGTACCGTTTATGCTCAATTTGCGAAGGCAGAATCAGCGTTTGGAAATGCTGATTAAAAACGCTCATCCAAAACGCCCTTTACCGGGGTATTGTTATTTTTGAGATGACGTAATTTAAACATGTCTACATCACTTCAGCGTTCATGCTTCCCAGTTAAATGTGATTAGTCAGAATCGTTGATCGTAAACGCACCTTTTTGTGCGTTCTGAAACGTTTGGAAACAGTGTTCATATCAAAATGAGCGTGAACGCAACTGCACTTTGAACTATACATGTATCAAAATGCTGATTTTGGCCCTAAAAGTTGAGCATAAACGCAGCCAGGGTTTGGCATGAGACTGGCAGAAAGATGTGTGCCAAAACTGGGAATACATGTTAGCAAAGCAAATCAATCTGTTGAGGTAAATCTGCGTTGGACAGGGACTTGATTCCGACCTTTGCCCTGCATTACTCCCGAGCAATAATAAATGTATTGAAATCTCAATACACATGAATTTTTTAAAGACATTTGTAAGGAACTACATGATTGTATGTTATTCTCTGTGTGTAAATCGAGGAATGGGCCATTATGAAAGGCTTTTCCAATTATATACACTGAAAGTATTAATTGATTAACTAATTTGTAGATATAATGTATATATTTTTGTTGAAGATCTGCTTTTTAAAATGTTTATAATCTATACATGAATTAAATCAGATGTGTACACTTATTGAAACGGAACAAAGTGTGGTTAGGTGTTGTATGATTGTGTGAGACAAAAAATGTTGAGAGTGAATTAGAGCCAGGCAGGCAGTAATGGTGGAATCAGGGAGAGTGAAGGAGAGAGAGGGAGGGAGGGAGAGAGAGAGAGGGGGAAGAAGGGAGAAAAGAAGGAAGAAAGGGGGAGAGGGGTATATGTATAGGGCAGAACAGGTAAAAGAAAAGGGATTGAGAAAAAGAAAGATGGGGAAGAACATGAGAACAAAGAGGGAGAGGGATGAAGAAAGGAAAGGAATAGAAAGACGGGTGGAGAGAGGGTTGGAGAGAATGATGGGGAAGAAAAGGGGAAAGAGAGAGCAAGAGAGGGGGGGGGGTGGAAGGGAGAAATCAAGAGGGAGGGTGGGACAGAGGTGGGGAGGAAGGGAGAAGGGAGAAAAGAAGGAGGGAACATGGGGGGACAGAATAAAGATTTGATTTATTGTTTGTCACTACAAAAAACAGTGACAGTCAGACAGAGATAGTGTCGTGCTTGGGATTAGTGTGTGTTAGTAATATTATATGCAGCGTCGAGAGGTTCATGAATAACGAGCAACAGACTTGTAAATTTAGAGTCAAGTATGAGAGTATGCGTTTATTATGTACAAACAACAAATCACATTCACAAGATACAGATAGAGCAAGATTTTGATGTTCGCTTGGTAAAGGTCTGAACTCTTCTCCCTTCACTAGGCTTTTCCCTCAGCTAGAGCCACGTGAGAAACAACAGGGTTTGGGGGTGTGGTCTAACTTTTGGGGGTAGCATTTACATGTAGGATATGGGAGAAGTTAGGGGTGTGGCCTCTGCCTGGTGGCATGACTAAGAGACAAAGAGAAAGTACTTGGAAGTGCTTATGCATAAATGAAGTCAAGTCAAGTGTGGTTTGGGTGAAAAGATGTTTAGAAGACTTATGATGTGGTCTCAGCAGGAGAGACAAAACAGAGATTGGTATAAATTAAACAGTGAATGGGGAAAGGGTACTGACTTCTTCTCCACAAATGGTGGGAGTGGGGTAATCTTCTTCTTCTTCTTCTTCTTCTTCTTATTCTCCGGCTTCTTCTTCTTCTTCTTCTTCTTCTTCTTCTTCTTCTTCTTCTTCTTCTTCTTCTTCTTCTTCTTCTTCTTCTTCTTCTTCTTCTTCTTCTTCTTCTTCTTCTTCTTCTTCTTCTTCTTCTTCTTCTTCTTCTTCTTCTTCTTCTTCTTCTTCTTCTTCTTCTTCTTCTTCTTCTTCTTCTTCTTCTTCTTCTTCTCCTTCTTCTTCTTCTTCTTCTTCTTCTTCTTCGTGGGTCACTACACAAGTCCTGTCCAGTGGAGGATACACGATCTGGCTTTGGTGGTACAAGGCTCTGGTAAGAGAGGACAGACCAAAAGGTGTTCCATCGTCTGGTCCATCGTCTGGTACTAGTGGGGTAATGACAAATGACTACTACACAACAATATGAAGAATAATAGGTAGAGGGATGGGGAACAGTATGAGAAAGACAAAGCGGGTAGGGGAGGATAGACAAGGAGAGGGACAGAGTTGAAGTGTGTTGGGGCTTTCACACTGCACCGACTACGTTGAATTTCGAGGTGCACTGGGCACAGATAAAATCAGCCAAGTTTACTAGCTCTATTTCTCTCTGTTGACCTCTTTTCATGTAGTCTTCTTTCCTTTACCACTTAACCCTGTTCCCCTTACCAATAGACCATTTTCATTATGTATGCAAATTTTATTCACGTCCTTCAAATAATGCGTTACTAATGGTAATCTCAAAGCTTGTCCGAGGTTTGTTCGAGTAGCAACAACTAATATATTCGTAAGTGCGTTCTACCCATTGAAACTGACTTACGAAATACAGGTGAATGTAATAATGCGTTTCTACGCAGTTAGGGGAAAGGTATTTACGAAAATAGCTTATTTTCCCTCTTGCCTTCTCCCCCCCCCCCCCCCACCATTCTCTTTCTTTTATCCCCTACCTCTCTCTCTCTCTCTCTCTCTCTGTCTCACTCTCTCCCTCTTTCCCTCCCTCTGTCTCTCCCCCCCCCCCTCTTTCTCCCTCTCTCCCTCCCCTCTCTCTGTCTCTCCCTCCCCCTCTTTCTCCGTATCTCCCTCCCCCTCTTTCTCTCTCTCCCTCCCCCTCTTTCTCCCTCTATCCCTCCCCTCCCCCTCTCTCTCTCTCCCTCCCCCTCTTTCTCCCTCTCCCTCCCCTCTCTCTCCCTCTCTCCCTTCCCTCTTTCTCTACATCCTCTCCTGTATCATCACAGGTAACAGAAAGTTGTTCTTCTTTTGTCTCTCTCTCTCTCTCAATCTATGATCAAATGTGACAAATAAATATACAATAACACTCTTGTACTGTTTGAGTTGATCTTGATGATATTTATTGCAATATAAACTGTTTTCAAATTGACAATTTGTAATATCTTAGCACCCTTAGTAACAGCTTAAAATGCACATCATCACAACATTACGCATCATGTATACATGTGAATTATCAGTATATCACTTTTCATGAAGGCCTATGACTGAAAAGTTGAGCAAAATATTCTTGTATGGCATGTTTATCATTTTTTATTTCGAATCTACCTTTTCATCACCAGCTCAATGTCTTCAGATCTTCTTTTACACAAATAATATATAATTTCTTTTATAGGAATAATTTCATAATACAGATGTCTGAGCAGTTTATCACACGCAAATAATTTTATACAAATAAATATTCTTGTACACAAACAACGGCAAGACTATTTCCAATTCAAAACATGCAAATCAATTCCTTAGCAATCATTGAATGCGTTTTGAATTAATAATACACAAAAATAGGAGAGGAACCAAAAAGGGCCATACACCAGTCCCCTTTAAAGGGTTACTAAATTAGAAAAATAAGTTCCCACTAATCTATGTAAAATTATCCACTAAAAATGAATTTCACATTCGTTTGCCGCTATAAAGTCTCATTTTGACGAGAATTTGAAAAAAACCCACGCCTCCAGTGACGTCAGAGAAGTCAAAATGCCATCAATGCCAACGGCGTGAATAAAATATGTTATTTACGCCGTTCAAACAATATGTTACCAATGGGAAACCCCAAAGCTTGTCCAGGTTTGTCCGAGTAGCAACTAATAGATTCAAAGTGCACTCCATCCATTGAATCTGAATGACAAGATACAGGTGAATGCAATAACGCGTTACCACGCAGTTAGGGGGAAAGTTGTGAATACATTACGAAAATGGTCTATTGTTGATTTCCGTACAATCTACGGTATTTTGACTTCTCTGACGTCACTGGAGGCGTACTCTTTTTTCAAATTTTCGTCAAATTGAGACTTTACAAACAAACAAATGTGAAATTCGTTTTTAGAGGATAATTTTACATAGATTAGTGGAAACTTATTTTTCTAATTTAGTAGTCCCTTTAAGAACTGGGTGGTGTTGCAGTAAGCTTCCTGTGTTAACATAGAGGTAAATGGCCTGGGCCCCGTTGCATAACACTTGCATAACCCTGCCATCAATGGTTACTACGACGGTAACACCACTCGGCAGCCAATCAAATTCAAGGTTTCCATGGAAGTTGCCATTGACATTGACAGCAAAGTTACTATTAATGGTAGGTTTTATGCAGTGGGGCCCATACCTCCGGTAAATCCCCTCCAGCAGTGGTTAATTCAAGACAATTGGTTAATATCCATTCCTTGAAAGAGCCAGCGGTAAGTTTCCTTGGCTCTTTTCCACATGTTTTTTTTCTTCTTCTCTTTGCTCCTGCACAAGCTTTTGTAGTTAATGGGATGTATCACTGCCCATCCTGACAAAAGGATTAAAATCTGGGCCCCGTTGCAGAAAACTTAACATAAATGGTAACTTTGCTACCAATGGCAACTACTATGGAAACCTTGAATTTGATTGGCTGTTGAGCAATGTTACCATGGTAATTACTGTAGAGGACAGAGTTACCATTAATGGTAAGTTTATGCAACGGGGCCCTGGGCTGTCCTAATGACAGAAGTCTTAATCTTATCTCATTCCATTGATTTACAATAATCTGTGTAGCTCTGTGAATCACCCGGGAAGCGGTGGATCTTGTTATCCCGTGAATTGTAGAAGAAGACTCGAGCACTGCCCCTGTTGCATAGAAATTCAAAGCTATGAAATGCTGAAGGTCAAGGGACCAGTGCTCGATTTTGGTGGGTGTCGTGGGTCAAGAATTGTGATGTCGTGTTGGTCAGCCTCAGGCACCCATATTTGGTGAATCTCTATTTCCTGGAGATTTCCTCTTCGTTCCCTTCTCTTCTACTCTATTTTTTGATAATATTTTCTTTAATCTCCTGTATCCACAATTTTACCCTTGGGCATCCCCGCCTTGCTGATACTCTCGGAGTTTACCATAAATTCACATGTACATGTATATCCAGCTTCAGTCATCACTTGATATAGGATATCTCATAGCTACCTCCCACTACTGATGTCACCTGACCCGCCATCATGTGATTGTCATGTGATTGTGGACGATAATGGATGTACATACATCCTGCTAATTGCACACCTTAACAGGTGCACGTATGGCCTGCTCCTGGCATCAACTGATTGGAAGATTCACAATACGGTGTGCCACATATGGGTCGCAGCGGACAGGCCGGAATCCGCAATGCCTCGTGGGAAATGGTCGAAATAGAATTGCTTCTTAATAGAATGAACTCTGCTTATCTCATAACTCAACAAGTCATTCCTGACGTCAGCTGACCTTGAAATCATGTGATCACAGAGATTAGAGGATCAGCCCATCTTATCCCATAGCTATATTCCATTGATGACATCACTTGATTTTGCATAATGTGACCATGGATGCTATAGGACGTACCCTGCTGGTCGTATACCTCCACAGGTCAATCTCACTCCTGACATTGCTTGCCTTGGCATCATGTGATTGCCATGTGACTGCCATGTGACTATGGGCTCAGGAATCAGGTGACTGTTGTCCTTCGCCCATAATTCAATCACCTTGGGATCATGTCAGTGTCATGTGACTGCCATGTGACTACGGGCTCTGGACTCGGTTGACTGCTATCCTCCCATAATTCAAATCACCTTGTTATCATGTGACTGTCATGTGACTATGGGTTCCGGTCTCAGGTGACTCCCGTCTTTCTCCCACAATTCAATGGCCTCATTCACCAGTACTTCAGCATTGTCTGGGGGCATCTATAGAGAAAAGAGGAAAAAAACAGATGACTCCAAGGGCGTGTTTATCAACTCTCTTTTTGGTAGAATTAAGGTTTCCAAACGCGTTTAAAATTTTTTTAACGCGTTTCAGGGAGTTGATAATCGTGAAGGTGTTTTGATTATGGAGTTCGGAAAGCTGTTTTGAAACACGCAAATTTGTACGATCTTAAACGCGTTTAAAGAAGCGAGATAAACGCAAAGCTGTTTTGAAACGGCTTTAAACCACATGTTTTCGGTGACAAGGCCGGTTTTCGACTTGGGCGATCGAGTTGATAAACGCACCGTTTTTTTAAACGCGTTTGGAAACGCGTTCGTAAAGGCCTTTGGAAACGCGTTTAAATTTCTGAAAAGTTAATAAACACGGCCCAAGATAACGATGTACAAGTGTGATTATGATGGGTGATGGAAGGATCAAAACTGGGACAAGAACTTACCTATTATAAAAAGGATTGAAGAATATCCTAATAATTGTCCTACACCATTAAATTTTCCCATAATAATGCATTCTAATTCACACTAAGATGCAAATCTCTTCAGTTTATTTTGGAGTTAAATCTGCTTAAAAAAGGATTTCAATATCAATTTCTTTGCCAACTATTTGGAAATTCATTGCTATGCGTCTGTAAATTTTACCTTGCGTCAGCAAATGTTGCCATGCATTGTTTAATTTTGTACGGTAACTTTTTGCATGCTAATTTAAAGAAAAAAAATAAAAACATTGTTGGCCCTTCTATAAAACCAATTAGGCATTTTGTTTCACGGTGCGATAGAATTATGTGCATGCTGTGCACGAGAAAGAGACACAAAGAGAGAGATAGAGAGAGATAGAGAGAGATTAAGAGAGATTAAGAGCAAGAGAGAGAGGGGGAACATACCTTCTGCAGATACTGGACCACCAGGTCTGGCTGGCCAATGCCCATCAGCGTGTGCCTGTGTGAAAACAGCTGCATGAGGGCGACATACACCAAGACCCGACTAGCGCCTCCTAGTAGCCGACCCCAGATCCTGCAAATCAAACCCACATCAAATGGTCTTTGAATGTTTCCATGGTTAAAGTGTACTGTGGTGCAATGGTGAGAGCTCTTAAATCTTCCTGAGAGATCCTGGGTTTGAGCCCAGCCCATTGCGTACACCCTTGGACAAGGTGTTTTGCTCAATCCCGGTGTAGTAAATGGCAGGGATGAAATATACCTAATCTAATTAGATCAACAAGTTTCCAGCGCAACATATTTGGCTGCTTGGCTAAAACCAGGGTAATAATGGAGGGCTTTGGGTAGTACTACATACTAGGAAAGTGCTTTATAAAAGCCAATTATTATTAATATTTTTTACTAATAAATGCTATTAGATGGTTTTAATTTTTCCTTGCATGGTTCTTACAGATAGATTTAAACAACATCAACAACAATACCATTGTTTTGCTAAGCCCAGGTGTAGTAAATGGGTACCTGTCAAGAATAAAGTATTCCTCATCGAATTAGATCAGGAAGTTTCTAGCGCTACATATTTGGCTGTTGGGCTAAAATTAGGGTAATAATGAAGCGCTTTTGGTAGTACCACATACTAGGAAAGCACTTTATAAAAGCTGATTATTCAGATTTTTACTAAGAAATGCTGTTAAATGGTAATTATATTTTCCTTGCATGGTTCTTACAGACAGATTTAAAGGGTATATACTGTACTGGCAAGACAAAAAGGCCTTCAAAAGGTGATCGTGAGCAATCTTCTTGCCAATGGTCTTAAATTCATGTATTGTCCATTTTAGAAATTTGCTGAAAGTTATTTAAACTGATATGGTCCACATTTGAAGTAATTAATGATTAAATCACAAATCCTCGAAATGTTCGGCCCGAACAATTTGAGGATTTGTGATTTAATCACTAATTACTCTAAATGTGGCTAATTTTCGGGCAAATAACTTTCAGCAAGATTCTAAAATGGGCAATACATGAATTTTAGACCATTGGCAAGAAGATTGCTCCCGTTCACATTCATAGGCGGTTTCATTTTGCCAGTACAGTATACACCCTTTATAAAACAACAACAACAAGAGTGACTGACCTCTCCAGTGCATTGGTTGGGAGCACGGCAGCAAAGAGTGCATTGAACCAGGAAGTGAATGGGAGCCTATCCAGGGCATTGATGTGTAGCAAGTGGTTGTATAGGTCAGGGTCTTCTCTCTTCAGAGACGTCTTGAAGGTACTTGGCTAGACAGGCAAGAATTTAACATTGGACATGGGAGAGAGATGAAGAGAAGAGGAATAAAGGAAATCCCCATATGGGCCTGGATTTCCAATGCAATTTTTAGATTTAGAACACGTTTTACGCAAATTTCATAGCGTATAATAAAAATGTATGATTGATTTAGTGCTTAAACACTTCAAAAACGTCCAATAATGATCATGGACAATTCCACAGGTTTGGTTACAGTCGTGTAACGTGAGTAACCAAAGCTTCTTTATTTCATATTTTGTTATAGCTTTTCAGAAATTATGTAATTAATTATTTAGGAAGCAAACAGTCCACCTTTCTATGACACACAATCATATCCTCGGCACAGAAACTTCTTTTTCAATCAAATAAAGAAGCTTTGGTTACTCACGATACACGGCTTTTACCAAACCTGTGGAATTGCATGAATGCACATTTTGTGTAGGGTGCTATACTCATGCTACATGTAGTTCCCATGGTTTAGACCACAGTTTAGTTAAATCAATTTGATTAACAATGGTAATCAGAGAGTTAATCCTTGCATGAAAAAATCTTGACGACCCCATTACTTGCTTACTTACTACACACCTTCATACCAATGGTAATGAACTTTTATTAATTTCCATCAACATAAAAAACATATTTACATACAGTAAAATATGATACAAACATGAAAAATACATTTCATAGATAATATATATTTGACATGTATTAACAATTTGAATGTAGAATATGAATGGTTACAATTGGGGAAAAGGGACGCCTGTAAAAGCTGTAGAGGCTTGATAGGTTAGGCGCACCTATATGACAATAAAACATGAAATGGGTAAATAACGGTATATTAACCGTTGAGAATGAAATCAAAGAGAAGGAAATCAAAGAGTCAGGAAAATCAGCAGTAAGCTAACAAAAGGTGTTTTTTCTCTAAATAGAGAGTTAACAAGGGAAATTTAAAAGTGTCCCATTAAGCATCATCATCACCACTCACCATGATTCTGAACTGATCCTGCATGCGTTGTCCTAGTCGATAAAGACACACAGCTGTCCAATAAGCCTCGACGTCGCCTTCATCCAGCATCTCGATCACGGCACTGGCAATGGCCACAAAGTGCTCATGCTCCTCACAGTTTGGCTACAGAAGAAATCAAGATGAAATCCTTTAAAGTGAAAGTCCACCCTGAACTTGAGTTGTTCTGATTAGAGCAGAACAAAAAAGCAACACATCAGTAAAGGTTTTGACGAAAATCTATCAAAGGACAAGAAAATTATGCCTTTTTTCAAAAGTTTCATGGCACTAGCAATGGCCACAAACTGCTCATGCTCCTCACAGTTTGGCTACAGAAGAAATCAAGATGAAATAAGTTATTGAGAAAGTCCACCCTGAAGTTGAATTGTTCTGATTAGAGCAGAAAAATAAATACAAAACATCAGTGAATGTTTTGATGAAAATCTGTCAAAGAACAAGAAAATTATGACTTTTTTTAGAAAGTTTCACAGCACTAGCGATGGCCACAAAGTGCTCATGCTCCTCACAGTTTGGCTACAGAAGAAATCAAGATAAAATCATTTAAAGAGAAAGTCCACCCTGAAGTTGACTGTTCTGATTACAGCAGAAAAACAAAAGCAACACATCAGTGAACGTTTTTACGAAAATCTGCCGAAGGACAAGAAAGTTATGACTTTTTTAAAAGCTTTACTTTTGTGACGTCACTTGCGAGTGACCCAATTCAACTTCACGGTGGATTTTCCCTTTAATATCCTATCTGAGGGATGGAGTGTTTTCCCACAAAGGGGGAGAGGTGCAAAAACACACTATGCTGGCACTTTTGCAAGGACTTGTGTGAAACTCGAACCCACCGCCTTAACTTGGCATCGAACGACAAACTCTCTTCCAATATACCATTTTCGTTATGTATGCAAATTTTATTCATGACATTCGCATAATACAATACTGATGGTAACCCCAAAGATTGTCTGAGGTATGTCCAAGTAGCAACAACTGATAGATTCAGAGTGCATTCCATCCATTGAATCTAAATCACGAAATACAGGTGACTGTAATAACACGTCAATAGGAAGTAAGGGGGAAAGTTGTGAATACATTACGAAAACAGCTTATATCGCCACCCTCTCTCCCTATAATAGGGAGTGAAAATGAGTTAAAGGGGATATACTGTACTGGAAAGACAAAAAACCTTCAAAAGGGTGATCGTGAGCAATCTTCTTACCAATGGTCTGAAGTTCATGTATTGTCCATTTTAGGAACTTGCTGAAAGTTATTTGCCCTCAAATGATCCACATTTCGTGTAATAAATGATTAATGGACATTTTCTCAAAATATTTGGGCCGAACAATTAGATTTGTGATTTAATCACTAATTACTCCAAATGTGGATCATTTAAGGGCAAATCACTTTCAGCAAGTTTCTAAAATGGACAATACACAAATTTAAGACCATTGGTAAGAAGATTGCTCACGATCACCCTTTTGAAGGCTTTTTGTCTTTCCAGTACAGTACATCCCCTTTAAACAAAATATCTGCTGAGGTACAAAAAAAAGAGAAAGAGACAGTTTGTACCAGCTTCTCCTCCTCTAGCGGCAGGCGTCCTTCCTCCAGCAGGAACATCTTGAGGAAGCAAAGGCTCATGGGAGTCTCGTCGCTGATGATGGCCATGACCTTTAACCCCTGCTGGAGGTCGTTGAACTGCTCCAGCCGCTGCTGCCATACAAACTCATGGATGCTGGGGTGAGGGGGCAGGATTCCTGGGATGGGGGGAACAAAAAATAAGAAAATTACTACTTTTGAGAAAAATAAAGAGGTACAGTCAAACCTGTCTTAGCAGCCACCAGTCTATAGCAGCCAACCTGTCTATAGTGGCCACTAAAATAATTCCCCCAGAGAGATCATGTGTTAAAGAACCTGTCTAAAGCAGCCAACCTGTCTATAGTGGCCACTAAAATAATTCCCCCGGAGAGATCATGTGTTAAAGAACCTGTCTATAGCAGCCAACCTGTCCATAGTGGCCACTAAAATAATTCCCCCGGAGAGAGATCATGTGTTAAAGAACCTGTCTATAGCAGTCAACCTGTCTATGGTGGCCACTAAAATAATTCCCCCGGAGAGAGATCATGTGTTAAAAAACCTGTCTATAGCAGCCACCTGGCTATAAAGGCCACAATTTTTGTTCCCCTTGGGTGGCCACTACAGACAGGTTTCACTGTATTGCCAAATGTTAGATTAATCATTCAATCACTATGACTTAGCCCGTTGCTCACAGTTAGAAATGTTGGCTTTGTGAACCCTAGTCCAGTAAGGATTACTAAATTTGCTATGGAACTGGAGTCACCAAAGGGATGTGGCTTAATTGCAACTTATAAGGAATTTGAAGTTTGCTCATGGCCTGTCATATGATTGTCCATACAGAAGATTATGTAGTAGTCACACCACTCACTATGTGATTGGAGAATAACTAGCCAGCAAATAAGCGGGTTCAGGAAAGAATGGGTTAACCCTTCTTGTGCTAGACACCAAGCTGCTCAAAGGGAGCTATGTGAATTACTGGTGTACAAATACACACATGGGATGGTATTCCAGAAGTTATCCTTAGTTTTCTCCTAAGTTTTCTCCTAAGTCCCCAAGTCAGGAGGTGCCTAAGAGAGCAAGAAATTGGTATTCCAGAACATTCTCTTAGGACTCTCTTAATGCAAATTAGGGAGGGTCTGACCCCACCCAGTGCACATTTATTAGCCAATGGAAGGAAGTGTTTCATTTATGAACAGCCAAGCACGATCACAGCATGTCATCGGGCCCTCACCCAGGATTGATCCCAACTTTGTAGTCGCGTAACTATGCACGCTTACGCAAATAAATGCTGCTTTTTTTTTTATTGCATGTGTTATGAATGGCCAAGACATGGGGAGGCTCTCCTCAGTTTTCTCCTATTTTTTTCTTAAATCCTCTCTTACGTGCATTCTGGAATACCAATTCTCCTAACTTTATGATTTGCATAAATTTGCATAAAGATAGGAGGAAACTTAGGAGAAATCTTAGGAGCAGAGTTAGGAGAAAAATTAAGATCATTCTGGAATATCACTTAGGAGAATCTTAGACTTAGGATAAGGTTTGTTTTAAGTTAGCACTTAAGATTGTTCTGGAGTACCACCGTAAGAATGAATAAATTCTGGCATGTACACTGTATCTAGTATTTAAAAGTTAATCTCAATATGGGCCGTCATCTAATAAAAAACAACGGTTGATATAGTTTTATTAGCTAAGATGACGGAGAAGGTAGATGAACCTTTTTGAAGTGTACGTACGATAAATCAAGCGCACTGATCTGCTTATATGTAGTCTAAAGCTAGTGTGAATTTGGGCCAATGAAACGAAAAGAACTAGAAAGAGACAAACAAGAGTGCAGGAGTAGTGATTGAGTGATAAAGTACTTTTGAAAACAGAAGAAAGAAATATTGTGCTGTGTACTACACGCGCAGAGGCTCTCCCACGCTATTGGGCATTCTCCAGCTGATACATCTAGTGAAACTACCCCATTGACACTCATCCACATGATAGCTCTTACCTAGGACCAGTTTCCACACCAGAGGCCGGAACATCGCTGGGACTGAGAACCTGGCACAGAAGGTCGTCAGCTTGGCAATATCTAATCAGGGGGAGAGACAAGGTCTAAGCCTTTATGCGCATTGAGGAATTATTGCAACACTAACTAGGGCTTGCACTGACATGTATGTTGTTTTTCTTCAAGTTTGCTATCATGGTTACTTGAGCATCAAACCCAGGTGACCCAGACTGTCCACACAGTAAACGATCATAAGATTGTGTGTTGTTCAGTCATGCATGGAAAAATCCAATGAAAATGGAACCGGAATATGCTGGGAGAAAAACTCTACCAAGACATACCGGTAATCATGAACCCATTATTAAATGTTCATATTTCAAACAAGACAACTTTAAAAAGATGGGACATTTCTCTTTCTCATTTTTCATTCTGTACTCTTGCTCCATCATAGAATTGTATGAAAATTCAAAAATTAATCAAAAGCTTGATCACACAAGAGGAATTTACTTTAGGAAGAAACTGTGTTTTGTCTCCTTTCAGGGGACTACAAAGAAAGGTTTCACCATAAAACAGTTTAATACTGACCCTTCATAATTTGATATTGACCCTCTAAAACTTAACATTGAACGTCTAGACCTTGAAATTGACCCTCTAGAATTTAATATTGATCCTTCAGAATTTGACATTGACCCTCAAGAATTGACTCACCAACTGGGTCATCTTTAAGGAGAATCTCCAGAGACTTCTTCTCCTCGACTCCTCGGAATCCAACCTTCTCATAGTAGTGGGACCGGAAATTCCTCCGGTCACTCATGGCGATGGAATAGGAGAGTAGATGTCACCACGATTGAAAGGTTTCACACTAAAAGAAAAAAGAAAATATTAATTTCAATTAGTTGAAGTTACAAGTAAATCCTATAAGTAACTTCTCATGACATAGCATCCCCCAACACCCCCCCCCCCCCCCCCACCCCCAGACAGGAATAACCATTTCATTTGGGGCATTTCTTGTAAAAGCACTGAGGAGAGCTGAATGCAATCTCACTCAGCGGATCCAATATTCCTTTAACATTAACAGTCTGTCTCCTTTTCTCTTCGAAAAATGTATACATTGTCATCTAAATATCATCACCACCTCAGATCAAAGTTATTGCTATTATGGGCATGGCCCACTTTTGACAGAAATTTCAGTCTGTGCTGGTCCTTGGAGCCACTGTCAGTACATCTGGCACGTCTGATTTCTCTGAACACCCTAAAAAATTGTGATTTTGATTAGGCCTAGATCTAGTATTAATATGGGTCTAAAGAATGCATTTTTGGACATACCCCCAAATCTAGAAAGGGGTGTTCAGAGAAGCCAGATGCAAAATCTGCAGATCCAACGTCCTGTTGTCTTACACTTTGACTTAGTACAGACATTGATTTTCCGATCTAGCTTTAGAGAATTTACATTGCGCGAAGTGTAATCATTACAGTCAGTAGTCTTTTACTCAGGGAAGGGAAGGAAAGCAGATCTAAAAGTTAGTTTTAGTCAGATCTTGATCGATTTACCAGCCCAAGACAGGAATAACCGTCTCATTCGGGGCATTATTTAATCGAAATTACATTTTTGGACATACCCCCAAATCTAGATATGGCATTCTCAGCGGATCCAACGTCCTACAGGGACTGATTTTCGGTCTATACCAGCCCCAGAGGCCCCAGGGGGAGCGAGGGCAATGCTGAACACCACACACGCCCGGTCGGCCGGCCTGGCGCTCGCTGAGCTGACGGTCCACCACTCAGGCCGGGACTCGGGCTTAAGTTACGGCGACAGACTCTTGTCTAAAGTCAGTTTTGACAACAGTCAACACTAAATACTAATTCAATTAAGCACAGCAAGATTATATATACATGAATAATACTTTTCACGTTGGTAAACTTACTAATAAAAGAATAAATGCACCTGTCAGACTCTGCACCTCCAACAAAAGTTACGTTTTTTCTGCGCTGAGTGCGCTCCCAATCGCAATCAATTAATTATTCTCACCGCATATGGTAAGATGGCGCTCTTCATAGTATGTCTGTGAATCTAGATAGCTCTGCTATGAGCACGTTATCTCATTGACTTTGTGAATGTCGAGGCGAGATAAAGGAATAATTTTCCTCAAAGAATCTTAATATTCAGAATATAATTCCACTTAGGTCTACTAAAAATTCCTTAACAGTCGACAACAAAGAGCATACTAATATATGGCTCGTTTAGAATTTGAATACAAGAATCAATTGACATTGGTAATCAAACATCTAAAAAAAAAAATAAAAAAAAAAGCCGATCACAAGTTCAATGTACATGTCGGTCTACTGTTTTGTTTTTTTAAAGAATAATAATTACTAAGAAATATCATTATGCTAAAAAAAAAATGTTTCTTTCGATCAATCTGCTCACACCAATGATATAAGAACATTTCCGAGTGGACACTAGCCTAATCTTATTCATAGAAGAGTTATACTCATTATTTTGTTTGCACTTCCATGACTAGATTCTATAGGGAGGGAAAACATCGTTTTTAAAAGCCTATTGATAAAAGTATACGTAACATGCCGTAGACCATAACATAACCATACTTAGGGAAACCAATGAAGCCACAGTAGGTCGAAAAAACACAAATTCTGAATTTTCCAGTAATTGCAGAGACTTTCAAAAAAACATTGTACATTACTGTACGTAAACCGAAAAATCAGTATTTTATGTCGTTGCCTTGCATCTTGTTCCTCTATGCGCCCTTCGGGGGGTATTGTTTTTTTTTTTTTTTATAAAAATTAATTTCGATTTAATAAACTTATGCCCCGGAATGAAACGATTATTCCCGACCCCGCAAAGTTTGTTTTTCCTGTTAATTATAAGAGGGCACAACGGCATAAATCACGTCCACTATGTTGCAAGCGCTATACACTGTTAACCCCTCGTTTAGAAGCTAAACAGGATAGCATGAAACTTAAAGAGGAGAAGTAGAAGTCCGATGTACTATAACCGTGTACTGTGACGTGACAATATTCATCGATTTATAATAGGTAACCGCGAACTTTTCATCTTATGTTTACCATTGAGCACTCTGTCAAAGATTGATAATATACGCCATGCAGCCCTGATATTGGTAAAAGTACTTACCGACGCTTAGTTTCATTTAATATGTTATGTGCCATTGAAGCATTGTTGCACTGGTGATAATATGATGGCCTGCACATCATTTCATGGAAAGTCCGTCTGGTAGAGAAGGGTCGAGTTAAAAGTAATAGAGCTTGCAAAGTAGATAGAAAACATAATGTGAGCTTTTTAGAGATAGAATAAAGTTGGCGGGGATACAATCACAAGAGAGAGAGAGAGAGAGAGATAGGAAATATCATAAAGAGGGGTCAACAAGAAAGGTGGGGCACATAAAAATGTAAATACCATTCATGGGGTAAAGGCGAGTTTTATAGCAAAAAAGTTTGTTTGACAAACATTGTTTCAGGCTTTATATAATTGCTTGTTCTTTTAGAGACTTATTGGGGTAACAGCCAACTATTGTTCATTGTTATGCACACAGATCAATAATTCATATTTGCTTTGCTTGATTTATTTGGCTTATCTGCAAGGCAACATGAAAAAAAAATAGAGCCACCCCCCCCCCCCCATACCCATTAAAAAAAAACTGTTAGAAGACCAGGAGAAAAGTAAGGGAAACAGTAGGACTAGACGTCTTATATCAAAACCATAATTACCAAATTATAGAGAAACAGGTGGGATATAAACTGTGACCAGTGAAAGGAATCCCTAATGGGAAAAGTGTAACTTTCCATATATTGAAACCAGTCGATCGGCTAAAAACCAGGAGAAAATTTAACGATGTAGGCCTACTAGGCCAAGAGATTCTAAGTAGTTTATTTCATCACTGATCTCTATGGGGATTTCGACAAATCAAGGTCGCCTTGATTCAGAAACAAATCTGTTACAAAGTCACGTCCACACTTTGGCTGTTGATGGTGAGTGTGGACGCGGCCATGGTCGATTACTGGCTTTCTTGTTGTCATCATATTATTATTAACAGTTCAAAAGTTCATAACTTTCTAGCTTCACAGCTGATCTGAATGCGCGCGCATCGTGCTTGTATAATTCTGCACGTGAGTATGTTGTTGATGATTTTCAGCAGCGGCTTCGAGCGACTCCAGCGCGAGGGTCTAACTACCCTAGCCTACCCCGGCGCCACGGGCGTAGCTAGCTTGCTACGACCGGTGCGGTGCAAGCACTGTATGTACGCGAACTTCTCATAAGTATATCATAGCGCGCGATCTGCTAGCAACAGTGCTTGTCGAGATATCGCTCAGGGACAGTTAGATTTCGTTAATCAATAAAAACAGGTGGATGAAAATGGCTGACAGTGATGCAGAGATCTCGTACGACATTTTTAACAAGCCGAGGTCTGCAGTGGATCTGGCTGTGGAGCTTCAGAAGTCTATTTTAAGGTGCAGTTTAATTAGGAAAATATGTGTTTGATTTGTGCATGTACGTCAGTTTCCATGCAGACGATATAAAAAAAAAGGTTAGCCAGGCCTGATGACTCTAGTCCGCTCGTTGCAATGTTTAATACTCTTGATTGCTTTGATAATGATGATGTGCTTGCATGTGTCATCATGTCGATTAACACTGTTAAATATGTGTAGAGACTCTAAACTTTTTTGCTCACTGCCTTTGTTTGAGTATATGTACTAGATCACATTTCTCTTAGAACCTCAGCATTACCCAGAAGGAAAAACCAGTTGAGACCAGTTGGAAATTCCAACTGGTTCCAGTTGAAATCAACTGGAACCAGTAAGAATCAACTGGTTCCAGTTGATTCTTACTGGTCTCAGATGCACAGCAAGCGGCCAGTTCACAGAATGTAACTGGAATTAGTCCTTCATAACCAGTTGCACCGGTTGATTACTGGTCTGTGTAATGTATTTCCAGTTGCGTACACCAGTTGATAATTGGTCCGAAAAATGAAATTCCACTTACACCATTAGAGAACATCAGTTACAACTGGTCTAGTTGAATCGGTTAAATCAATAGGCAACCTAGCTAAAATTAAATGTGATTACTGGTCTAGTTGAAAAAAAAAAGTTAAACACCAGTTGATGGCAACTGGCCCAGTTGAATCAAAAGGCAACCCTGGAAATAGAAATAGGATTACTGGTCCAGTTGGAAAAACCAGTTGGAAACCAACTGGTCCAACTGGTCCAGTTGGAAAAACCAGTTGGAAAAACCAGTTAGAAACCAACTGGTCCAACTGGTCCAGTTGGAAAAACCAGTTGGAAACCAGCTGGTCCAACTGGTCCAGTTGGAAAAACCAGTTGGAAAAACCAGTTGGAAACCAACTGGTCCAACTGGTCCAGTTGGAAAAACCAGTTGGAAACCAACTGGTCCAGTTGGAAAAACCAGTTAAACCAGTTGGAAAAACCAGTTAAACCAGTTGAACACCAGTTGGAAAAACCAGTTGAATCAAAAGGCAACAATGGAAATTGAAATGGGATTTACTGGCCCAGTTGGAAAAACCAGTTAAACCAGTTAAACACCAGTTGGAAAAACTAGTTAAACCAGTTGAACACCAGTTGGAAAAACCAGTTAAACCAGTTGAACACCAGTTGGAAAAACCAGTTGAATCAAAAGGCAACAATGGAAATTGAAATGGGAATACTGGTCCAGTTGGAAAACCAGTTAAACCAGTTGAGCACCAGTTGCAAAAACCAGTTGAATCAGTTGAAAACACCAGTTGCAACTGGTCCAGTTCAACCAGTTGAATCAAAAGGCAACACTGGAAATTGAAATGGCATTACTGGTCCAGTTGGAAAAAACAGTTAAACCAGTTGAACACCAGCAGTTAGACCAGTTGAACACCAGTTGGAAAAACCAGTTAGACCAGTTGAACACCACGTTGAAAAAAACCTAATTAGCTTAATCCTAGATAATCTGGTATGACTTAATCCTCATTTTGTCTAGTCCTAGGTATATCTTTAGGATAACCCTAATAACTATGAATTCAAGCTATCGCTAATTATTAACACAATTAATGACATTGTTCCAGTTGATACCCATATTGCTACTGGGGATGCTTATGAATATTCATGCTTGTGTAACATCCATCAAATTGTGGCATAATTTTGGACTTCTGAATCAATAACTTTAATATGATCCAATATATACGATATGGTATCTTTTATTTCAATAAATGTTTACAAGTGTAAACATTCAAAAGTGAATTCCATTTCAAAGAACCAGGGCAACATACGAAATTCTGATAAATTTGCATTTACTAACCATTATTTTGTTTACTACACAACAGGTACTACTATATAATATGAAGGCTCTCCACAGAAGAGTGTCTAATAGTTCGTAGTTGCTAAAAGAAATTTGATTGGACTTAGGTTAGGTTGTACCGTACCTAGGATAGAACACACTTGATGAAATTCCGATACAGATTAAAAAATGTTAGGATAAGATTATCATAAGGTAAGATTACATTAGGATTAAGCTCTCCATTTCATTTTAATATGTTTTTCCAACTGGTCCGTTCAACTGGTCCAACTGGTCAAATCCCAGTTGGATTTAACTGGTCTAACTGGTCAAATCCCAGTTGGAATTAACTGGTCTAACTGGTCAAATCCCATTTCAATTACCAGTTGGATTTAAATGGTCTAACTGGTCTAGTCGCAACTGGTTTTTCCTTCTGGGTATATTCTTAACCTTTTCTTCACTGTGTATGCGGGCCTTATCCACTCAGATACTGAACAGCACGATTCCTGTGTATAATGTGTCATATGGACAGGCTATCAATTCACTTCAAATTTATAGGGCACAATTATTAAGCCCCGCCCCTTTGGTCACTGCAGTCCCATAGCAATTTTTTTCATATCCTACCTGGACAGCAAGTACATTACACATGTAGCAGGTATGACCTGGACCAGGGTTCCCAAGACCCAAACATCTAAAATTAAATGAGCAAATTGGGTGAATCAGTTTTGATTTTTTTTTTAATATGTATATTTGTGTGTTTTATTGAATCATACACACAAAATCAAGAAAAATCACAATATTTACAAATAATTACAACAGATCAGGATAATGTAACAAAAAAAAAACAAGATAGAAAAAAAGAGTATACAGAATTCTTAACATTCTCTCATGATTGATAATGCAGAAGGTCCTGTAAATTTTAGTTAGACCACTATTGCTCACCTCATTTAAAAACCCTTTTAACATTACTGAGCCTTGAAATCCATATTGGCTTATTCACATTTGTGTGGAAATGGCAATGAGAGAGAAATTAGTGGTTTTGTACTTTTGTTTCCATCAGAATCAAGGCTGCCTTTATGTCGGAAGATGGGTCCGACATCGACTATGTAAAGCTCCGGAAAAGTGACATTTTTAGCGACTATGAGGCAAGGAGTAGGGAGCTACAGAGCATTGACCTTCGACCTTTGACATCGGATCAGAGGAAGGCCTTCTTCATCAGTATCCTTTTATTGAACAAAGTAGCAAGCAAGATCAACTGTCAAATCAGTAACTTCTGCGGCACAGTACATCAACAATATATTCTTGTGATGTTCATTTTTGGCTCAAGAAATAATACCAAAATAGCCACTCTATGCGTTAAAATCATCAGCAAAGCCCCAAACAAAACTTTTACCTGAACATTTAACACCTCAAAAAAGCTGACGACTGTGCAGCGTGTCACAGCATGCAATACGCTCACGAGTTGAATGCCATACTATAAACTCCTGAATATCTGCAGAGGACTTGTCATCTAGCCTGCTAAAGAGAGCAGGATGTTTGAAAATTCGCAGTGATTTAAAATTTTCGATTGCTGTGGGTTTCGTGAAAAGCGTGAATATACATGTTTGCACAAAAATGACCAGTTTTACAGTAATCTTCATTGCAATTACAATAAGTTTGAATTTGATGAGGGAAATAAAATCCAATTGGGGGGGGGGGGAATATTAATACATGTACATAATTTTGCTTGTTTTCTTTAAGCCTAAGTTACAGATTAGTAAATTTAAAAGAATTGTAAAAAAACATGTTGATCTTCTTGCTTTTCACACTGGCATTTCTTAGCCCCGTACTATTTCTTAAGCCCGACTAGCTGTTTTCGAAATCGTTAGCCCCTGACTTTCTCGACAGCTTATGAATATTTATGAGTGTATGTCTTGAACATCGGCTCTTTACCACTCCGCATCAAGGTCACTCGCCCGTCGGGCCTTATCTGATTGGTCTCGGCGTTTCGGCCTTGAGAGCTGACACCGCATTTCCTTAGCCCCGTACTATTTTACGTTTCTGTTCTCACTGGCGCTCTTAGCCCCAGACTATTTGGCTTGGCCCTGCAATTGCGGCGTTAGCCCTGCTTTTTTGCAGGGACAAATGATCCCGGATTATTGGTGGTGCTAGCCCACTTTGGTAAAAACCAATGTGAACAGAAAGTGGTCTAAGCTTAGCCCCGTACTATAGGTGGGGCTAAGGAAATTTTTGCCAGTGAGAAAAGCATACTAGTGTGTTTGTCTGGTTTTGCTGTTGACCTTGACCGTCCTGGTCCAGACATCTACAATGCCCTGACCATCCATGCTGTAGCCTCCCAGCCCAAGCTGCCCAGCTCTGTCCTGGAGCTCCAAGACTTCTGGAGGAAAAGCGCTTATGTCATCGCTGGCCATACCTACTCGCTGGACGACATTGAGCACGGCATCTTGAGGAGTAAGTTTAAAAGAGATTGGTCAAAGTTTGAAAAATATCACACCTATTTTACCAATTCTGACAAAAAAAAAACATTGACTTCCTACACATCTCAATGCCTATGTACTGCAAGGGTCAAAGACGGGATGACCCACTTGTAAAAGTCATGAAACCCGGCAGGAACTGAAAGTATACCCTAACAAAAACGTGTATGAAAAATATCACAGTCATAGCTCAGCAAACCTTTCCAGGAAAAATGTAAAACCAGCTTGTTAACATTTGAAGGTGACCATAGTCTACATTCATAATCATATTGCCCCGGTCAGTGTTCGATGCGTCAGACATTGCTTACGTTGAACACATGAACTGTAGTGCAGACCATAGCAGACGGCGGTCTCCATGCTCTAAGCTACAATAACCAGGATCTTTTTGAAAGACCTTTCCAAAACCTTGGCCCTGTTGCATAAAACTTGCCATTGATGGTAACTTTGCTATCAATGGCAACTTTTATGGCAACCTTGAATTTGATTGGCTGTTCAGCAATGTTACCATAGTAGTCACCATTGATGATAGAGTTACTATCAATGGTAAGTTTTATGCAACGGGGCCCTTGTTGAAATCCAGGGTTCCTATGATTTCGCTGTAATCAGTTTCCAATCCTATTATTGGGTGGGAAGTTCATTTTTCATGTTTTTTACTTTTTTTGTCCTGCAAAAGAGACACCCTGTCTTCAAACTGATTGAAGAGCAGTCGGTATGATGTTATTTTGGGACCTCATTCATGGAACCTCTGTCTGATAATCCCACAGGGAACACGCCGTCCCGCGTCCAGCAAGAAGTCAGCATTCAGAAATTAGTTTCACTTGTTTCTTATGAGAGGACCAGTTTAATATGCAGCGATATCAGAGCTTAGAATCAGTTATTCAACAGTTAGAGAGATCTGTCATATAGAGAGAGAAGCAGAGATAAGAAGATACAAATTTATCAGTTATCATCAAGTGTAAGAGTTTAGTGAATGGAATGCCCAACAACCTGTACTACACTTTAAGTCCAGGGCCCTGTTGCGTAAAACTTACCATTACTTGTAACTCTGCCATCTGCCATAACTACCATGGTAACATCACTGGACAGCCAATCAAATTCAAGGTTTCCATAGAAGTTGCCATTGATAGCAAACTTACCATCAATGGTGAGATTAATGCAACAAGGTGCAGGAGTCCTCCTTAGCCTCATTTTTTAGCGACACTGATAACAGGCTTGATAGTGACCCCAAAAGAACAACTAATGCAACTCGACACTGCACATCTCATTAATATTCAATAGTACTTTGAGAGTTAAACCTGCTGTTGAAAGACCGTGTCGCAATTACCATATTGTTTGAATAACCACGAAGGAGGCGTTTGACAGCGATTTAGCTTCCTTTAATGTCCCTTAGTCTTGGTCCAATCTTGGATATCAAGTACGACACTTTAAGTCAAGGGCCCCGTTGCATAAAACTTACCATTACTGGTAACTCTGCCATCAATGGTAACTACCATGGTAACATCACTGGACAGCCAATCAAATTCAAGGTTTCCATAGAAGTTTCCATATGTGGAATATACTGTATTCAACAATTGTGTTGGTTTCCTTCATTTACTTTGTCAAAAATGAAGAAGTCATGATCAACCTTGAAGCTGATGAACGGTCAAGTAAGATCTTATCAACGTGAAAGTTCTTTGCGTCTGCATGCAGTCAAGTGCAAGTACAGTTAGGGTACAAGTCTCAAATAAGCTGAATACTACATTCAACAGAAATAACATCAGAAATATGTCATATCATGACACCTGCATTGAGCGGTAGTCAGTATGATGTCATTACGTTGTGGTACCGTCCTCTAATTTCCCCACAGGGAACAAGCCGCACCCAACCAGCAAGAAGTCAGCGTTCAGCGATGCCGACCCCCGGCTCGCTTTCATGGTGGATGCACTGGATGCCAGGATACACTTTGCTCTCAACTGTGGCGCTCAGGTGAGACCACGGACCCATTGCATAAAACTTACCATCGATGGTAACTTTGCTATTAATGGTAATTACCATGGCAACACCACTCAACAAACAATCAAATTCAAGGTTTCCATAGGAGTTGCCACCGGGAGTTGCCATTAGAAGCAAAGTTACCATCAATGGTAAGTTTTATGCAACAGGGTCTAGGGATGGCATTTTAAATATTGTCTTATCTTTTGTTGTATATTTCTGAGATGAAATTTTCTCGTAAGTTGGTAATCAAAAATTGTTCAGGTCAAAATTGATAATTGCTTTCCTGAATGTACAAATATTTTATGTTCTTATGCTGTTTCTTTGAATGATTTTTGTATTTTGATAAAGTAAAACAAAATGTGGAAATGAAATGAAATGAAATCAAATCAAATATCATATGTAGTGATTGTCCAGGCTTTTGTTTTTGATTTCTTGTTTCTTTTTTCTTTTTGATTACAGTCTTGTCCACCGATTGCTGTGTATACAGAGCGGAACCTGGATCAAGCATTGACCCTGGCTGCTCAGAGCTACCTGGGACAGGAGGTGGAGGTGGATTTAGAGAATAGACAGGTGAGAGAGGGGTGAAGAGATGGATGGATGAATGGATGGATGGATAGATGGATGGATGGATGGATGGATGGATGGATGGATGGGTCGATGGATGGAGGGAGGGAGGGAGGGAGGGATGGATGGATGGATGGATGTATGGATGGATGGATTGGTGGATGGATGTATGGATGGATGGATTGGTGGATGGATGGATGGATGGATGGATGGGTGGATGGATGGATGGATGGATGGATGGATGGATAGATGGATGGTTGGATGGATGGATGGATGGATAGATGGATGGATGGATGGATGGATGGAGGGAGAGAGAGAGAGAGAGTAAGAGAGATAGAACATCAATCACTGACATTGGCCACTCAGAGCTGTCTGGGACAAAATGTGGAGGTGGATTTAAAGAATAAACATATGAAAGAGGGAGGGATGGATGGATGAGGGATAGGGGGAGGTGGAAGGGGTGGGGAGAGAGAGAAAGAGAGAGAGAGAGAGAGAGAGAGAGAGAGAGAGAGAGAGAGAGAGAGAGAGATAGAGAACACCAAACACTGACACTGGCTGCTCAGAACTATTTGGAGAGATGGAGGTTGATGTAGAGAATAGACAGGTGAGGGATGGATGGATGAATGGAAGGGGGAGAAAGGAGAGGAAAGCAGAGGGAGAGAGTACTGGAGCGAAAGAGAGAGAGGAAAAGAGGGAGAGATAGATAGGAAAGGAAAATGAGATAGGCATAAATGGAAAGGTTGGAAATGAAGGTGAGATAGACAGATAGAATGGAGATTGAAAGGGAGGGGAACAGAAATGGAAGCAGGGATAGGAAATGTAGAGGAGTGAGACTTGTGCTGATTCTTCAGTCATTTAGGACAATATGAGGGAGGTTAATCTAGAGAAAAGACTGATGAGAGAGAGAGAGAGAGAGAGAGAGAGAGAGAGAGAGAGAGAGAGAAAGAGAGAGAGAGGAGGGGGGGGGGGGGTAGGGATTGAACAGGGATGGTGGTAGGGGTTGGGAGATCAAGAGATGGGAGGGGGAGTGAAAGGAATGGATGGGGGAGAGACAGGAAAGGACACGGAGATGATATAAATGTGAGACAGAATGAATGAAAAAAATGATAAACACGGTAAGGATTTGTCTGGGATGAATACTTTGTTTTGTAGAGTGTAATGAGATTCTGTATTATTTTGTCTTTTCTCAGATTCAGCTTCCATCTCTTCTGCGGTGGTATGGCAGCGATGCAGCTGATACAGAGACAGAAGTCGTCAGGTCAAGTTTTCTCTTATCATAGCTATGTTCTGTTGACTGCTGGGGGGTGTTTTACCAAGCTGTTCGTAGTTACGAACGACTTTACGAACGACTGTTGATCCCTTCTTGTGCTAAATCAGATTCTCAATGAACAAAGTGTGGTAGCACATTTAGAACAAGAAGGGATCACCAGTCGTTCGTTACGAACAGCTTGGTGAAACACCCACCAGATCTCCCAATATAGACATTACAGAATTTACCCAAATCATTACTGACTGTGACTGTGACTGACTTTGACTGACCGACTATAACTGTGACTGACTATAACAGTGACTATGGCTGTTCCTGAAAAACGCTAAATATATCTGAAATTTAATTCATGTTGCTATTTGAATGGACTATTCCATTTCAAGCAGAGGGGAAGGCTGCATGAGAAAAAAAAAGTGTAAAACTCCACCAAATTATAAAAATTCCTTCATTTCTTCTCTGAGGTGGACTATACCATTCTAAATTGAGGGGAAGTCAGCTTGAGGAGAAATGCATCCGAACTGAAGTAGATTATTGGAATTTCATTCGTTACTCCCCTTAGGTAGTTCGTACCATTCCACGCAGAGGGGAAGACAGCATGAGAAAAAAAGATGTCAGAATTCTATGAAATGATTGAAATTCCTTCATTTCTTTTCTGAGATGGACCATACCACTCCAAGCAGAGGAGAAGGAAAAAATTCCACCAAATGATTGAAATTTTATTGTTTCTTCTCCCAGGTGGACCATTCCATTCCTAGAGGAGGGGAAAGCAACGCAGATCAAAGAGCTCCTTGCCTCGCAAGAAGGAAGCGGGTCAGAGGTCTCGGTCACGTACAAACCCTACAGCTGGAAACTCAACTCAGTTGACATGAGCTGATGGAGCGAGAAGGATAGAGATGGTTTGATGATCATGGATGAACCAATCGGAATCAAGAATTGCTATCTGGGCCCTGTTGCATAAAACTTACCATTGATGGTAACTTTGCTATGAGTGATAACTATGGAAACCTAGAATTTGATTGGCTGTCGAGCTCTGTTACCATGGTACAGTGTAGTTACCACTAATGACAGAGTTACCATTAATGGTAACTTTTATGCAATATCACAGAATGTTTGTGAGTGTGATAATTTGTATTGAATCATGTGGTCCAGTTTGTGGACAGGATTCAGGAATGTGTTTGAGTGGACTAGAGCTGATGGTTTCGTCCGGCAGTTTTTATAAGACTATTATATTATTATATGGTTTTCATATTACAGTCCTCAGTGTCCACTGTGCTAACAAAGAATATTTAATCTCCATATGCAGACCTGGCAACCAGTACGATTTAGTCATATTTAGTACGATTTTTAGAGGTAAAAACGACAGTACGATTTTCCTTTAAAAAATATGATTTAAAAAAAAAAAAAATTCTCGCAATTCTTGAGATACTGTGTAGGAAAGTACACGACAGTTAAGAGTAGGATTTTTTGTCTGAAAATAGGATTTTTATGGTAAAATCATAGGATTTTTGGTCAAGCGAGGTTGGCAGCTCTGCATATGGAGGCATTGATCCAGGTTTTTTTTTTAATACAACTTTTGTAGGGAATTACACCTTTTTGGATTAAAGAATACAGTTTTTGAACTCCAGAGGTTGGCAGGTCTGGAATAGATTACATACTTGTATACATACAGTGTAAATTACTACAAAATAAAGCTCGCAATTCTTGAGATACTGTGTAGGAAAGTACACGGCAGTTAGGAGTAGGATTTTTTTGTCTGAAAATAGGACTTTTATGGTAAAATCATAGGATTTTTGGTCAAGCGAGGTTGGCAACTCTGCATATGGTATCAGGAGAAGTTGTTCCATGTGATGTGTCGGGTAGCCACGATCTGATATTTTGTTTGCAATCATGGCCTCCTCTGGTCTTCTGCACTAGAGTATCAGACGGAAAGCTGACATGACTGCAAAAAAAAAATAGAAGTGGATGTCACTTTGCGGTGTATAATTGGACAACTTTTCCCCATATTTACGGAGGATTGTGTAAATTAGTACCTCACTGATCCATAGCCTAATTTTGTTTTTGTGAATGTGTTTACATTGTATTGGCAACATGTTGCAATTATTGTGGTACATTCAATTATTCTACAGATAATATATATTTGTTGATTTTATCACAGGTTAAATGTTTTATTTTTGTATTTCTGATCATTTATATAATAAAGGATATTGAATGTATGTGGTTATTAAAATCTGTGATAATGCTTGCTTGATTTCACTTTGCCTCCTGTTTTCTCTCCAATTCTCTGTTCTTCCCCTCTCACCCCTCTCCCCCCCTCTTTCCTGTCGTTTTGTCTTCTTTCCTGTTTCCCCCTCTCTATCCTCCGTCTATCTACCCTTTGTGACTTTGTATAATAAGAATTGTAATTTCTTTCCCCCTCTTCCTCGTGGACTAATATGTTTGAACAATTATTGCTATTGTATACGATTGTGCAGATATTTTGTTGATATGGGTGAAAAACAATAAAAACAAGAGCACACATCAGAGAGAGAGAGAGAGAGAGAGAGAGAGAGAGAGAGAGAGAGGGGAAGAATGAAGGGGAGGAGATGAAGAGAGAATGAAACAAAAATGAGAAAGATAAAATTGGAATAGGCAATAAAGAGAAAGATAAATAAGAATGGGAGTTTAAAGTAGGGGATGAAAATGATCGAGAGGCAGGAGAGGAAAGAGATGGAAAAGACTTGAGGAAAGTGACCGTGAGAATCTCCCGGCTCCTGTGTCTATATCTCTCCCTCCCCCCTCTCTCTTTCTCTCTCTCTCTCTCTCTCTCTCTCTCTCTCTCTCTCTCTTTCTCACTATCTCTCTCTCCTTCTCTCTCTCTCTCTCTCTCTCCCTCTCTCTGTGTGTTTTGGTCTATCACGGTCATGCATCACATTTCTTAATGGATAATACAAATTAAACCATAATCCTTTCTATTCTTTTCTTTTCCTCCATTTAATGAACATGAGTGAACATCCTACATAGTACAAAAATACAATAATACCTTAAAACTTTTTGGGTCATTCTATATAATCCAATAATAAATGCTCTTTGTTTACATAAATGCATTGTATAGAGAACCACCAGTCTGTTGACTGAAGCCAACAGGCTAATCAGTATTCATATATTCGTATGTGCTCATGTTTATGTATATATATTCATGTTGTAGGCAGCTACTGACTCAAAACTCACACACAGTGGTGAAGCTTTCTACAGTCACATCAGTCAGTGTGTATCACAAAGCTTCTAGAATGAATATTCATTACGACACCATCTCCAGTGAACAGCCAATCAGCTACTAGCATTACAGGGACAAACATGAATATTAATACAAAGCCACACTGCATCATGAATATTAACAAGATGTAAATCATAATTATGCAAGAAATGCCAACTAGCCAATGAGCGATCACTGGAGTGAAGGTGTCACAAACGGAACTCCATATACGGCTGCTAATTTGCATTTCAATCTCACTTGAAAAAAACACATTAACAAATGACCCAAGAAGCCACCAATATTAAGGGTATACAAACAACAAGAAACAAAAACAAATAAAAATGAAAAAGAAATACAACTCTGCATAAATAACAACACATCTACACTTATTTTTTTTTTCTTCTTAAAACTGGTTGTATCTCCATTTCGTCTATTCTACATTGATGACCAATGGTAGGAGAGTCTTGCCATGTAAGAAATCGGAGCTTTGCTCGATAGCAGACATTGCAAGATGTGTTCAAAACACTGATAAAGCTTTTGGTTTTAGTATCATCCCAGTTATATCTTCAACTACAGCTATCACTTGTTACAATATAAAAGCTGTATGGCTCATGTTCTCTCATTGATCTTTCTTTGGGGGTATAAGCTATGTGGTGTTTTATTTTGTGGTCTTATTTTCACGCTTGGGAAAAGTGGAGAGCTGGCTCACAAACATTTTCTTGCCATTTTTCTGCATAAAAAATGACTTCAACACCGGTATTCTAACAGAGCTTGTAAGAAATCCCGATTCTTCAGGGTTTTAAAGAAAATGCTGATATGCACCTCTTGCAAGACTTCAAGGAATTACACTTTCCTGAGAAGAATACTCGAGATTTGAGGCCTACAGTCTTGCATGATATTTTGCTCATTTTAATTTTCAATGTTCATGTTGGACATATATATTGGTACCAGATTTAAGACAACATCAGACTTGTGCAATAGACTACGTCTGACCATCAAGCCCATACAATAATCTCTTGGGTACAATAGTCTCTTGGGTGTAATAGACCTAGTATTATATAACGCATGCCCTAGCAGTATATGTATGACCTTGGCTGGAACAAAGGCAGTAACAGTGATATTCACAAAAGGTGTATAATTCATTATTTCTTTTAAGACACTGCTTGTGAGAATGTGGTTTTGTGTATTTGTTTTATTTCAAACAAACTGCTAGATGATCGTGTTGCTATTATGACTTTTAAATGTTCCTCACATGAAGCCTGACATGGAGGATTTAAACACAAGATGCAATGCTTCCTCAACTGATTTTGATATGATAAACGTGGGCAAGATTTATCAGAAAATCTCCTTTGTGGTGCGATCTACTTGTATCGGTTGTCAAGTAGTGTTTTTTTTCTTCTGGGAATGGTTAATCAACCTGTTGGTAATGAATGCACAAGACAGTGAACATTTTGTGGACTTACTTCCATACTATTACAAGACATATGCTATCAGTTTAAGAGGTATCGGATCACTGCATTGTGATTGGTCAAAAGTTTGGTTGCCATGGTGACATGCACAAGCTGGCAGAGCCTACATGCGGTGGGCAAGGGGTTCCAATTAGGGTCTCCATGTAAAATGCTGCACTGGCCGAGCAGACTAGCAGCCCATAAGAGACCTGCAATAAAAGGATGGTTCTGATTGGCCCATTTCACACAAATTGCAAAATTTCAAGCAGAATGGTCCAATCAAATGAGATCTCTTAAATAGTCACGGGAAGTGGGCTCTTGCAGACAAACCCAAGGTGTGACATGCTAGTACTTTGTAAAGGTTTTTTTTTTAGCTGTAGGAAAAAATAAATCTCCCCCCACCCGACCCCCCTCCCCAACTGACCCCCTCCCACCTGACCCCCTCCCACCCTATCCCGTCCCAATTCAACCTGTGTACACCCAATCACCCCCTCCCCTTCCCGCACCCAACCCCACCCCCACCCCCACCCCATATAGAAATACACATACATTTACAAAGCCCTACATTAATGTAGGACATGGTCAATACAGCACATTATTTTGTTACACTGTTTAAAGAGAGCTTTAATGGATGAAACTCTCTGACATAATGCTTGCAATACTGGTAGATTTATTATACATGTGTATGCATTCACCAGGAGATTTTCCCCCCAGATAAACTACACATTTCGCAGCAGATCATGTTCAGCGTTATATTTGCATAAGCTTTAAGCAATACTTCCTATAGGTGTTTCTTGTATTGCTTTTCCAACCATAAACCATAATTACATATTTAAAAAATAGATGGTTTGATCACAAATTGGATGCGATGGAAATAACAGTGATTGGGCAAATTGGATAAAAAAAAAGGAATACCTTTTTTTTTCTGACCCAAATACTAATACTTTGATTTGCACAGCTTTTATGCTGCCCCAAATCTCAAAAAGCATGGAAATGTATTAAAAGCAACATACTGCAGCATTATCAAAATGTAGCAAAAAATAAAGATCTTTTTTTTTTTTGTATTCTTACCCATTTCTTGTAGTTCCAGGTCCATTTCCCTTTTCTTTACTTTATCAAAATGCTAAACATCTTCAACAAATTCTTTCTTTCCCAAATATCATTTTTACTCTCCTTTCTAAAGAAATTTTTCTTAATCCTTAACCAATAGTAAAACACATTTTAAATCTTTTATTTTTACATCTCCCTAAAGTTCACCCAAGCGCGTCTTCTCAATTGAATTTCACATTCTTTCTGGAGATCCAACACATTTTCTTACATACCGTTTGTCATTTTTTTCTAACATTTAATCTGCCCCTCTTTAAAATATAAGGTCATTGTTTACACTCATATCTTTATCTGTTTCTCCCTTCCAATCTCAGATGACTTGTTACACTTTATCTTCTAGTTTACATATCGTTTACAACATTTTCTACCATTTATTATGTATCTCTTTACCATGTCAGTTTATTTTTTAAACCGTTTCTTGAACTGTTTCACACTTTGTGACCCATTTTTTGTAAATACCTTTTTCCAGCACTTGAACCATTGTACTGTAGCTTTATGACCAATTATTTATAACACCTCAAGTACAGCAGATTCAATCTTAACTTCTAGATTATTTCAACATCCATCTTCTTGTTTGCTTTAAGTTCAACTCATTTGTACTGAGACCGGAGCTACATGTAATAGCCACCATTCCAATCATCTTTTTACCTTTGCATGAAATGTCCTTCTATTCAGCTTCTGCAAACATCTTCAATGTTAATGTTACAATGCATGTTTGTACATGAACAGAGTGCTTTAAACTCTTGACCAACATATGCAAGTTTACCCAATTTTAACAGAAATATCAAAGTTTTCCTATTTCCAGCTTCCCCTCAAGTACAAAACCTCTATATCTCCTGTACAGCATTTTAAATCCGACCCATAGAACACTTTACATGAGACACCATTGTAAATCGACCAATGACAGTTCACCTTACATCAGACACCATCATGAATCAACCAATGGCAATTCACCTTACATGAGACACCTTGTGACCCGACCAATCATAGTTCACCTTAGAATAGACACCATTGTGTATCGACCAATAGCACTTTACCTTACATCAGACACCATTGTGCATCAACCAATGGTACTCAACCTTACATTAGACACCCTTTTGGTTCATCCCCGTCACATTTACCCTCGACCAAGCATTTCAAACTTTTGAATTTTCCTGTTGTAGGCCAGTCAACTGCTACTTTAAACCAGCAAATATCTCATCAACACATCTCTTTGTCTCTTTGTTAACTTTAAACCAGCAAAAACCCATGCTTAACCAGCAGAACAATTCAACCATTTTCCTGAAAACGATAATTACACATCGAGATTCAATAGGGGGTATCTTAAGAGTTATCAGTGCTTGAATTATGCTGTAGGATTAACCTTCAGATGTTGGCAGAATAGTGGTGGTTTGTGATGGAAAGGGAGGGGGGGGGGGGCATTAAATGCCTTATCTTGGGCAGTTTCATTTCAATATTTGAAAGTATTTTCGAGTATGTTGTCGAGACTGCTGGTTCTAAACTATGTGGGTAGAGCGAACAGCATTGATAATGCTCAACACTGGCCCGCCATACAAAGTCAGACCAGAGAAACTCTCACTTGAGTGATGTTGTTTAGAACCAGAAACCTTTATAACAATGGATATGATGACACCACTTTTGGTTGATTTGTTTTTCTCCTGATGGTTCCCTTTCTTCCTAACCATGATAAAAAAGAAATATCAATCACACAGGCCATGTGAACTATCCTCGGTCAGTTTGATGGTAAAAAGGCTGGTATTAACCCACCCTTGGAAATATGGGCAAGGGGGGTGGGGGGGGGGGAGGTAGACACTATCACTGCATCAGCAGTCTACCACCTGAAATAGATAGGGAAGAATGCTAATCTCCTGCATAAAGGTAGGGGGGCAGCACCACAACCCCCCCCCCCCCCCCCCACTCCTACCACCACCACCACTCCCATAATCCAAGCACTTAACAAGAACAACACACAAACAAGGTTATCAACAATCTTCAAACTGTGAACTACCATGTATTAACTGGAGACAAATCACCACATAACAGGTTTTCATGATAACTTTAGATGAACTATCAGAAATCATTGAACCTTGCAACCTTCGAGCTCTTTAATATATATATATATATTTATATATATATATATAGATATGTATATATACTTTATGTACCTTACGAAACTCTCAATATCTTTCAACTTTCAGAAAATATAATCAGCAAAGAAAAACATGCAACAATCTATAAGTGGGTTTAATACACGTTACGTAAGCCAATTCATAAGTAATCCTCGAAACCATTTCAAAAAACGTCAAAAGGCCATGTACACAACTTGTCTACAGTTCAACACTCGAAAACTTTCAAAAGCTACGGTTCATAGAATAGCTTAAAATCTCATAGTCTTATCATGCATATGGATTATACTTGGATATACACTGTACTTGTCATCTTATTCTGCTTACCGTACTTCTTACGACTTCTCACTCTATAGGACAACCGGTCAAAATATAGTCGACTCGTCTTCCCTAAATGCGGGGCTACTCCCCGGTACGACTCTCTCCTCATCTTACTATACAAGAACAAAATAATGAAAGATCAAAATTTGCAAAGAGAAAGGAAAAGAGAGAGAGATTCAGTCTAAGAATCAATCTGTATCTGGAACACCTCTGCTTTTAAAAGCATCAATCTGAAAAAAATCTGTACTACATGTATTTTTAAATAATGTGTTCATATTTTTAGAGCTTTTCTTAAAGACTACCATGAAAGTCTGAATTTATTCTAAATTTTGGATTGGATGAATTAGAGTGAGAGTTAATGGGAGGAAAATCGAATTACACAAGCACGTTTCAAATTCATTTTCAAAGTGGCTCATGCCCCTTTCTCTCATCAATCGGCCGATTCTAACAAAGATTAACTGTGCAGAAAAATGAAAATTCAAAGAAAAAACACACCTCAGAGATACATGTACGCGTGATTACGTATTATTTGCACAATTTTTAACCAGTAGAGTGCAAGATGTACCATTGGTCTATGGGGTTTATGTGCATTTACGGTGAAGAAACAAATACAGGGCATGTAAAGAGTTGATAGCACAAGCTCGACAGTAGAGAAGGGGTGTGTTATGGAGGAGAAAAGCATGAGTAAAACATAGAGAGGGGATTTCTTTTCTTAGAGACGATGCGAGGCATGGTGCAGTGTGCGTGAGCCCAGTAGGGCATTTCATAGAAGTTGTCAGCGCTGACAATTTCAGTGAAATCCTCGGTAGTGATTGGCTGAGAGACACTAGCCTCTGACTGTTACTATGGTGACTGTCGGAGAAAGACAACTTGTCAGTGCTGACAACTTTTATGAAATGCCCCCCTGATATAAGCATTTGAAAAGAAGCCCCCATTTGTATATATCACCCCTCCTCCTCCTCCCCCCCCACCCCCTCCCCCCCCCCCCCCCACCCGCACATTAAAGGAAAGAAACATCTCTAACTTTTGGACAAGGAGTGTTTTGTAGAAATCACTAACCACTTACCTTCTCCTGTGTGATCAGACACGTAACCCTTTTAACACCACCCTATGGTTAAACCAAACATAAATATATCTTTCTTGATTAAATCACTCACAAATACATTTCCTTTGAGGTTCACAACGATTTAAACACCAATTTAAACACCGATTACATACCATTAACACATATAAGAAACAAAGCTTACCATACCGGTACTTTCATCTTGCCCCTGCACTAATTTTTTTTTTTTAACCTTTATTGTGCCAGATAAAGTGCAAGGCTATTAGTTTCGTGTCTATAAACTTGTGCAAAAATGCTGAAGTATCATATGAAGACTTGACCCTCTGAGTATCAATTCTAGATAGTGGTCATTCAGTTCTTACACACTATTGTACTTATGGTAAAGAAAGATCTCTCCGATCGCTCTCTGATCATGTACACTTGCAATTCTCCCTATCCCATATAGCCAATATCACCTCGCGATACCGATATCTGATCGATTGCTCTTGGGACGTATACTTCCAGTAAGAGTTTGGTACGGATTCACTTCACGCAACAATGCACAGAATCTGCAATTTCGACCCTCGTAAACCTCGTAACATTAAAATGGAAGGGTTGTTACATGGACAAAGGACTTGAAAAAAATACCACCAATCACTCACGGCAATGTTTTTGTCGACTTCAACATTGATTGTGGATGGAATAATGAAAGAACGAAAAGACACAAGCAAGACAATGGCTAATGTATATGAACCTTAAGTTCATATCACAAGAATTAAAGGTAAAAAAAATTAGAGCACCACACGCATTCAGATTTGGAGAGCTATACGCAATAGGGAGAATTTATTCTGTGATATAACAACATATGTAATGCTGTCCACATGTATGATAAACAGAAAGCAAGACTCTTGTGATAATTTGACGGAATCAGACCAGGTTTTGCAGAAAATGCAGGCAACCAGAAAAGCAAATAGGGGCAATTTTAAGGAGAGTTAATCAAATTCTAAGAGTTTTATTTTATTTGTTGGGAGTATTCTTCAAGAGATCCATAACAAACTACCAGACAAAAGGCTCAATATCAAAACAAAGACGTGCATTGATAAAAATTCACTCGACTCTGATGCAGTACGAATTGAAGAAGCAAGGTGATTTGTGCGATAGAAGAAAAGAACAATGACAACTACATTTGACTGAAAAGTTTGAGTATAGCGTAATGACACATTAATCTTTTTTAATTACAAGAGCAGAACTATGCTATGGTGCAAAATATCAAACTGGAAGCAAAGAAGGTGTTTTTGTTTCTGTAATCAATCGTAGCATGTGGCTCACTTGTACACTGGACTTCAAGTATTCAAAACATGGGGCTCATTTCACGAAAATTGTACACATCATTGAACTAATTGAAATCTGGGGTAGTAATCTAGAAAAAAAAATAAGTTTGATGTTTTGACTAAAGTCTCATACAATCCATAACTGTGAATGGCCATTTGGTATGTTTCCAGAACACCAACTGGCTTAGCTGAAGACATTTATTTTGCACTTTTTCTTTTAGAGCAACCACCCCGTCTTGTCCATTTACTGTTTAATTTCGTTGTGTTATATCCTCTATCTTTATTCTTCTCCAATTTCAGAAAACCACCGTTGATTTTTAAGTGAACGAAAATTTGTTGAAGATTTTAATAGGAAGGTGTGTATGTGTGTTAGGTGTGTGTGAGGGGGTAAGAGGGGGGGGGGGGGTAGTTTCTCTAATCTGACATCACAGATTCTTTGACAATTTCAGTGCCTGACAGAAAAGTGTATGAAGAGTGCAAAGGGTGAGGGTGGGGTAGGGTGAGGGGTCTTCGATTAAAGCTTTCTTCTATATATTCGTATCCAGCCTTCAATTCTAACACGCAGTGACTTTCAAGCCAAATTCATATCTAACTTAAAGTGAGACATCTTCTCCTTCTACTTGTCAACCCACACAAAATCATCTCCCATCGCCTTTTCCCCACTATCCGCTCTACGATATATGCACACGATATCGTCTCAAAAATCAACAATCAAATCTCTTTGAATGCATAATATACTTTTCTCTTTTTTTTGGTTATATTTAAGATACTACTCAAATGCTAATATACAGAGAAAAAAGATGAATTACTTACACACTGTTATCAATCTTGAATTATTTTACAAAATGCTACATTCATAGAATTATTCCCCACATTTCACACATGTTCTCCTTTTCAACTGAAGAGGGCAGTAGATGCCCATACCGATATCTATCCACTCCTTTTATTCACGCTTCAAAAACAGAATATCTGCCACGCAATTCATATCTTCTAAATAGAAAGTAGACAGTTTTGGCTTATATCAAAGCACTTTCACAGAAAGATCTTTTGCCTGAGTTTTGACATTCGTTTTTGTTGTTGTTGTTGAAGATTTTGCATTAGCCAGGCTTTTACATGTTAACCTCAATCTAATTTTGTCCTTAAGGTCCGATAAAAGTAGTCAAAACGTGTTTGTTTGAATCGCTAGTTTAATGTAATCACCACATAAGCATGTACCATGTAGCATACAAGTTAGTCAGAAAAACATACATTATAAACAAAAAAATCTATATCATACAAGTTTTAACTACTGATATGCAATGTAAACGACCATTCCACAAACCTCATTTTCAAACTTCTTCCAACACCTTAAAATATAACTAAATTCAATCTTTGAAGAAGAGACATAAAACATGGGTGATTAACATCTGCTCAGAAAATGCGGGCTGGAGATCCAAGGTGCAAGCTTATAGTGACAAGACATTCCAATGCACCTTACAAGACACAAACCACTGGGCAAACTCAAAATAAAATCACTTCAACTATATCAATGGGCTAAAACAATTATCAAGTCAATTCGTTTACACCTTCATATGTTCGTATGTTCTTAACAAGCAAATCACATGGCGATATATAAACAGAAAGAAAAAAGTCGAATCGTGCAGAATTCTGTGTCTTGCTGCGAAATAGAAATTGAAATGATACACCAGAGACGACGAATTCAACATGCATACAGACCACTTTTAAAGCTAGCTGTGTGCAGATACGCCTTTTTGGAAGATTGTTCGTGTTTGAAATCAATGCCCTTTCATGTGTGATACTCTACACTGTACGTCCGCCCACTTCAATACTACCACAAGGTTTCTTATCAGAATGCTATTAGAGGATAGAGCGAGATATCAAGACAATAATGAAATACATTGGGACAAAGTTTTGTGAAAACCACAAGCAAAATCCATCAAACTAATTTCACCTATACATTTAATCTTTCACCTCATTCCACACCTTTAATATCCTTTGTATAATCGCGTCTCAATCTAGCCGTCAGATGTTGGAAAATCCTAAACCTACTTTTGTAGATAGAAGAGGAGAAGGAACAAGACTTATGTAACTCAGCGTGATGCCTTTAAACAAACATTTGTACGTCTGCAAAAGTTTGTGTATATCTACAGAAAACATGCGTCAATTTGACCGTCTTGGATAGAAAAGCAACTGAGCAAAACTTGTCATCAGGAATTCATCAATTTATGGCAAAAAGAGATTATTACTCTGGTTGTTTAGATGTCAAAGCTTTCCTAGAGAAAAAAAGGAAACAAAAACACATGTACAAGCCTCCTTCCGCTATCTATGGAACTTGCCTTACCGCCATGACGCGTTAAGCTACGAATGTTTACATGCAAACATATGAACGCGTTAAACTCCTTTCTATCCTCCACCACCAGCCAGTAGGTCTAGCGCTGATCCGCGACTCCACCGATTTACATCTCCGCCGCATCTCCAAAGGTCTCCCGTCTCTCGTTATAAATGGCGCCCTCAATATCTTGTTTTCGCGAATCCTCATCCTTCCGGTGTGTGTGTTACATGGACTCAAGACTGGACAATCCGTGACTGACGATTCCCCATCACAACAATGGTCTGCACTTTACGTTAATCTTTTTTCTCTGTTTATTTCCTCGATATAATTCTCAAAAGGATGACGACTGAACATTCCTCCCACAATGGCGATTATAACTCTTGTCGTGCCATCTTAAAAGATACTATTTTTTAGCTACATTACTTCACCATATACCCATACCCACTATCAAGGGGGAGAGAAAAAAATATGTCTTAAAGATAAGCAGCTACTGTCTTGGATTACATCTCCAGCATGTTTCATTTGCAAGCCTTGCTGAGTTCACAAAATGCAGCTGTTGCTATGTCAGGCAAAACAGCAGGGCGTGCATTCTTGATGCCATAAATGTAATCAAACTGGTATATCAATTCTGAGGTGAAAGCTGAAAGACTTTGTCTATCAGGTTCGATTCATCTGCCAGTTCAAACCACTTTGAGCCTGTTCAAACTGGTTTAAACCACAATCAACCAGTCACGGAACTTTGTGTTTGAAAGTATTTCGGTGTTACGACTGAATCTCTCAGCTTTCAGCCGCTATAGCATAGCCGTGCATGAGCAAGGCAGGCTCATAAGAAGATGCAAACAGTTGTACATATCTCAAGACATTTTCCATCTCTTCCCCCAACTCCACATAAATGATATCTTTAATACTTTACCCAGGAACTCTTTAAGATTATCCTCATGGTATGCATGTAATTTTAATACCTCTATCATGTTCTTATCATATTTATGTTACTTCAAAACAGCTTCCATACATATATATTTCCCACTGACGTGACATCGACAGTGCAAATTAATCGTTTCCACTACTTTTCACGTCTTTTGCATAACTTAATATAATAATAATATAATGCTTTTCAAGAGCTATGCTGAGCCCGCTTTTGCCAGTCTGACAACAATTTTCACCTCTTAACTTTTCGTGTCTTCATGCGTGACTTATATGTATACTTGCTTCTTTTATGAACTATTCTAATGCCATTGTCAATCTTCGATCTTGAAGCAAGTTGGGACTCTTAACTTTTCATGCCATCTCACATGACTTTATATTTGAGCGCTAATAACGCTGCTCTATTTTTCTGTCTTGTAAATAACTTAGGACGTTTGAAATCTTTCTCAAGACTCTCATTTTGTCTGTTTTCTATCCATCGATACCGTTTACAGATACGATGGGACCGACACGTGTAAACCCCGCCCCTTCACTGCAAATTCTTTCCTCCGTCTCACATCAAAACCCACCGCATATTTGCCTTCCTTCAATAAAACACAAAACAAAACAAAAATATCAGCTTTGGTAGCATATAAAACTTGGAATTGACAGACTCCAACCTTTTTTTTCTCCATTTTTTTTTGCTGCAACAAATTCATTTTCTCCCGTAGTTTACACCCTCGCACATTTAAACATTTCAATCTCCGATCAATTTCATTGATACAAAATCCATTTGAATATGATAAAATCTCTGCGATTTATATAAATTATTTTTATACACCCTCTCAAATGTATTCCAGTCCTACATGAATACACACAATGTGATCACCAATTAACCCGATCAATATCGCCACCTTAATCTGCAGCTTAATATAGGCTTGCAATCACCTACGGCGGTATTGAAGGAGTCAAAAAACATTTCACGTCGTCTTCCGTTTGTTTTGAGTCCCGTTTTCCTTTCATCATGAGGCAGAGGTTTTTTGAGTTTGTTTTTTCATTTTCTTGTTGTTGTTGTTGTGTGTAGAAGGGATGAGGATGGCGAGGGGATTAAGTGCTGGTGTGGATTAGCTAATCCCCCTCCTCCACCGGGCCGCCCCCTTCCCCCGCTCGTATCTCCTTCATCCGGTCCACGTATTCTGAGAAGATGTCGCGGAATCTCGCCCATGACCTCTCGGGAATCGTGATGGATGTGCGGAATTGGTTTCGAGGCTGCCAGAGAGAAAATATAAATCAAAAGATTTATCAGCAAACACAGTCACACATAGACTGCAGCTCAAAGGAATTGGCATCAGGTAGAGCGAAAGCGAAGAAAGGGAAGGAGCCTCAGTTTTAAACCACGGTCACACATGCATAATCTTATCAATATGGCATAGTGGTGAGAGCTCTTCACTCTTGGGTTAGGGTTATCACAGTATACTGCACACAAATTAATTTCTTTTATCATTTCAACTTTTGCATCATAAATTTTAAGTCTTGTATCTTCCATTTCAATTCTTGCAGATCTTTTGTCACTATCTAAAGAAAAATCAGACATACTGATCACAAATTCAGATAGCTTAAGGATAGCATGAACCATCTTCTAAATAAATGATACACTGCATTTATTTATGCGTTTGTTTACAAACTGCTTTTTACGTTGCAAATTAGTCACTTTTGTAGTATATGCATAACTTTTCCCCTAACTAAGTATAATGCATCATGACATTCACCTGTATTTCGTAATTCAGTTTCAATGGGTGAAATACACTCTAAATCTCTGAATGTTGCTACTAGGACAAGCCTCAGTCAAGCCTTGGGGTTACTATCAGTAACATATTGTTTGAGCACAGTGGATAAAATTTGCATACATAACATAACCAGTCAATTATCTGACACAAACACATCTTTAGGTCCACATTTGTCCAAAGAGTGAAAATCTCATCTATTATTCAAAGGATTATTACAAGAACAATAATTGAAGAAATGTCATAAAACCGGCTTCTAAAAAATTTGACATCCTTTGACGATATGATGCGTGTATTTCAACTTAATTTGAGTTGTAATTTACACATGTATGTTTAATTATAACTCAAAGGTGTTGAAAGTTCTTTTTAACACCTAGTTCTTTCTACGAATTGGCACTCGTAATGCATACCTGGACCTCACTGACTCGCATGTAGACGCCACGGAAGTTCTGTCCAATATCAAAGTAGAAGTTCTTATTTTCCACCCTAAATGATTTACTCTCTGGAACATTCCCCTGGCCTTCCTCTGTGAACAGACAACAAAAGAATATTAGTGATGATAAGCAAGTATACTGATAACATTTTGTAAGGGATAGGGTTAAAACTGTGGGTTGAAGATGGCCCGTCCCTTTTACAAACATCTGCAAACTTCATGAACGTTTGCACATATTTAGCAAGTATCTTTGGGGTACTAACTGTGAACTTTTAAGGTCAGAGGTACTATAACTACAGTAGAATAAATAAAAATCTACTAGTTTTCACTGAGATTTGACTATTTTCGTGGTAAGAAAAAGGAAAGCTCAATCTATTATTGAAGATTATTTCCTCAAAACCGAATATTACGCTTTGTCGATTCCAGGGAAAGGTTATATAGCCACTCTCTCTCTCTCAAATGATGACAAAGTCAGGGAACTTTCAGAATTAGGTCTGCAAAAGGGACGGGCTATCTTTAAATCAATAACTATTTAAAATGATGGTTTAACCTATGAATGAAACAAATGGTGATCTCAACATGATTTACTCTACAGAATGTTCCCCAGGTCTTCCTTAGCAAAAATACAATACATGATCAGACAATATTAGTGATGATATACACTACAGCTAAAAGGAATTGGCATAGGGAAAGGGAAAGGGAAGAAAGGGAAGGAGCTGCAGTTTTAAACCACGGCAGTCGGCGATTTCGATCCATGCGTACAAACCAATTCAGATGATTGTATTTGATTGCAATCGATGTATTCAGTGACTTTATCAACAGGTTCGGAAGCCAGTATCACTCACCTGTGCTCTCGACTCCAAACTCGTCTAGTAACTCTGTGAGGGCATTCTTGAATTCTACAAGACCCTGGGCAGGCACGGCAATCTGTGTTCTGGGACCTCTGTTCACCGTTTGTGACACCTGTGATAAAACGATATCAAAACTTGGTGTGAACATGGATACAGTTTGTGACACATGTGATAAAACAATATCAGAACTTGGTGTGAACATGGATGATCTATATGCAGTTCACCGTTTGTGATATCTGTGATAAAACGATATCAAAACTTGGTGTGAACATGGATGATGTAGATGCAGTTTACAGTTTGTGACACCTGTGATAAAACGATATCAATACTTGGTGTGAACATGGATGATGTAGATGCAGTTTACAGTTTGTGACACGTGCGATATAAAAAATATCAAAACTTGGTGTGAACATGGATGATATAGTTTACAGTTTACAGTTTGTGACACCTGTGATAAAACGATAACAAAACTTGGTGTGAACATGGATGATATAGTTTACAGTTTACAGTTTGTGACACCTGTAATAAAACGATATCAATACTTGGTGTGAACATGGATGATGAAGATGCAGTTCACAGTTTGTGACACGTGTGATAAAACAATATCAAAACTTGGTGTGAACATGGATGATAGTTTACAGTTTGTGACAACTGTGATAAAATCGTAGGAATACTAGGTGTGAAAATAAACATTGTATGACAAATAAATTGAATACTTCAGTGAGGGCTGTCTTGGATGCTACAAGACCCTAGAGACAGTCTAGAACCTCTGTGGTAATGATATTTATAATAAACATACAATCTATGTGATAGGTGTACATGAAGCATATTATTAACCTGTTGCTCACGGTTAGAGTTTGGGGCTTGGTGTACCCTGGTCCCAGTTAGAATGTTAAAATTTGCCATGGAGCCGCAGTAACCAAAGGGGTGTGGCTATATTGCACCCTATGTGGAATTTGAAGCTAAGCCATAGCCTATCGCCTATTGTCCATGCAGCAGATTATGCGGGAGTCATGCTGCTCGGTATTTGAGTGCATAAAAGACTCACAGAGTAAAATGTGAATTCATTAGATAGTCAATGACATTTCAATTTATTATAATGCAAATATGGCAACAACTATTCAGCTCTGAGAAGGTAGTGAAAGAACATTCCATCATGTGCACCTGCATCTATTGTTGTTCCGGGCACACTGTAAAATGTGTTAACACCCATCATCCAACACAGCTTCATGAAACCATGGACCTATCATGGATGGACTGTGCTCGGATAGATTTCCTTTGATCTATGATGACCGCCGCCTCATAAAAATTCAAGACATTCAGGTGTTTTAAACAATTAGTTGTATTTCTAATTAAGTAGTGCCTTCCTCTGAATAACAAAAGAAAATCTGTTTTGAGAAATATGTCAACCGTTCAGCCTTCGCTGGGAGCTCGTAGGTGATTTTTTTTACACACACTGTGAATTAATTTTGGGGTGAGCGAAGGTAAATTTTGGAAAAATGGGAGAAAGAATTTGGTCCGTAACTTTTTCGGACACCTCCGGACACGAAATTGAGCTTGTTTCCATGGAAGATAAAACACTCAATAAACGATTTACAAGATATTTTTAATGAAATATCATTGCTTAATGTGCGATATGGATGCATTTCTCTGGCATGTTTTCTACAGTATTCTCCTTTTATCCCCAAAACGAAGCAACAATATGATCTGAAATACACAGAATCGTATCTTTATAAGATGTACTACTACTGCACATGCACTTCAGTTCATGAAGTGGTTCTGAAATTTTCTGCGCATACAAAATATATAATCCTCTAAATGCATCCAAAATTCGCTTTGCATATTTGGCGGTGGTCGTCACTGGATCAAAGAACCAAATGCGTCAAATATTCTATTGTGTTATCAGTGAACGCGACTGGTGTAGGAATAAATTATGCTTCGTGCTGACTCCAGTTCTAACATCTACCTGATGAAACAATCCCAGTCGGCAGTCTATGAGTATTTATTCAGTGGATTGTCCGACCATGGTGTAACCACGAAATAGTCTATTCAGTAGGTTTGCGAATATGTTAATGGAAAACGTCTGAAGTAGCTGTAAATTAATATGTGTCAAGAGAGTCTGTTCTTATCCCAGCCAGCATGACACAGTACAGAGAGGACAGGAGAAACCCACTTCAAGTCAGAGCCATCTATCAACAGATTTAGGCCAACCCAGTTTCAATACGTGGCGCATATTCTGTTGTTACTCGCTTGCCCAAGAAAGCTACATGTGCCACGTTGTTACCTATTGAAATATTTCATTTTCTTTTCATTTCATTTCATTTATTCAGCCATTATAAAAAAAAAATAAATAAATAAAATATTTACAAACATAAAATAATGGTATGGACCCCTTGAAAGCAAATCTGCTTATGGGCGGGGCCCTTAACAAAACACAATGCATGCCCACCAAGTTGGACATTGTATACTCTGTAGTCTGAATGGAGTACCGAAGCTGTGTTGTCACATCCATTGTTATGTACGTTTCTGGTTCTAAACAACATCACTCAAGTGAAGGTTCACTGGCCTGACATTGTCTCGTGGGTCAATGAATAGTGCCATTCTCATTGGGCTTTAAAAAATCGCGATGTTAGAAAAATCACGAAAATGGGGGACAGGGACACTAGGACCATTCAGCTTTTAGTACAGTTGCTAGGCAACTTTCACCCTAACTTCGTGATTTTTCTAACTTCGCGATTTTTTAAGCCCAATGAGAATGGCAATAGTGTCAGGCACTCCCAATGACAGTCCCTGCTACAGTATGATCACCACTGACTGTCTTAACAACATGCTCATATGATATCATACTTCGGCACTTTGATACAGAGCATGGCCAACTCAGTTTTCAAAGGTAACAACACGACACTTATTGTTTTGTTTTCTGCTTGCCCAACAAAGCAACACACACCATGTTGCTACCAATTGAAAACATGTTGGTCAAAGTTTGTGTATAGAATAGATGGCTCTGCTTCATTCTAAACCAGAGCAGCAAGATAAAAACCTGTCTGCTGCCATCTGTTGTCGAGACAGGGACAGCACTGAGCTGGATAACAATAAATGTAGCAAATGGTACAAGAGCTGGGGCCATATTCATGAAACCAAACTAAGCTTAGTTAGTGGCTAAGGTACATTCAGCTGCATGTATTTTTAGTAGCTTACTAGGCTAGTAAGCTTTCATGAATAACGCCCACTGGTTTCTACTCATGCTACAATACGCATTCTTTCATTGATTTCACCCTGTAAGTACCGACCACTGGTAGTCCCACGTGATTTATAACACAATTTATTGCATGTGGGACTGAGAGGGTTACACAATGACTGACATACTCTGGGTTCTTTAGAAAGCTCAGTAATATGATTTGGGGCTTATTGACACTCCCTCCCACCTTGAAGCACTGATCCATTGGACATGCAGTGTACATGTATGTAGTTCAATAGAGTACCAAAGTGGTGTCATCAAATAAGCATGTTATCAAGACACCGGGGGCCATATTCATGAAACTTTACTAGCCTCGTTAGTTACTACAATGCATGCAGTTGGATGCTCTTTAGTAAACAACTAGGCTCAGTGAGGTTTCAATGTGAGGGACAATCCACTGAATAAATGCTACTAGACTGCTGACTGGGATTTATTCATGAAGCTGTGTTGGACAATGGATTTAAATGACATTTTACAGTGTGCCCAGAACAACAATAGAACCAGGTGTACATGGTGGAATGTTCTTTCACTACCTTCTCAAGGCTGAATAGCTGTTGCCACATTTGCATGATAATAAATTGAAATGTGGTTGACTATCTGATGAATTCCCAATTTACTATGTGAGTTGTGAAATTGACCGCAGGTCATTTTCTACCAGCAATAATCTGCTCACGCACAAATTACAATTACAAAGAGGCTTAAAAGGCCCCTGGTTCTCAATAGAATCACTCTGGTGAGCGGTTAAGCAGTCCGATATTGTCTAACGGGCTAGTGTCATGCATTCCCAATTACAGTCCCCGATGTGATCACCACTTCTGGCTCTACCCGCATTGTTTAGAACCAGTTGTCTTGACAATAATGCTCAAATGACGTCACACTTCGATACTCTATAGCTCAATAAGCCATTTTCGTAATGTATTCACAACTTTACCCCTAAATGCATGGTAACACCTTATTTCAGTTACCCACACTAAGTGATTCATTTCCAATGGTTGGAATACACTCTAAATCTACGAGTTGTTGCTAGAAGGACAAACCTCAGACAAGCTTTGGGGTTACCATTGTTTGAAACATGTGCATAGAATTTGCACAGTTAACAAAAATGATCTATGACCTCGAACATATCAGATAGAAAGCAAAACATTTGAACATTACTGGGATTCTGTGGAAACGAAGAGTTCATATTACTTTCCTCATTCTAATTTTTTCTATATTTTCTTCCTCTTTTTCCTCATCTCCTCCTTTCCTTTTCTTTGTCTTAATTCAGGTATTGTCCTTTTCTTCCCCCCTTTCTTAACTTGTGTTTACCCCCCTCCTTTCCTCTTTATCAATCCCTTTTTCCTTGTACAAAGGTTTTTTTTAAAAACTTTCCTTTCATTCTTTCATTTTTTTTTTCATATTCTACGTCTATTAAACACTTCTTCTACGTTTTCTTTTTGCTTTCTTTTCCCTCTCTCCTCTGTCTTTCTTCTCTGTCTTGTCATCCTTCAAGTTTCTTCTCCACATATTTAATTGTTTAGCTTCTTGCGTCTTCTTTTCTTTTCTTTTTCTTTACAAATTCTACATTTTGTAAACATTTTTTCACTTCTATGTGGTGCTTGCTGAAGTCCGTCAGGTGTTTCCGGAACTCTATGTTTTCTTTTTGCTTTCTTCTCCTCTTCCAATCTTTTTCTTCCTCTGTCTTTCCATCCTTCAAGTTTCTTCTCAACCGCTTTAATTGTTTAGCTCCTTGCGTCATCTGTCTGACACTGTTCTTAATGATCTCCTTTCTTGCTATATCGAGAAAGCAATTCTCAAGAGTCTTGTTCAAGACCATTAGGAAGGAGACAAAGAAAGTGAAAAAAAATCGAAAAGACAAAAGTAGAACAGGGATAAGAAACACGCACAACATAAAATTAGGTCAAAAGGGGAAAAACAAAGTATGCAAAGTAGAAGAAAAGCAGTGGAAAAATTACAAAAAGAAGCTACAAAATGTTGGAGAGATTGAAGAATACAGAGAGGAATTGATGGACAGAGAAAAAATGTACGGAGCTGTCAATCAAGGCAAAAACCTGCATTCGTTTAAGAGCAACTCACTTTTAAAAAGCGCCCTCTCGAGTTCTCCTTGAGGTCCAGGTAGTAGCGTCTGTTTTCCTTCACGATGACTTCGCTCTTTAGCCGTCCATCGTCAGGGGGGTTGTCGTGGTTGGCCGGGCCCAGCTGTGCGTAGTGCTCGCTGAAGTCCGTCAGGTGGTTCCGGAACTCTGCGGCCGCTGACATGCCAAGGGTTAACCGGCTCTTCCCACCACGGCCCCCCACCTGTTCAGAGTAGGAAAGACAGAATACACACAGACAGACGTAAAGCAGGTTCTAACTTAAAATGAATCAAAATCTTGTTATATTATAGAATAATCTTTCCAGCACTGGCCCCTACAAGACAGCGGTGGAAAGACAGAAAACACACAAACAAACGTAAAGCAGGTCTCCATTATGAATTAAAATCTTATCTACAGAGCGCTCCTACAACCCGAGCCCCCACAGACAGAAAACACACAAACAGATGTAAAGATACAAGGTCCAAACCCAAATCTTGTTATTATAGAAAGCTCTGATGGCCCTGGCCCATACAGAAAGACTGAAATACAGAAAACACACAAACAGATGAAAAAAAGGTCCCAACTTAATGAGTTAAGATCTTGTTATCGTATAGAACATTCTTCTGGCACTGGAGCCCACCTTTGAAGGGGTAGACAGACAGAAAACACACAAACAGACATAAAGCAAGTTAAAAAAATAATATTCATGAATCAAAACATTATCTTAATATAGAATGTTCTAAAAGCCCTGGCCCCATCTTTAAAGTGATGGAAAGACGGAAAACACACAAACAGACTTAAAGCAGGTCCAAACTTCATATGAATTAAAATCTTATTTTGTAGAATGCTCTTGCAATCCTCGCCCCAACCCCACAGAGAGACAGAAAGACAGAAAACACACAAACAGATGCAAAAAATGGACCCAACTTGATATGAATTAAAATCTTATCTTGTAAAACACTCTTACAACCTTAGTCCACACTGGAAGACAGAAAACAGGTGCAAAAATACAAGGTCCCAACTTTGATATGAATTACTATCTTGTTATCTTATAGAACGCTCTTCCAGCCGTGGCCCCCACCATATACAGGGCGGCAAGACAGAAAACACACAAACATACACAATGCATGTTACAACTGAATATTCATGAATCAAAATGTTATCTTATAGAATGCTATTCAGGCCCTGCCCGCCACTTTTGAAGGGGGTGAAAGGTGTGAAAACACACAAACAGACGTAAAACAGGTCCTAACTTAATATGAATCGAAATAAAGATTTCTTAATGATCGCTAAATATTGCAGCCCTGGTGAACACCTTTGAAAGTGTGGAAAGAAAGAAAATGTGTACACCCTGTAAGCAGGCACAAGGCAAATTCCTACGAGATATCAATAAAAAAAAATCATTGATATTGATATCATAGTTAGATCTTCCAGCCTTTAAACACAAAATCACACAGACAATAAAGAAGTGTCTAGCTTCTAGTGAATTAAACAAAAAAAAATCAAGTTTGGATTAAGGTCTAAGATTGGAAAGCAGTTGTGATGTTTGTATGTTAGTAACAGCTGATGCCATCGTCTGTTTTAAGTACACCTGTCTTATCAAGACCACATTGTCCGTTTCCCTAAACAATATTTCTCACTAAACACCTTCCTTCAGTGACCTGTTCATTAAGACCAACCTTCTTAACAAGACCAATTTATTGTCTCACTTGAGTGGCCTTTAAAGACAGGTTTCACTGCAGATGTGAAGTACAATGTGGCTTTTAACTTGACTAAGCCATTGGATTTTTTTTGTTATAAAATATAATCATGTCATTTGACAATGCTATCTTAGGTAGATGTTGACTTATAGATAGTTGTCAAGTTTATATGCTACTCTTCAGATGTACTGTATACTGTACGACTAATATCCTATATTATCATGTTCCTACAGACATGATAATGGGTAAACAGTACAAACATGTGCTAGTACTGTATGTGAATGTGCTTGTGCAATGTACAAGACACATAGGTACAAATAATGATAACCTGTACATAGCATCTGTAAAACTACATGAACATGTACATGTCCAGACATGTTTGTACAAGCTTCTTGCTACATTTTTAAGTTAAATTCAATGCATTTCTATTCTAGGTTTATTGATGAAAACATACATCACACATCTCACAAGAAATCCTTTGAAGAAGATTCTTTCTGCTGAACTACTTTTCCAAGAAATAATTTTATCTCGCAAGAACATTGCAGTGCAAATAGTAAAAATACATATCATGCCACCACACACGTAGTACATGTATCTACATGTGAAGACGTGTAGAGAACAAACGTGCGTACATGTATGTGCGCATTGTCGAGTAAAGCTATCGAGGGCGAAGATGGCGGCTTTTTCTTAAGATTCAGGGCACATAGAGTTAGAGAGGGAGAGGGAAAGAGAGGGGAGTGTGAGGGAGAGAGAAGGAGAGGAGAAAGGGAGAGAGGGAGGGAGAGAGAGAGAGAGGGAGAGAGAGGGAGTAGTGGGGAAGGAGAGACAGGAAAAGACAGAAAGAGAGGGAGAAGAGAGAAGGAGAGATAGGGAGTAGTGGGGAAGAGAGAGAGAGAGACAGGGAGAGACAGGAAGAGAGGGAGAAGAGAGAGTGAGAGAGAGGAAGAGAATGGGAGAGAAAAAGGAGCAAGGGAAATAGAGGGATATAAGAGAGAGATATTGGATAACAAGAAGCAAGAGAGGGATGGGGGAGAGAAAAGGGGGAAATAGAGAAAGGGGAAATGGATAAAGGAAGCAAGAAAGAGACACAGAGAGAAAGAGAGAGACAGAGAGAAAGAGAGAGACAGAGAGAAAGAGACAAAGAGAAAGAGAAAGAGAGAGAGAGACGGAGAGAAAGAGACAGAGAGACAGAGAGAAAGAGAGAGAGAGAGAGACAGACAGAGAGAAAGAGAAAGAGAGAAAGAGAAAGAGAGAAAGAGAGAGGGAGACAGAGACAGAGACAGACAGAAAGAGACAAAGAGGAAGAGAGACAGAGAGAGAGAGAGAGACAGAAAGAGAAGCAGAGGAAAAGACATGAAGGGGAGGGAGAGAGAGAGGAAGGGTTCAAAAGTTCAGGGAGCGCCTTTTTATGAGAAAATGTTTCAATGCAGCCGTGCAAGGCACGACCACTAATTACTCAAAATGATTCAGTCACTGCATTGCCATCCGAATCAAGCCTTCCGCAATGACCAAAAGTCTGATAAACAGGTTTGTGCTTTCACGCTCTTCAGAGGTTTCCATGGTAACAGGGTACTTACTACAACAACAGTAACACATTTGGTCATCTTTTCTGGAGATGTCAAATACTTATCATTTTTTTCTGAAAATTACTCCATAACCAAACAGTAAGAAAAGCGAAAAGAACAAGGTCGCGTAAGGACTGGGACAAAGATGAAGAGGAAAGAGAAGAACATATGACAAGGTAACCAATGCTAAATGTACATCCAATTAAAAGAAGTCCTACATGTGTATTTGTAAATGCACATTAACTCACAGAGAAGTCTATTTTGAGAATTTCTTCTGCATCTTTTTTGCAAAACTAATATTCTTTTCTCAGAAGTAATCTATAACTAAAGATACCATATGGAGAGCAAAACAGGTAAGTCAGAAGAATGAAAATAGAAAAGAGATGGAAACAGAAGATACAGAGAAAGACAATACAAATATCCTACATTTATCCGTAAATGAATAACAAAGAATAGATAAAAAAAAAAAGAAGAAAATAAGAAAAATGAGACTGGAGAAGAAAAAGAAATGGAGGATATAACACAACAAAATTAAACAATAAATGGACATTCAATATAAAAACAGTACCCTTCTTGATGTACGTGTGTAAATCAAGATTAAACAGGAATTCTTAAAGCACACTTATAAATGAACATTCAACAGAAAAGTCTTATTTGAAATGCATTTGCCTATAAATATTACATGGAAAATCAGACATTTGTAAGTAGACATTCAATAGAAAAGCTCCATTTAATGTGCATCTGTAAATGGATTTTACATGCGATATCAGACATTTGTAAATGGACATTCAATAGACATATCCTGCATATAATGCACATTGAGTCAAGTCAGACGGGCGTCTATTTTGAGCGTAGCTGCAGTGACGGCGGCAGCTGTTTAGTGCGGATCCTACCCCGTCTCGACCCATCACAATGGCCGCTTAATTGAACTGCTCTCTCAGCTGCTGCCCCACTCTCTCTCTCTCCTCTCATTCGTGCCCGGCCCGGCGGACCGGGACGCGCTGAGAAACAGGGGTCACACTGCAGACTTGTTGGTTCGTTCTCTCAGCTATTATCAGTCCTCAGACAGTGGCTATGTATGATCAATAAGTGTCTTGGATCGGATCGGATCAATGGCATGAGATTTTTTTATTCATAATTGAGGTGCAAGCGGCTCTGTTTGTGCTGCGTCTGCGCTTCACACTTGGACCTTCTGTCCATCACAGGGGTACGCTGCCCTTTCCTCCATCTCTCTCGCTGTATCTCTCTTTCACTTTGCATCTGTTGGTCTCCCACTTTCTCTCTATCAATTTGTATTTGTCTCTCTTTCAATTTGTTTTGGTCAGTCTCCTGCTTTCTCATTTTCACTTTGTTTCTTTTGGCCCTTCTATCTCTCTCTCTCTCTCTCTCTCTCTAATTTCTTTTTCACCTTTCTTTGTTGTTCTCCCTCTTTCTCTATTTCAATTCGTTATCTGTCTGCTGCTTTCTCTTTCACTTTGTTTCTTTCAGCCCCTCTGTCAATCTCTCTCTCTCTCTCTCTCTCTCTCTCTCTCTCTCTCTCTATGTCAGTAACATTTCTGTCTATCTCTTTCTCTCTATTACTTTTTCACTTATCTTCCATATCATTCCCTTTTCCCTTTCAATATCTTTTGATCAGCCCCCCTCTCTCTCCCCTTTCACTCATCTCTGTCACTCTCCCCCTTCTTCTTTTACTTAATATGTCTGTCCACTATCTCTCTCTCTCTCTCTCTCTCTTCTTGATGTGTCCCCTATCTCTCTTTCACTGTCTACTTCCCTTTATCTATCTGTGTCTTGGTCACCATTTATCTCTGTCAGTATTTTATTCCCCCCCCCTCTCTCTCTCTCCCTCTCTCTCTCTTTCTTTCTCTCTCTCTCTCTCCCTCTCTCTCTCTCTCTCTCTCTCTCTCCCTCTCTCTCTCTCTCTCTCTCCCTCTCTCTCTCTCTCTCTCTCTCTCTCTCTCTCTCTCTCTCTCTCTTACACACTCTCATTCTCCCATTCTTTCTCTCTTTCGACCTGTCTCTCTTTCTGCCTAAGTCTTGCTCTCTCTCTCTCTCTCTCTCTCTCTCTCTCTCTCTCTGTCATTCTCACACTCTCTCTTCATCTGTAAGTTTTCCTCTATCACTTTGTTTGTCTCTCATATTTTCCATCCATCTCCCCCCCCCCCCCCCCCCCCGTCTCTATCTACCTCTATACTTCTCCCTCCCTCTTTGCCTCTCTCTTCATTGTTTGTCTTGAGTTCTTCTTACCCATCTCATAAACATAGCTCTACTGTATATCTCATCTAGTAAGCCTGTGCAAAGACTGCATAGGGGTTTTCCCCAAACACTCGCTGTTCTTCTGCATATCCTTGCAAGGGCAATTCTGAAAGGATTTCAGAGGTTTAACAGATGCTTAAAGGACAACCAAATACTGGGCCATGCTGCATATAGGTTTTAAATCATTGTAACTTACCATTTATGGTAACTTCCATGGCAACATGTGCAATAATGAGGGCTCATTGGCTGTTGTCAGGGTAGTTAAAATTAATGGTAAGTTACAATAATTGGAAACCTATATGTAACATTGTGACCATGATGGGTAAAATTTAATGAAAGTAGGCAAAACAGTCAAAATGATACAAAAGTTATAAAAATCTTAATCACCAGCCATTGACATGGAATAATGCTTTTTAAATCTAAAGTAAAAAAAAAAAAATCAATGCTCTGTTGATTATCCTATTAACACAAAGTATTATGGCACACAGGAACAATTTAAATCCTGGACAGTCATTCCGCACTGATAGAGCTACCCAACGATTTAATCCTTTTCATATTTAGCCTATGAACAGTAATAAACAGGCATTAAGAGTGCCATACGATACAACATGATAATAAAAGCTTGAAAAGTATCGCATACAACACATTATTTCTTTTCTTCCCTGAAATATGTCCTCTTTCCTCCTGATGCACTGGCAACGGCTCTGCTGCAAGTTTAACACCCCGTATGTCTCACAAATATTTAGATTAATTTATAGATTTAGTATTTTTTAAGCATGGTAGCCCCATTAGTGAGCTTGCACTGTTCTCCTTGGAGGTCATGGGTGGTATTACAGAAGTTATCCTAAGTTTTCTCCTAAGTTTTCTCCTAAGTCCCCGAGTTAGGAGGTGCCTAAGAGAGCAAGAAATTAGTATTCCAGAACGTCCTCTTCGGACTCTCTTAATGCAAATTAGGGAGGGTTTGACCCCACCCAGTGCGTATTTATTAGCCAATGGAGGAAAGTGTTTCATTTATGAACAGCCAACCACAATCACAGCATCTCATCGGACCCTCCCCCTAGGATTGATCCTAAGTTACCGTTCTGTAATACCACCCCATGTGTACAAATAACACAACAAGATGTATTTTGCATGAACATATCTTACATAAACAAATGCTTATGATAGGTCTATAAACCAAAATGGCAACAAAGATCAACTGATGAAAAACACAACAGAGAATGTACAGTTAATAAAAAGGACTACAGCAGTCTTGCAGTTTTGTTTTTTAGTAGGTTTTTTTAGTAGTTTTTTTAGTACTAGTTACCTGTTATGATCATTATGATTTACATGTACTTACTTAAATGATTGTATACCTTTATTTGTAAGTCTCCAGACTTTCGTTTTCAGTATTTTTTTTCTCAATAAACTAGAATTGAATTTGAATTTGAACCCTAAATTCAACTAATTAGGACAAGGCAGAGAATGACACTGACAGTGTGAGTGTGAGAAAAATCAAACATGATATTAAAGGATACATTTAAGTTTTGAAAAAAAATATCATGATTACTAATATCGAATCATGATCTTTCGGTAGCCCTATCCACATACATGTAGTTTAGAACCAGTTGTTTTGACAACATGCTCGTGACGTCACACTTCAGTGCTCCATTTACATGTACATGCACACATTTGTGTCATGTGACCACAATTGGGCAGAATACTGTAAATAAAATGCTCATTAGCAGAGGGAGCGTCCCAGGTGAGGTTGAGGGAGATGCTTGCGAACTACTGAACTCTTCCCTAAATAAACCATGTTTCTGATGTATGCGTACATGTAACTTTCCTCCTAAGTCTGAGTTACACTCTACTTTGTTCACCAGGGGCCGTATTCCATAAACAAGATAAGCATGCTAAAGTAAAAAAATCTAAGCAATTTGTCTTATCTTCTGTCTAAGACAAAATTCTTAGCCAAAACACGTATTCCATAAAAAAAAATTGGCACAGAATTTTGTCTTAGAACTTGGCTAAGATTTTTTGCTTAGCTAAGACAGATTTAGGATGTATGGCTAAGTAACTTTTCTTAAAATTGTAAACTTAGTATTCTATAAACTACAAATGGCTAAGAAACTTAAAGTTTATGGAATACCGTTAAGACGAAATTCTTAGACAAGAAAAAGACTATGACAAATTACTTAGACTTAAGCAAAAATTCTTAGATGTTTATGGAATACGGCCCCTGGGCTATGTTTTCAATGATTGTAACTTACCTTCAATGGAAACTACCATGGCAACAGCTGCAACCCTGAGAGCTCATTGGCTGTTGTCATGGACCACAAAGAAGTGAAGACAGTGCACATACACAACAGCTCAAAGGAATCGGCATAGGGAAAGGGAAAGGGAAGAAAGGAAAAAGGGAAGGACCCGCAGTTTTAAACCGCAGTATATTTTGTCCAGTTCAGCATGAAATACGATGCTTAAGCCTATAAAGTATGTTTCATGCTGAACTGGACAAAATATACCGCGTTTTAAAACTGCGGCTCATTCCCTTTCTACCCTTTTCATTTCCCTATGCCAATTTCTTTGAGCTGGAGTCTACATGTAGAGTTAAACTACACTCCACAGGCCTGTTCTTTCCAATCACTTCATTCTAAGCTATGGATGTCAATGAAAATGACACACACATTTTGCTCAAATAGAAGAATCCCTAGTTTCCAGCTAACTTCCTGTATGGAATTACTAGTCTGCATTATAATCCATCGATTCCTGTGATTATATTATACATCTTAATGCTCTTGATTGCATATTAAAGGGGACCAAAACCCTACATAAACAATGAAGAAATGGAGGAAAATCAGGCTGTACAGTGTACTTTAACTCTTTGTGCGCTGTCTTCAAATCTTTGCACCGGGTATAGACAATTCCGAGAGGAAAACATTATATTAGGATTTAAGAGAAACCAGCAAAATGGTTCTATATCCATGCAGCAGGTTTGATAAGTAGCCAATGAAAATACTTTTGTGACGTGATGACGATGATGATGATAACGATGATGATGATGATGATGATGATGATGATGATGATGACGATGATGATGTCAATAGATTATATTTCACATCATTTTTTATTGAATATCTCAAGCTGAGTCATTCTTGTCCATATTTTGGCAGTATGGAAGGAATGCTGGATACAATCTAAAAATGGTAAAAACTTGAATGTGGTTGATAAGTTAGTTGCTTCCTTTTGTCACAGTATGGCACTGTAGTGGCACAAATTAAAAGGAGATTACTAGAGGAAAACTTCACAGACATTCCATCAGGTGTATTATTGAATATTTCATGAAGTGTCTCTTCCAGATTTCCTCCTTTTTTCTCCTTCTATCTCTAGCTTTATTTTATGTGCCCGAGAGACTCCACAAACAACAGTAGGCAAACACAATACAAGACCTGGAGAACCACACACTCAAAAGCACATACATAAACACACACTCACACACACACACACACACACACACACACACACACAACCACATACTGTACACACATACATGTAAACCACACACAAAGAGTATGCACACACATAACACACTGTATGCACCTGTAGGCCTACTGGCCAAAAATATATTCAAACAAATAAATACACACACACGTGCATTTGCCCCCCCCCCCCACCCACACACACACACACTCACACACACTCACACACATGCACACAAAACTCACACATACATGTACAAACAAACTTAGTGTTACCAAACATCGACTTGCAATTATGTACCTAATTTCACATCTTCTTTAGATAGCTTTTTACAATGCATGAAATCTCAACACAAACAAGGCAACTGTTTAAAAATCCTAATTCTACTATTCAAAAATGCTTTTAAACTAGTTCAAATAACATTAATAAGTAAACTTATGAATATTGTTGCATGTTTAATAGAAAGTAATCAAACTATTATGCTAAAATGTGTTCATTGACGACCATCATCATATACATTGAACCACAGCTAGTGTACTGCCTATCTTAACTTGTTGCGCATGGTTATATGTTGGGGCTTGTGCACCACGGTATTTTTAGGATGTTGAAATTTACCATGGGACTGACGTAACCAAAGGGGTGTGGCTTAGTTGTGCCCTAAATACTGTACATGGTTAGCACATACACTTCAAAACAGTCCATTAACGAACACAGGCAAGTGCGTCGGCAGCTAAATTCACACTAGATGCTGTGGTTTAGACAATGATCACTAAAGAGGTTCATCTGATTGGTGTGTAATCATGAGAAAATATTCTTTTTTACACAATTCTTTTTGTTTTAGATTCTTTTTTACACAATCGCAAGCTTCGTCAGACCGTCGAAGCTGTAGTAGATGTTGTAGCTGGCGCTGTTGCTGATACAACTATGACAGCTACTACAGCTACGACGGTCTGACGAAGCTTGCAGCCTCACAAGCGAAAGCTTACCATAACACAGGTAATTCTTTGTGATTGTGTGAAAAAGAAAGTTTTTCTCAGGTTTAGACACTGGTTAAATCAAATTAATTTTAATAAACTGTCATCTAAACCATAACCAGCGTAAATTAAGCATCTTACACTGAACATTAACGTTCATTATTAGACCTTTTTGAAGTGTCTGCGCTAAATCAAACATACTTTTTTGCTTATATGCCACCAAATTTGTTTAAACCGTTGACTAAATCTAAAACTACTTTGTAAATTTGGACCACATTTTTGATGCTCATCATGGTTCAGTGTGTCTATTTCATGATCAGGATTCAAAAATAGTTCCCGCCAAAAACTTTGACTTGTTTCCGTGGTTACGAGAAGTAAACGTCCATCAGACTGGCCTTCCTTTAATATTTCTCTAATTGTCAGTCACTAGCTAATTCACCTCCCCTGATAAATATTGCCCACACTGTAATTCAATTTACAAAAATGCCAAATCTACATTGATTACCATGGTAATGTACTTAGTTCGCCATACATGTGCGTTGTACGTGCTTCCATGCAGCTAGGGGTGCCGCCATGGGGGAAACTGCAAAGACAATTTCATCACAGATGGCATCTCCCCCCCTTGCCATCATTTACTTGAAAGCTACCATAAATAAAAGTGGACAATGCTCATGATGCACATCAAACATATACACTACAGCTCAAAGGAGTTGGCATAGGGAAAGGGAAAGGGAAGAAAGGGAAGGGGCCTCAGTTTTAAACCGCTGTATGTTTTGTCCAGTTCAGCATAAAACATGATGCTTTATAGGCTAAAGCATCGTGTTTCATGCTGAACTGGACAAAATCTGTATTTCTTTTCATGTTGTCGTGTCTTGACCCGTGAACTAGAAATTGACCTTAACATATAACTTTGAACCTGCCGACACGCTACTGATCATAGATCACGACACAATGGACAGGATATGAACAAGGGTTTTCTTCTTCCCCCAGTCTTCATTACATGGGTGTTGATATTTAATTTTATTTAACTAAAAGAGAGATTTTATGTCTGCTGAAGAATCATGCACATAATCCCTGAACTCTACTGTACTTTTCAAAACCAGTCTGCCAGTGGTTATTTTTAATGTCAAATGAAAAGTGCTTATACACTGTAAGGAATATATTTCACAAGAAAAGAGATAAAAAATGCAGCAGAGCAGGGTACATGAAGTTCCTTGTTTGATGTTTACTCTATATTTTCACAAATCTGATTATTTTGCTTTCATTAATATAAATTTCTTATCACGTACCTGTCTCATAAAGAGTTGTGAATGATTGCAATTTGACTTGCGATTAATATCAATCATAACTCTGTAAAATAAAGATTGGTGATCAAACTAATGATTGATTCGGATCAATCGCAACTCTTTCTAATATGGGACCCTGGGTTTATCTTTGAATCAAATATATAATTTTTTTTCATTCTTGTTAGCTATCTTTTTATGAAATATTGAAGTCTACCATGTCTATATCATAGCTTCTTTACAAACATACATGTCATGCACAGTGCACAGAAATTACGAACACATAGGCTTGTAATCTGAACAGAAGTTTAACGCAAACAGTGAAAAAAATAAATCATCTGATGCCATCACAAAATCATTGATTTTCATCACAGAATCACAAGAGTATATGTGATTTCAATTAATTGCTGTAATCCTTATATGGACAAACTCGATTAGGCAAAGTGAGTCTGAGGACAAAATCAATTATATTGAATCAATAATCATGTTTCAAGTTGTTTTATTTGGCGTCCCATAAAGTTACACTGAAGTGCAGGGGCGGTATTCCGAAAATCCACAGAGATAAAAATTTTATCTCCCCTAAGATACAATGTCCTTAAAATATTTTATCTTTGGTATTCCGAAAAATATTTTAGGAAGATTTTAACCAATATTAATGAGCGCATGCCCTGCGCCCCTATCCCAGAGGCAGCCAGTAATAAACGTCCTTTCATGTCTTTTGCATACACTAACACCATCAAGCTGATGGTGTGATGTCATGAAACTGAAAGGGACATTGCGCATCAATGTCTATCAGCGCGCATTATTGCATTTGATGCGCCCATGTGCAAAAAGTTTAATGCGCGAATTATTTTTGCACGTAATGCTATGGGCCTAGGCGCGTACGTCTGGAGATAAAATTGCTTGGGAGCAGTTTTATCTTTTATCCTAACTTTTTTTCCTAAGTGCGTTTCAGAATACCGATTTAGCTCATTTGCATAAAATTTTTATCTCGGAGGCTCATTTACATAAAAATTTTATCTCTAGCTCATTTGAATAAAAATTTTATCTTTTATTGTAAGTTGGCTTTTCGGAATACCAAAAGATAAAATTTTTCCTAAGTCCCTGAGATACAATAAAAATTTTTCTAAGTTTGTTTTCGGAATACCGCCCCAGGTTTAGTACACTGTGTGCGTTTGTAACGTCTGTTCAGAATACGGGTTATACATTTAAGTGTAGAGGAGTACATGTACATGTCTTTGAACTTATACTGACGCATATGAACTTGTTTGGTGTTTCTTTGAGGGATTTATGTGAATGGTGTAAAAATGCCTCAATGGTGCATGAAAAGTTAACCTTTAAGGTACTGGTCCTTGACAATCTCATGCTAATGGTAACGACAGAGTAAAAACAATTAGCCGTATCTTTAAGAACTTACGAACTACTCCTCTATGCGATTTGCGAGTATTGCATAAAAAATGATTTAATGGTGTATGGAGAGCTCCCAACACTGAAATTAAATGATCAGGGAGATCTGGGGAAAATTTCATCAGAAATCAGGGAGACGTCTATCAACTGGATACAACCTAATGGCAATAATTCATCAATAATCAGGAAGATTGTATGATGTGATGGAATAAAACGCAGCAATATTGGTCTATTTTCAGGGAGTCTCCTACGAAATCAGAGAGACTTGACAGCTCTGGTGTATGAAGAGTTTAGAAAAGCAGAAAGATACAACAGTTCTTGACTTTATCACTTATTGCCCCTTAAAGAAATGAGCACACAGATAACATACTGTTTCAAGTACCGATTCACCTCTACCATACTGCTACATGCAGCTGCTTTAGATTCATGTACACTTCAAACATTTGCTCATCAATCTATGCACGTATGTAAAAAAAATAAAAATAAAAAAAAAGCATGCAAGGCATGTCATTCAACTTGTCCTGGCTCCCTTGAAGAATTGCCATCATGAATGGCAAAAAAAGACATCAAGAAATGTGGCATTTCAAGCATTCCTGAAATGCCACCGAACAACCAGAAACCCAGAACAATGCAGTAGAATGGAAAATACACAGACATGAAGGAAGAGAGAGAGAGAGAGAAAAAAGAGACGAACACTCAGTATATAGAGAAAATCATGGACTGCATACATGTGTGCCTGTGTGTGTATTTGTGCATATGACAGATAGAGAGAGAGAGAGAGAGAGAGAGAGAGGGAGAGAGAGGGAGAGAGGGAGAGAGAGAGAGAGAGAGAGACAGCAAAACTACAGTTCTTTACAATGACGATGTATTTAAACACAACCCACATGAATGTACACGTGTGTAATGTTTAACAGAGGAGAAAGAGAGAGAAAGTAATGGGGAGGATGCGTATTTAAGCGAAAAGAAATGTGTCTAAAAAAGAGGAATGGAGAGAGAGAGACAGAAACACATAGACAGTCAAGCAAACACACAACCCCAACACTAAACATACTCTACATCACTCACTCTCAAAGGCAATCTCACCAATACACACATACACACACACACACACACACACCCAGAACAGCAATTTCCCCAACATGTATTTCCAATGCATTGGCAGTACCTTTGCTATCTTCAGTAGACAGCAGATGAACGAGAAAAAGGGAGGGAGAAAGGAGAGAGAGAGAGAGAGAAATTCAGCATCCTTTCAGTTGCATTTCTGTATGAGGTTGACAGAGAGAGAGAGAGAGAGAGAGAGAAAAAAAAAGCTATCTACAGTGGACAGCAGTTTGAGAGGAAAGAAGACCACAGGATCCTTTCAGTTTCATACAATTTGTAGAGCAGGTTGACAGTGAGAGAGAAAGAGAGAGAGAAAGAGAGGGAGAGCGGTAAACATAGAAAGTTAAAGAGAAAGGTAGAAAGAGGGATGATAAAAAGTAAAGAGAGAGAAATAGAGGTAAAGCCCTTGGCTGTACCCTTGCTATCTACAGTAGACAGCATATAAAGAGGAGAAAGAGAGAGGAAAGATATTCAACATCCTTTCCATTGAGTTCATTGAGTAGAGTGAGAGAGAGAAAACTAGAGAATGAGAAATAAAGCAAGAAACCTAGAGAGAGAGAGAGAGAGAGAGAGAGAGAGAGAGAGAGAGTGGTAAAGAGAGAGACAGAAACAGAGAGAGAGAGAGAGAGAGACAGAGAGAGTGGAGAGAGGGGGAAGAGGTAAAGAGAATCAGAGAAAGAAAGAGAGGAACAGAAAGAGAGGTAGAGAGAGCTAGAGAGAGAGAGAGAGAGCTGGAGAGAGAGAGAGCTAGAGAGAGAGAGGTAGAGAGAGAGAGCGGCATATATTACATAAATATCTCCTGACAAGCCCTCCGCCAGCAGCCAGTCGAGTTCATCCAGAGGACACCAGGCCACACAACAAGCAGGCAAAGCATGCACGCTGGCTGGCTGGCGCAAACGGCCGACCAAACAAGAGACAGCGAGGAAATGGTATGGTGTAGCTTTACCGCCAGGCTCTTCAGCATTTCCAAACCTAACGACAATATTCAATCAAACGGGTCAGGCTGCAGTAGGCTAGTCGTTACTAATTCCTTCTCTGGCTCATCCGACCAATCACACAAGAGGAGAGTGATGGAGTGACTGGTCTTGTGAGCGCTAGATCGATTTAAGTTTGATTTAAAAATGTCCGAACGCCTGGAAGCCAGGCTGGGTGAGGTGCTGACGAAATGAAAATGAACGGAGAGAAAAAGAGTAGGGAAAAGGCATTGGCTGGGTGTGTAGTCGCTGTATAGAGAGAGTAAGTCTGTGATGGTGATAGTGATGGTGATAGACTCTTGTATACTATGGATGGGGCAGTGTAGACAGAGTGAGTGAGTGAGTGAGTGAGTGTGAGGTGGTTGGTGTGTGTAGCATCAGTGAGACGTTGCCCTGAAGCAGGAGGGGGGGGGGGGGTGGACAGTCCAACAGATGGTCATTGAAATGTCATGGTTAAAGGGCTATGGTGGGAACTTGAGACCAAGGTGTTCAAGAGCAAGAAATCATCTACATCGTTAGCGATTGTTAGAACCATTGAATCCATGCTCTATGCGCTATACAGATTTGATGGTTCATAAAAAGGCTGATGATATCTCCCTCTTTATAAAAGCATGAACTGTTTTTTTTTCTTCCTCTTTTTCATTTGTTAGTTCAGGTTAAGGAGAGTGCTCTTTTCAGTATTTCAAAATTCTGAAAACAAATTTTTAATTTTGACCTAAGTTCCCTACAATCCATTGCTGTGATTGGTCTGCTGATGCATTTTTTTTTTAGTTAAGCCAATTTTCAGATGAAACCAAAAAAAGTTTTTGACTTCAAGCTTTCAGAATACCATTTCTGGACCCTGTTGCATATTTTCAATTGTTGTAACTTACAATCCATGGTATCTACCATGATATCAGCCAATGGGCTTTCAGCTTTGCTGCTGTTGTTATGGCAGTTACCATCAATGGAACGTTACAATAGTTCAACACATAAATGCAACATGGCCCTGGTTACATTCAACCTGTTAAAGAGAGGTGAAAAGAATGGGTTGGGTGTGTAGCCGCTGTATAGAGAGAGTAAGTCTGTGATGGTGATGGTGATGGTGATATACTCTTGTATACTATGGATGGGGCAGTGTAGAAAGAGTGAGTGAGTGAGTGAGTGTGTGTGTGTGAGGTGGTTGGTGTGTGTAGCATCAGTGAGACGTTGCCCTGAAGCAGGAGGGGGGGGGGGGGGGGGGTGGGGTGGACCGTCCTACAGATGGTCATTCAAATGTCACGGTTAAAGGGCTATGGTGGGAACTTGAGACCGAGGTGTTAAGGAGTCAGAAATCATCTGGTTCTCTCTCACAACTACAAGTGTTACTTGAGGTTAAGGAAGATGTTATGGTTAACTTTCTGGGACTGTATGGTGCTGACGAAATAAAAGTGAACAATTAAAGGGCTATGGAGCAGGTGTGAAGTTGAAATGGAGGTGTTCAGGAGCAACAAATCCATCTACATGAATTTCTCTCTCTTCTTACAGGTGACAATGTTTTTTTGTTTTTTTATCTTATACATTGTATGTGTTACTTAATGTTTGGGAGAGTGTTAGAGATTGCAAGTTACATTCTACACAAAAGTTCGAAAGTATATATTCATGAAAATGTGCGAGAATGAGACAGCAAGAGATGGTATGGTGCTCACAAAAATGAAAGTCACTGTTTAAATGTCTATGACGCTGGTGTTAACTTGACATGGAGGAAGAAATAATATGGTTCTTTCTCTCAACTACAAGTATTACTTGAGGTGAAGGAAGATGTTTGAGATTTCTGGTTTACACTCAATATGTCAAAGCTCATTACTACCTCATCTACAATCCATTACTGCGATTGGCCTATTGCTACAGCTATCAACTTAAATCTGAAGGTAGTGCTGATGAAATGAACATGGAACCGGTCTAAACTTAAGATAAATTGAGAGTGTTCAGGAACAAGAAATCATTTACAGTAGTTCTCTCTGTCAATACAAGTGTTAATTGAAGTTGAAGAAGATGTTCTTTTTTTTTTACTTCACATTTACATTAAACATATTAAAGCTCCTAAGGGATGTTTTCTTTCTCAATGCAAATATTACTCTACATGTAGGTTATGATTGAGATTGTGGGTCACATTCAAGCTCAAAAGAACATTCATTTTAAAAAATCACTTACATGGAGCAGACAATGAATGAAAGTGAACAATTAAAGGACTACAGAGTAGGTTTGAGATACCAACAATTTCAAATACCACATAAACAGCCTCTACGCATAGGCATTGTTTCAGTTACCAAGGTGGTGAGATTAAAGGGCATATACTGTACTGGGAAGGCAAAAAAGCCTTCAAAAGGTGATAGTGAGCATTTTTCTTGCCAATGGCTTTAAATTCATGTACTGTCCATCTTAGAAGCTTGCTGAAAGCTATTTGCCCTCAAATGATCCACATTTGGAGTAATTAATGATTAATGATGAAATTCTCAAAATGTTTGGGCCGAACATTTTGACCATTGGTGATTTAATCACTCATTACTCCAAATGTACATCATTTGAGGGCAAATAACTTTCAGCAAGCTTCTAAAATGGACAATACATGAATTTAAGGCCATTGGCAAGAACAATGCTCACGATCACTTTTTGAAGGCTTTTTTTGCCTTACCAGTACAGTATATGCCCTTTAAATTGTAGTTATAAAACTAGAGTTTTATCTTTGAATACAATAACAAAAAACATGTTGATGATAGAGATGAGATTGAGAATTTTATATAAGTTTGTTCTTCTTTCTTAATGTCACAGCTTGACAAGACATCTTCAAGAATGAGAAATATCTTCTTTTTTTCTTTAAAGTCATTAAAAAAGAGGTGATCTTAAGGAGAAAGTGTACAAAATAATATTGCTATTGGAAATGTAAAAATATTAATATCAGTGATTAACTACAACAGTTTGGGATGATATTTCAGAAATTAAAGGGTTACTAAATTAGAGAAAAAAGTTCCCACTAATCTACATGTGTGTATGTAAAATTATCCACTAAAAACAAATTTCACATTCGTTTGCTGCTATAAAGTCTCATTTTGACGAAAATTTGAAAAAACGCACGCCTCCGGTGACGTCAGAGAAGTCAAAATGCATTCATGCCGTTCTATGTTACCAATGGGAAACCCCAAAGCTTGTCCAAGGTTTGTCCGAGTAGCAACAACTAATAGATTCAAAGTGCATTCCATCCATTGAATCTGAATGACAAGATACAGGTGAATGCAATAACGCGCTACTACGCAGTGAGGGGGCAAGTTGTGAATACATTATGAAAATGGTCCATTGTTGACTTCCGTACAATCTATGGCATTTTGACTTCTCTGAAGTCACTGGAGGCATGCATTTTTTTTCAAATTTTCATCAAAATGAGACTTTATTGAGGCAAACAAATGTGAAATATGTTTTAAGTGGATATTTTACATAGATTAGTAGAAACTCATTTTTCTAATTTAGTAACCCTTGAAGATTTATTTCTCATTCAGCTGTCCCTTGGAAACATAACTGAATAAAAACCATTAATATCACAAAGCAGACAATAAACTCGAAAAGTGTGACGATAAGCCGTTATCATAATATATTCAACTCTATCTCTAATAAAGCGTTGAGACATTCACCTCCATCTAGTGATTCATATTCAATTGGTGGAATGCACTCTAGAGATAGGACAACAGAAGTTGAGAAAAATTACTGAAATATGCTGAGAAAAAAGAAAAGAAAATAAAGGAGAAAAAATAAAGAGAAGGCAAAAAAAGAAAAGAATATTGAGACAGAAGAAAGGTACATAAACCTTATATTTAAACAAAAGAGAAGGTGGATAGAGAAAGAAGATTGATAACACAATACCTTTATAGTTGTTAGAAAGAGAAAGGGGAAAGAAAAAACAAAAGAAGAAAATGTATGAAATTTGAGATAGGAAGATGTGAAAAATAAAGTAGAAGGAAATATATGGGAGAATAAAGACATAAGGAAAGAAAATAAAAAGGTCAAGGAAAAGATATCAAAAGAAAGAAGGTAAGAAATTAATACAGGATGCAAGATAAAACAACTGAGAGTTAATAGAAAATGAAAGAAGCACATGATTACAGTCAGAAGCAAAAGATGGCGAAAGCAACAGTACAAGCAAAAGAAGTAGACATGTACTTTCAGATATAGTAGTCAAAGGAAGATATGAAGAGATTGTAAAACAGTAATATGGGTATACAGATCATAACAAAAAAAATAGAGGCGAATGTATTTCAGAAGACCATTTTCATGGAAACATGTTTCACAAATGTGTCTACAATATAATTTGGGCGTTTTGTTATCCCTATTTAGATACTTGCGTCCTTATGGCACTATTTCCTTAATCATATATTTTATTACACCCTGCACATTGTTAATTGTGGTCTATTTCAACATATCATCAATGTATTTAATGTACGATCCGCATTAATTTATTCATACAACCATAGAGAGCCATGGTTTATCCACATGTGGTAAACACTGCTGCATTTAATATGTATTTCCTGGCAAATTACCACCAATTCGCTTGATTAAATTAACATCTAGCAGTGTTAGCGTACTGAGGGTTATTAGATGTGTGTGCCTACACATATGCAGCTTTTAGAACATTTAAAAGAAAACAGTTCTACATTGTATGTGAACATGTGGGGTAAATGTATTGCTCTACCGGTAATACAAATTAAATTCTGAGGTGGTGTTAATGTATGTTTAGTGTATTGATGGGCTGTATGTGACTCCATGTGGAACATACGATGTTGCAATTATTATTAAGGTGTATGGATTAACAATGTGAGTTCAACATCTGTGTACACAAGTAAATTTACGCAACCTATGGCATTTATAATAGGTTTTGCATAGTGCTGAATTGTATTGTACACATGTATGACGTGAGACCCATTTTAAATTTCAACTACAGTTTACGCAAAAAGACCAATTGTCTATGATACAGGTCACATTATCAACATCCCTTGTTGATACTTGTATTAAGTAGCCTCCTTGCACCGACCAGCTGCTTAAATAAACAACATGTCTTGTCTCCTTTGAGCAGTTTTTATACAGGTACAGTAAAACCTTTATACAAAGACCACTCACTGGAGACCGAAACGTGTGGTCTTTCTGAACAGGTAATCTTTATGTTCAGGTTACTATAATACAGGTTTCAAAGAGTAATTTTGTTCAAGGGATACATATCTTAAGTGATCTTTATAAGCAGGTGGTCTTTGTATACAGGTGGTAACTACTTTAAGGTATCTTTATGAGCAGGTAATCTTTATGTGCAGGTTACTTTAATACATGTTTCAAGGAGAAATATTATTCAAGGGATAAAAAGCTTATGATCTTTATGAGTAGCTGGTCTTTCTACACAGGTGGCTGCTAGTTTCAGTTATTGGGGTATCAATGCACAAGTGTCAGTCCTGCTCTCCAGCAAACACGCTGAAGTTTTAGCTTATTAGCAAGCTCAGTTCTATGTCTACATGCACTAGGTTGGAGAGACGCACATGTACCCGTATGCACACTATACACGTATAGAGCTACACGGCCACGCAGGCCGGGGAGGCATGGCGTGATTTTATTCAAGAAGCCGTGTCACAGAAGGTTCATGCTATTTTTATGGCTGCTGCTGCCGGTGCATCATGGGATACCATCGGAGGCAACGTTTTCTCACTATCTCCTGAAATCTTCTAGGGCAGGTGGCTATACAGGGAGAGCCTTCGCTGCAGTTTATATCCCAGCCTCTCAGTGACTATTACAGTATATACCCTTTCGTCTCATTAACTATTACAGTATATATCCTCCACACTCATTGACTATTTCAGTATATATACTTGCCTCTTATTGACTATTACAGTATATATCCCAGCCTCTCATCTAATATTACAGTATACCCTAGCCTCTCAGTGACTTTTACAAAATACCATAGCCTCTCAGTGATTATTTCAGTATAGCATACCGTCTCACTGACTATTACAGTATATACCCTCCCGTCTCAGGGAGTACATTATAAACCCTATACTACATCAGGTAGTCTACACATTTTTTTATTGGTACGCAATCGTGCCGACAGAGCACGTAAACATACTATATAAATAGGAATGCGCATATTGTGGTACCTTAATGAGTTGGGGCTGATATACATCCATGTCGTTAAGACAAAAAGACAAGATAGAGAAAAAAAACTTCTTTTCTTTTTTTTAAAGAGTGATGAGAAAATAACTGCAAAAAATGAATGCATACAAGTTTCATTCTGGTTTCTAAACAATTGTTATTTTGTGTCACAAACATACACATGTCTATGAGGTTTAAGTATCTATTTTATTCTAAACTTTACCCAATATGTTTCTTTGTTTATCAGGATTTTACTCAAATTTGATTTTGTTTCTTCAAAGCTCTGCATAATCACTCCTAATATTCTGCAATCACATAAGAATTTTTGTCGGCTTCACACTAATGGTATTCTCCTGATGTTGACTAGGGATCTAAGAAATCATTTGATTTATCCTAAGAATCATATTTGTACCATTGTTATAATTACATGAACGTAGTTATCTCTGTCAACATCAGAATTAAAAGGACATGTAAGTCAAACAAAGTGGGGCTCAGGTAGCCAATGAAATGGAAACATAAAAAACATGAATAATAAAAGAATACCTGTGAATGTAATATTATGTTAATGCACATAGCCTTTATTTCAATTCAGGAGTAGCATCTTCAGCACAGCTGCCAAGCTGTTTCAGCCCAAAAATTATAAAAAAAAAAAAAAACATTCCTGCACCTTAAAAACAATATTCAAAGTAAAATAAACAAACATTACAATTCATCGGCTTTATGATGATACACTGTACCTTGAATTCACTATTAATTAAAATTGTTCATTTTTTTTAAGGATGAATAAAGAATGGAATAGTTGTATGCTTCAAACATACTGATGTATCTTACTTTAAAACTAGAGCAATTCGACTGCCACGCAGTCAATAAATATGCCTCCGCCTCTTTGCTAGCTCTACTTAGATTTATTCTCAGAAAATCTGGTGGGGAATGTGCCAATGAATTCCTATGTGAAATGAAAATATCATATATTGTCTTTCCATGTTAAGCCAAGTTTAAAGTTTGGCAATGTTCATTGACCTTTGACCTCTTATTTCTTGACTTCCAATCTAACCAGTCTGTCTAAATCCATCCTTGTATGAAGTTGAAAATTAGCAAACTTTGGCAAAGTTCATTGACCTTTGACCTCTGACCTTCCAGGAATGTTACCCTAACTTGCACCAGTCTACCTCCATGAAGTGATAAATCTCTGTACCATGTTTGGTTTGAATTGAATCATTAGATTTTGATTCAATGTGAAAAATAGACAATTTTGGCAAAGTTCTTTGGCCTTTGACCTTAAAGAAATTTCACCAGAAATGTCATCAGTCTACCCCCAAGTAGTGATCCATCTTTGCACCATGTTTGGTTGGGATTGCACCATTGGATTTGGATTTATTTTGAAAAATATCACTTTGGGGGAAATTTTTAGCTAATTTTTTGCAAAGTTCATTGACCTTTGACCTTCCAGCAATTTCACAAAAAATGTCACCAGTCTACCCCCAAGTAGTAATCCATCTTTTCACTTTTTTCATTGGAAATGCACCACTGGATTTGGATTTATTGTGAAAGATATAAAGTTTAGGGCAGTTTTTAGCCAATTTTGGCAAAATTCATTGACCTTTGACCTCTGACCTTTCAGAAATTTTACCAAAAATGTCACCAGTCTACCTCCAAGTAGTGATTCATCTTTGAACCATGTTACATGTAAATGAGAAATGCATCCTTGGATTTGGATTGAATGTGAAAAAAGACAATTTTGGGCAATTTCTCACAAATTTCATTGACCTTTCACCTTTGACCTCAGTAAGATTTTACCCCAATTTTACACACTTCATTAGTTTTACACAATACACACATATACCACGGTTGAAGCAAATCTAATTACCGGTTCTCAAGATATTGCCTAAACGGATTCGGGACGAACGGACGGACGGACGGACAACCCGAAAACATAATGCCTCCGGCCACTTTGCATAAAAATCATACTAAATATGGCACTGTTGTATTTTACTAACATACTTAATATGGCAAAAGCATACTACTGGTTCTACTTTTAAATAAACATTCTAAATATGGCAAATATACTGTAAACTGCTGTTTTATTTTACACACAACATGTACATGTAAATATGGCACTGTACTTCTCTGGTACAGTGTATTTTTTGTTAATAAGGCAAAATATTACTTTAAAAAAACATACTTAATATGGCAAAATCATACTTCTTTTGGATTTTACTTTTAAAAATATACTTAATTTGGCACTTTTACATTTTACTTTTCAAAAACAAACTAAATATGACAAAATTATGTACTGTACTTTGAAAAAAAACATACTGTTGTATTGCATCTTAAAAAAAAACATACTAAATATGGTAAAAACATAGTGAGTAGTGTTTGAATATTGTGTAAACAAACTAAATATGGAAAATATAACATATTACTGTTAACATTGTTGTGTTGGATTTGGGTATTTTGCGCGTTTCCCAAGTTTTTTAAAAATTTGCTCTAACTGAGCAAAAATGCAGCATCATCAAAAATTAAAGCTTTTCTTAATTTTTTCAAGAACAAGGCTTGGCACAATTCCATTTTGCTGTAATTACAACAAAATTATGAAGGTGTTTTGCATTGGTATTTCGCTGTGATTACAGCAAAATTGGGAAAGTAGGTGTTTTGACTTGGTATTTTGCTGTAATTACAGCGAAACCAGGAAGATGCCTTGACTCAATATTTCGCTGTAATTCCAGCGAAATTGGGTGTGCATCTTATCTTGATGTTTTGCTGAAATTACAGGAAAAATGGTCAGGTGTTTTGGCGTGATTTCGCTGTAATTCCAGCGAAAGTCAGTTTGGTGCAGAAAGTATTTTATGGTATATTTTTGCTGAAATTACAGCAAAATCAGGTGACACATGGCATGATATTTAAGCTTTGATATTATTGCTATAGAACAGATAAGTAACAGGGTAGTATTCACCTATTATCCTTGCTGTCTTTCACAAAGTAAGTGTAATTTATCAATATCAACCTCAAGGCTTGTCCAAGGTTTACCTGGCATAGCAACAAGTTAATGTATGCAAACTGCATGTTTATCTTTCTAATCAAAGGAATTTGATTTTGGTAAGACAGGTGAAGACATATTTTACTGGGCTGGTAAAAGATATGTAAATACAAATCTAATATTGTAGAAAGCCAGTCATTCAGAGTCAGGAAGCTTCTTTGAAATTGCATTGCAAATATTTAAGTAATTATCAATTTCAATGAGTTTAGATTCATACAATTCCAAAAGGCTGTCAAGACACTTACGTGTAAACCGTGTCAGCCTTACAAAATGAGGCAAGAGACTATCATATCTTGTGTGAGTGATATTTGATACTTCTGTACAAATATAAAAATTAATGGCTTTCCAAATTTACCCACAAATTCTGGACACCCTACCTAGACCTACCAAATAAAAAAAAATGATTTCAAGAAATAAATACGACAAAAAACGAGAAGTGTAAAGATTGCAATTACGTAGGACAAATCTGCATGACAATTACATATCGCATACAAATAGTCATATACCACTCTTAGAGCAGTCAAATCGCAGTACAAGATTTGGTTCACTTTTTATTTTATTTATTTTTTAAACCAGAAGCAGTGCATCTCCAGATTGATTCAGGTATATGAATTATTTTCTATACACAAATTGTTGGTTATACCCTTGTAAACCAGAATAATCATGATCAAAGTGTTAACAAAACAAATATTTTCCTTTTTAGCACTGTCTTAAACTTGAAGGTCAGTCCAGTGAAAATCAAGTAGTTTGTACAAACACTATGTAGATATTTTTTTTATCTTCTTCCAGACCTAAAAATTCAATGTTGTGAACATTGTTGAAGGATCACATTTTTCGCAGAATTCTTGATGTCAACATATACGTATGCAATGCCTTGAAATAATTTTATGACAAATTCATGTACACATTGACAAATATTGTATAGGACCAAATATCTCAAATCAATCGCATTTATGTCCAATAATATGTGATGATGCAATAATGACAATGTATACAATTTTAAGAATGGGAGAAGAATATGTTTTCATTGGAGTTGGACTAGTGCATTCAAACATAACTTTTTATCTGGATTACTGATATAGCAGCATCCGCAGTCATTTAACTTTTTTTAAAGCTTTAACACAACAAGTGGCAATTTTCAATATATTATTGCTACTTAGACCAGGTGTGCATAATAATGGGAATAAAGTCTTTCACTGGCTTTTACACTTCACAAGTCCCTAATCATAAAGGACATTCAGTGCACTACTCTCTGCAGAAAATGTATTGTCACTCATTGCAGGTTAACAAACTAGAATCATAAAAATACCACAGAAAAAGGAAAAAACATGTAAAAATTGGTAAGCTGATATTGGTAAGAGGGCTGCAAATACCTTTGCCCCCAAATCATGAGTATCAGCCAAACCTTTTAACTACAACACCTATATACAAATATCCACACTTTTGATATCATAGTATTGGCAAGTTACATTCATGAGCACTAGTAAGTAATTATATTATGTAGTACAATGCAATACAGTTAATCAAGCAGAGACTTCAAATTTGAGTATTAATAATTTTCCTGTATGCAATTTTATTTTGAAGATGCACAACAAACATACACAGCAAGCTAAGTACTTTTCATTAACAGCTGGGCTTAATTGTGGGCAATATGTGCTTCATTTTTATTTTGATTATGTATCATTGTATGCCTATCTGAGATGACAAAAGGAGAAGGCGGATGGGAGGGAAGAGGATGAGGAAGTGAGGATGAGAAAAAGAGGAAGAAGGGAGGAGAGGAAGATGTGTGATGTAGGAGATGGATGAGGATACGAAAAGGGAACAGAAGGAGAAGGGGAAGAGGTGGAGGAAGAGGAGGAGGAGGAAGATTGGGGTAAATGATGTGTCGGGGGGGGGGGGGGGTGGGGGAAGATGGTGAAAGGTGAGAAGGTGAAGGAAGAGAAATTAACTATGAAAATGGAGGTGGGAGGAGCTTCAGGATAGGAAGAAGAAGAAAATGATTAGGGATAGATGAGGTGCATTGGGGGAGAAGTAGAGGGCGGAGGACTAAGAGAAGGTGGTGGAGGAAGGGGGGGGGGGAGCTAAGAGGGGAGGGGAGGGATAGGAAGTTCAGGAAAAGATGAGGTGCAAAAGGAGAGGGGGTACAGGACATTGAGGGAAAGGGGAGGATGTAAAGGTAGAGAAAGAGGAGTAGGAAGATGGGGGAAGCTAGAAGAGGGGAAGGAGGAATAGAGGAAAATCAGAGATTGATAAGCTGCATGAGGAGAGGAATAGGGAACTGTGGGGGTGGGCAAGGTGGATCGGTGATCAAGGGGAGGAGCAGGAAGAGGGAGAAGAGGAGGATAGGAAGATCAGGGATGTTTATGAGAAGGGGAAGGGGAACTATAAGGAGAAAGGTGAGGAAGTTGTGGAGGAAGAGGGAGCAGGAAAAGAGGAGCAAGAGGAACAGGGGAGGAGAAGAAGGCAGTGGACAGATGAGTTGCATGAGGGGAATATGGGACGGAGGAAGGTAAAGAGAGGAAACTGCAATTGGTTGAAGTTACACCGAAGATTTATGTCGAAAGGAGGGGGAGGGGGAGGGGGGAGAAGAAGAATTACCTGAAGAAAACATGTAATTTTCCATAAACTTCACATTAGCTTTTTCTCTTCCACCTTCCCCATCCCCTCAACTTTCTTTCCTTCTTTTGTCTTCCTCAATCCCTTGACTGGTTACTCACCCCTGACAGGGATGAGGGCTCTTCCCTAAAAGCCCACTTCCTTCTGCAACTGCTCCATTTCCTCTTCCTTATATCGTAAATGGTCTGATACCTTTTTATTTTTTTTATTTCTTGATTAAACAAAACAAACTAATATTCAAAAATGCACCGCGCCTTTGATTAATCCCAATTGTTATTTTTCTGAATATTTGTACAAGGTATGTCTTCTATGTACTAATCATCTGCAAAAGTGTGACCTCTGTGTTGTTAGAATGGTATGGAATTAAAGGTTTATAATTACTTTTGGACCAAATTAAAGAAAATTAAATGAGATTTGGACCCCACTGATGATATACCAATACTTTCCCTTTACCTTCGAAGTCATAAAGTGCATTCCAGGCACTAGATTATCGACTGTCTACACACAGTACAGACACCATGAGCAAATACATGCCTCAGTTGAATTCTCCTGCCTTAGACATTCAGCAAAATTACATCACCTGACTCAAGGTGTTTAATATTTGCATATATGCACAGAAGGCTCTAGAATCAGCATTTAGAACCAGCAATTGTAAATGAAAAGGTTGTGAATAGAGTCATTTTTTGAAGATTGCAATCACTGTTTCCTTTAAAGTTATACATTAAGACTTCTAATACAACATTAAATGGGTGATATGGTAATATCTATATGCATGCAGGCATAACGATGTTGATGATGGAATATAATACACTAGTTGTCCACTTTCTGAACATATGTCTGCGCTCCAGCTTAGTTTGAATTTGAATGTTCCACCTCTTACATTCATTTTACCAGATCTTCATAGAGTTCCTGTATTATCTTATCTTAAATCTCCAGAGGTCAAGTTTCCAGTGATGTGCCTTCTTCAGAATAGCTTGTTCTTGTTGCTGCCCTGTAAACAAGAATGTATAGGAAAAATAATTCGGTGATTAAATCCATTAATGACTACAAAATAATTCCAAAGTAATAACTTCATTGATCTCCACAATTGCAGTATTTAGATAAGTCCTAAAGGACACATCGATGCCAGTGGTGTATAGATGGACTCACTAAATTAAAATTCATTGTTCTTGTCCTGAATATATGTTCAAAATAATGGAGCATCGTCTACACTACAGTACTATTTAAGGACAAACTTTAATTTGCAATCATGAATTTGTGCAATTAAAGATGAATGGCTTTATATTTGTAACCGAAAATCCTTGAATCGCACTGTCAAACTACCAGAATATTCCAAGAACATTGTTTTCATAGTTCAGATATAATCCAGCAAAAACTAGATTTTCTGCAATACAAAAACAAATTAACGGAACAGCTCAGGCCTAGTCTGGTGGCAATCATTTGATTTGCATGTCTGTACCAATACATGATATGTTGATAACAGAATTGTAGATTGTTATGCTTCTATTGATGATAGTATTGGAGTTAGAGAGCCTGAGGTGGAAGTCTGCGAACTGGTTTGAGCGGAGATCTAGCACTCATTGTGGATGCATGCTCATGATCAGTCATAGAGAACTTTTTTCAATACCATGTTACACCAAATTTGTTTACAGGAAAGAGAAGTAAAAGGAATCATGAAATGCAGCACAGTCCAATGAACTGAATGAACACCCAAATCAGATCATGTTCACCAAATATTTCATTCCACACATGTAATATGTATTGTAATTACATACAAATGTAATACACACTAATTGTATGTACTCCATTTCACATCTGTGTGCGTTTGCGGAAGTAGAAATTATGTGGTGCATGCAGTGCATTTAATTTTCATGAGGCTTAATTTCCTCAAGCTCGCTAATTCAATGGTTTTGAGACAGTAAAATGTAAATCATGAAGAAATCACACAAGCAACATCAAGCCAAACCTGTTTGTCTTGCCATGTCGCAGCACGTCTTCCTCAGCTCAGTGAGTTGCATCCCATCCTGTATGTATCAGCATGATGTGCTTTCAGTGGCAATGAAGATGGGAAGTAGTACAGATCACATAGCCAGAGCATCGCTGCATCAAATATTTGAAGCACTGAAGATTTGTTTTGAATGAGAGATACTTCCTAAGCACGATATGAAGCATTTCACTTCCCGAGTCACAAAGCGAAGCATTCCAGTTTCAAACTCATGAGGATATATATAGCAGCTAGGATTTCCCCCTGTAGTACCATGCAGTGAAAGTGTGTTGTTTTCAAAGAGCGCGCCTCTTCTGGCTCTCTTAGGTCAATAATAGGTCAACAGCAATTGAGAGGTTATGTCAACAGGGCACTATTCAGGATCCCCATGCTACAATGCAGGCTGAATTGCTCACTTTCTTTTGGTCCATTAAAGTTAGGGCCATATAGTCTATACATTCAGACATAACTATTGGTATTTGTGTAGTTCATATTCTTATACTGACTGAACTTGCTATGATTGCTCTCCTATGTATAAATACGGGGTCATAAAGTGTGAATAGTAGCATTTGCATTCAGATAGCCTAGCGAGATATTTTAGGCTGAGAAGTGCATGGATTGAGCCTGTAAGAGCCATGTCTAAAAACTATATGCCCTCTCCACCTAGCACATAGCTAGGCTAGCTTCAGCAGACAGTGTATAAGACCATTTGCCCTATCAGGAATAAGACAATCTGAGTTGATATATCATTTCATGAAGATAAGTGCCATACATGTCTAGGTGCAGCATTCAAACTTGTGTATATATTGCTCTAGATGCACTGATGCAACTGCAACTTTGTCTGAACACTTAGCCTAGGCCACTACTTTCTCTTTGACATATCTTAAATCTAGCAGAGTGTATTATAGTGGGGGGAGAAAAGCGCTGCGGTCAGTCGTTAGCATTATGATGGAAGAAAGCTGGTAAAGTGGTATGTGCCTATTGTGAGAGCATGGACCTAAGATGTAGATCCATGCTGTTGAGAGCCAGAGCTGTCATGTATGATGGCTCTTCTAAATGTAAATATGAGGACAACTCAGATAGCCGAGCAAGATTGTAGGCTGTGCAGCTGGAGACTATTAACAACACATTCTCTTAACCCAGACTAGCCCTGATCTATGCCCCTCACCTGCACAGTGAGGAAAAGGGAAAAGGGTGTAGTCTGAGTTATCAGACATAGTTGTGTCCAAACACAACACATACAAACTTAGTGGTGTCCATACACTCCACAGCCTACAACCTCGGCTAACATTCAGACAGTGTAGTAATTAAGATCGCAAACTTAGTTCATTACTTCCCCATTAAGTGAAGCACACTCTAGAAACTTAGTCAATTTAGATTATCTTTTGGATGCACTGATGCAACTACAACTTTGTCTGAACACTTAGCCTATGTTAGTACTTTCCCTCTACAGCTTCTCTTGCTTGAGAGATGAAAGTCAGACTTCTGCGAGGCATTGCAATGCACTCCAGCTAGCCTGGCTTCTAGGCTGTTTGGGCATTTTTAATTGAAAATTCAATAAACAATCAATTCATCTTGCTGATGTAGGCCACATCATTCAAAATTTCTACTGCAGATATGGACTGAGAAAACAAGAAAGATTCAGTGATATAATCTTTAGAATACTAGACTCATATCATTTTGGATCAGAAATATCCAACAGCCTGGAAACCAGGCTACGCAACCACAAGCCCTGACAGTGACAGGCCACAGGGACAGCAAAACAAACAATGACTCCATTCAGAAATTCTGTATTACACACACCACACTATATAGTGCTCTGTGTGTACATTGTAGTTACACATGTAGCATGCACCACTGTTCTTTTCAAAGCAGTGAGAATGGATGAGGAGGATGGTTTGAAAAGCGAAAATTTCCTTCGGATGTTAAGATCACGTGGATGTGAATATCATTAAAGGGCATCTACTGTACTGGGAAGGCAAAGAAGCCTTCAAAATGTAATTGTTAGCAATCTTCTTGCCAATAGTCTTAAATTCATGTATTGACCATTTTAGAAGTTTGCTGAAAGTTACTTGCCCTCAAATGATCCACATATGGAGTAATTTATGATTAATGATTAAATCCTCAAAATGTTCGGGCCGAACATTTTGAGGATTTGTGATTTAATCACTCATTACTCCAAATGTAGATCATTTGAGGGCAAATAACTTTCAGCAAGCTTCTAAAATAGACAATACATGAATTTAAGTCCATTGGAAAGAAGATTGCTAACAATTCCATTTTGAAGGCTTTTTAGCCTTCCCAGTACAGTATATACCCTTTAATATTAGAAGGAGCCATCATGCAGTGTATGAGTATTGACTATGTGTCTCAATATCCATCACTTTGGAAAAATGTGAACTAACTTGCAGATTGCAGGTTGCAGAAGTCTCAGAAATTTACATTAATGAGACCTCTAGATAACCCAAGGCAAAGATTCCAGCCCTCATGGAAACATGATTATAGTCTCATGATTCAGGCCCTGCCATATTCACTATTTGAGACGGACATGGTGGGGCCTGGGCATATGCGTCTACAAATCATAGACCTCAGTTGTATTACACAAAGACATATCATCGCAATTGATATGTCACTTATATTTGAAATGCCAAATATGTTATGCTGTTGTTCATTTATTTGGTAACACAAGTATGAATATGACATAATATGTGCATTGCAAACATGATAGTTCTGGCTCTCACGTGACATACCAGCTTTCTTCCATCATATTGCCAACAACTGACTAGGGTGCTTTTGTTCCCCCCACTATGCTCTGCTAGATATACCAGAGAGAAAGTACTGGCCTAGGCTACTTAGTCAGACAAAGTTGTGCATGTTGCATCAGTGCATCTGAAAGAAGCAATCACTATACAAGTTTAGATAGACTGCTAATACCTAAACATGTATGGCACTGTACTGCATGAAATGTTATATCAACTCAGATTGTCTCATTTGTGAGAGAGTGATGGTCTATACACTAGCTGTCTGATGAAAGCTAGACTAGCTATGTGCTAGGTGGATATAGTCTGAGTTTTTAGACATGGTTCTTACAGACTCTATCCATGCACTCCTCAACCTAGAATATCTCGCTAGGCTATCTGAATGCAAATGCTACTATTCACACTTTACGACCCCGTATTTTTACATAGAAGAGCAATCATAGCAAGTTCAGTCAGTATAAGAATATGAACTACACAAATACCAATAGTTATGTCTGAATGTATAGACTATATGGCCCTAACTTTAATGGACCAAAAGAAAGTGAGCAATTCAGCCTGCATTGTAGCATGGGGATCCTGAATAGTGCCCTGTTGACATAACCTCTCAATTGCTGTTGACCTATTATTGACCTAAGAGAGTCCAGAAGAGGCGCGCTCTTTGAAAACAACACACTTTCACTGCATGGTACTACAGGGGGAAATCCTAGCTGCTATATACATGTATATCCTCATGAGTTTGAAACTGGAATGCTTCGCTTTGTGACTCGGGAAGTGAAATGCTTCATATCGTGCTTAGGAAGTATCTCTCATTCAAAACGAATCTTCAGTGCTTCAAATATTTGATGCAGCGATGCTCTGGCTATGTGATCTGTACTACTTCCCATCTTCATTGCCACTGAAAGCACATCATGCTGATATATACAGGATGGGATGCAACTCACTGAGCTGAGGAAGACGTGCTGCGACATGGCAAGACAAACAGGTTTGGCTTGATGTTGCTTGTGTGATTTCTTCATGATTCACATTTTAGTGTCTCAAAACCATTGAATTAATAAGTAAACTTGAGGAAATTGCCTCATGAAAATTAATTGCACTGCACCACATAATTTCAACTTCTGCAAATGCACATAGATGTGTAATGGAGTACATACAATTAGCGTGTATATGTAATTACAATAAATTACATACAAATCAGATTGAAATGTAGTCAAAAGAATAGAAGTGTGGAATGAAATATTTGGTGAACATGATCTGATTTGGGTGTTCGTTCAGTTAATTGGACTGTGCTGCATTTCATGATTCCTTTTACTTCTCTTTCCTGTAAACAAATTTGGTGTAACATGGTATTGAAAAAAGTTCTCTATGACTTATATATCGAGGCACGCATCCATAACGAAGGCTAGCTCTCCTCTCAAACCAGATATCTCAGGCTCTATATAAGTCCAATACTATCATGTTATCAACTGAAGCATAACAATCTACAATTCTGTTATCAACATATCATGTATTGGTATAGACATGCTAATCAAATGATTGCCACCAGACTAGAGCTGAGCTGAATATTTTAGATTTTGAATATGCAGTACAGAACAAATAATTTTTAATTTAGTGAGTCCATCTATACACCACTGGCATTGATGTGTCCTTTAGGACTTACCTAAATATTGCAATTGTGGAGATCAATGAAGTTATTACTTTGGAATTATTATGTAGTCATTAATGGATTTAATCACAGAATTTTATTTCCTATACATTCTTGTTTTCAGGGCAGCAACAAGAACAAGCTATTCTGAAGAAGGCACATCACTGGAAACTTGACCTCTGGAGATTTAAGATAAGATAATACAGGAACTCTATGAAGATCTGGTAAAATGAATGTAAGAGGTGGAACATTCAAATTCAAACTAAGCTGGTGTGCAGACATATGTTCAGAAAGTGGACAACTAGTGTATTATATTCCATCATCAACATCGTTATGCTTGCATGCATATATAGATATTACCATATCACCAATTTAATTATTATTATTAGAAGTCTTTATGTATATTTTTAAGGGAAACAGTAATTGCGATCTTCAAAAAAATGACTCTCTTCATAACCTTTTCATTTACAATTGCTGGTTCTAAATGCTGATTCTGGAACCTTCTGTGTATGAACACCTTGAGTCAGGTGATGTAATTTTGCTGAATGTTCCATGCAGGAGAATTCAACTGAGGCATGTTTTTTTTTTTAAAAAGGTATCAGACCATTAACGATATAAGGTAGAGAAATGGGAGCAGTTGCAGAAGGAAGTGGGCGTAAGGAAGAGCCCTCATCCCTATCCCTCCTCTGAGGAGCAGGGGTGAGTAACCAATCGAGGGATTAAGGAGGACAAAAGAAGGAAAGAAAGTTGAGGGGATGGGGAAGGTGGAAGAGAAAAAAACTTATTTGAAGTTTAAGGATCTTCACACTTGTTTTCTTCAGGTAATTTTTCTTCTTCTCCCCCTTCCCCTCCTCTCGACACACATCTTCCCCGTAACTTCCCATTGCAGTTTCCTCACATTTCCTTCTTCCATCCCATATTTTCTCCTGATGCAACTCAAATATCAATGGCCTTCCTCTCCTTCCCTGTTCCTCTCACTCCTCCTCTTTTCCTACTCCCTCTTCCTCCATTACTTCCTCACCTCTCCCCTTATAGTCCCTCTTCTACTTCTCATACACATCTATTCCTCATCTTCCTATCCTCCCCTTCTCCTCCCGTCTTTCTAATCCTGTTTACCTCCCCCTGCTTCTCCCCTTGACCACTGATCCTCCCCCCACCCCCACCCCCACTGTTCCCTTTTTCTCTCATGCAGGTGATTTTTCTCTTTGATTTTACTCTTCTTCCTTTTCTACTCTTCTAGCATCCCCTCTTCCTTCTCCTCTTTCTCTCCCTTCACATCCTCCCCTTTCCCTCTATGTCCTGTACCCCTCTCCTCATACACCTCATCTTTTCCTGTACTTCCTATCCCTCCCGTCCTAGCTCCCCATCTTCCTCCACCTCCTTCCCTTATTCCCCCACCCTCCATTTCTCCCCTAGTGCATCTCATCTATCCCTGATAATTTTCTCCTTCTTTCCATCTTGAAGCTCCTCACCCCTCCCTTTTCAGACTTTTTTTTCTCTTCATCCACCCATTCACCTTTCACCCTCTGGCTTCTGCCCCCCCCCCCCCTCCTCCATTTATCCCTCATACACATCATTTACCCCAATCTTCTTCTTCGTCCACCTCCCCCCACTTCCTCCTCCTCCTCCTCCTCCTCCTTTTCCCTTATTTTCTCTTCCTCCATCTCTTCCCCTTCTCTTTCCGTCCCCTTCCTCTCTTTATCCAGCTCCTAGCTACATCACACATCTTCCTCTCCTCCCTTCTTCCTCTTTTTCTCATCCTCACCTCCTCATCCTCTTCCCTCCCACCCACCTTCTCCTTTCGTCATCTCAGATAGGCATATAATGATACATAGTGATATTTTTCTACTCTTACTATGTAAAACACATATTGTCTACGATGAAGCTTGCTGTGTATGTTTGTTGTGCATCAACATGCATAACATGACCTACAGGGCAATGAGTAATACATGTACTCAAATTTGAAGTCCCTTCTTGATTAACTGTAATACATTGTACTATAATATCTTATGAGTGTTCATGAAATAATGTGTCAATATGATATCAAAGGTGTATATATTTGGATATGGTGTCATAGTTAAAAAGTCAATACTCATAATGGGGCAAAGCTATTTGCAGCCCTTTTACCAATACAGTATTACACCAGTCTGTGGGGCTCTGCTCGCCTCATGCAATAGTGGGGTGCAGAGATCCATGATGTGTGTTATCGCGGTCTCGGGTCTATAGGCTTTAGGACGGCCTGATCAAAATTCAACCCAAAATCTAGCTGAATCTAAATCCGCTGAAAGTCAGCTTCTAGTTTTAAAAATGTGTGAAAGGTTTTACACATATTTTTTTCTACATTTTTCATGGTATTTCCATGATTCTATTTTTTGACCTGCAATTGTGCTACAATACCTTTCCTGCAGAGAGCAGTGCACTGACTGTCCTTTATTATTAAGGAATTGTTAGAGTTTGAAAGACTTTAGTCACTTTATCATGCATGCCTGGTCTAATTAATAGCAATAATACATTGAATATTGCCACTTGTTGTGTTTAAGCTTTAACAAAAGTTTAAATACTGCAGATGCTGCCATATTGGTAATCCAGAACAAAATGTTAGATTGCAATAAGCTGACTCTGATGAAAACCCATTTTGGCCTTTGCAATATTTGTCAATGTGTATATGAATGTATGTCCAATGTATGTACAGGGATGTGTTAGGAAGGAGGGACAACTCAACCATAATATATTCAAACATCTGTATGGATACTAAAGCGTGCTAATGAATGTCAAAAGCATTCCACAATCACTGCAATGCTTTGAAGTCCCATGCGCGGCACCATCATTTTGCTATCGTCAACTTGGAAAGCAGTATCTTTAATTGCCTGTTTTGTTTCTCGAAGCTGTGTTTCTTATCACATTTTTTTGCAATTTTCAAGAAAGTTAAGGGGCAACACCTCTAAAGATCCTGCATTCGTTTTTCTTCTAAATAATTGTTGAATGATGCACAAACGGAGATATAAGATAATATTCTTACTTACATAATTAACAAATTTCTTCACTTTCCGGAGATTTCCGGAAATGTCGGATTCAATCATTATCAAAATCATATATTAAGCTGCTTACTTTCATTAACAGAGTTTGCGTGAATTTGCGTGCAAATGAGATATTTTACTTTAAAAAACTGTTTATTTTTGTTCGCTGATATCTCTTTTCCTCACAAAAGTATTGATGCAATCCAACAGAAGTGGACAAGCAAAATAAGACTCTACATTTCTTTTGTTCTCTCTGAGAAACCGTTGCTAGGCAATCGTGTTCGTTATTGTTAAAACACGTGAAAAGCACATGCTGAGACCACGCAATTTTTCGGCGGTGCCACGCATGGGCTCAAAGAAAGAATGTTGTTTCATATCCTTTCCTAACACATCCCTGGTATGTAGTATAAACCATTCAAGGCATTGTATTACAAATGTGGACATCACCAAATTCTGCAAAAAAGTGTATGAAACACTAACAAATATGGAAGGCTCACTTTGTGACAAGATACTTAACAGTTGTATTCAAATAGTGAAAGATAAAGATATTTTCTGCATTTTGCTTGTGAGGCTCAGCTCCTTTTCCAAATATAAGCTGGTAACAAATACTTGTTGGTACATGTATAGTATTGACCTTGACAAGTCACTTTTAGGATGTGCAAGATAATTTGAAATGTGTTTCAATAGTATATTCAAGTTTTTGGGGAAAAATAACTTTGCATTTTCTTCTATCCATCAATGCTTGTGTGTGAACCTTCAACAATGTACACAACATTGCAGTTTTAGGTATGGGAGAAGAGGTAAAATGTAAATAGTAGTTGTGTGAACTACTTGATTTCCACTGGACTGACCTTCAAGTTTAAGACAGTGTTATAGAAGTAAAATATTTCTGTTTTCTGTAACACTTTGATCATGATCCTTCTGGTCTATAACGATGTAAACAACATAATTTGTGAATAGAATAAGTCATATACCTGATTTAATCTGTAGATGCGCTTCTGTTTTGTACTATTTTTCTCTTATGCAGAATAAATAACAGTGTACTATCATTTGATTGCTCTAAGAGTGGTATTTGACTATTTGTATGCAATATGTAATTGGCATGCAGATTTCCCCAACGTGACAGTTCTTGTTTTTTGTCATGTTTATTTCTTGACAGACATCAATTTAATTAGTGATAATCGTTTGTCTCGCAATGTATGGTCAACGGTATCTAAAAAGATCATGATGTTTTGTGTGCTGCTGCAACACTTCGACAGGTGTGATACAAAATTGTAGTAAGTAGGGTATTTAAACCCCTACTTTACAATTTTGTATCACACCTGACGAAGTGTTGCAGTGGCTCACGAAACTTTGTGATCTTTTCTGATTCCGTTGACCATACACTGCGAGACGAACGATTATATTTAGCATTATTGATCAATTTCATTGTTTCCTTTATTTTGGTAGGGCTAGGTAGGCTGTGCAGAATCTGAGGACAAATTTGGAAAGCCATTCATTATATTGTATGTAGATTTGTGCAGAAGTATCAAATATCCCTCACACAAGATCATATGATAGAGTATATCTCTTGATCTTATTTTGTAAAGCTGACACGATTAATACAAAAATGTCTTGACAGCATTTTGAAATGTCTTAATTGTAATGAATCTAAACTCATTGGAAATGATAACTACTTATATGCAATGTAATTTCAGAGAAGCTTCTTGACTCCAAATGACTGTCCTAACACATGTTTTTCAGCCCAGTGAAATATGTTTTCACCTGTCTTACCAAAATTATGTCCCTCTGATGAGAAAGACGAACATACAGTTTGCATACATTAGTTGTTGCTATGTCAGGTAAACTTGGACAAGCATTAATGTTGATATTGGTAGCTTACACTTACTTTTGTGGAAGAAAACAAGCATTATGGGTAAATACTACCTTCTTCCTACTCTGTTTTATAGCAATAACATCAAAGTTTAGATATAATGCTATGTGTCACCTGATTTTGCTGCAATTACAGCGAAAATATGCCACAACAGAGTCTTTTGCATCAAACTGACTTTCGCTTGAATTACAGTGAAATCAAGTCAAAACACCTGACCAATTTCGCTGTAATTTCAGCAAAACATCAAGTTAAGATGCACACCCATTTTCGCTGGAATTACAGCGAAATATCGAGTCATTGCATCTTCCTGGTTTCGCTGTAATTACAGCAAAATATAAAATCAACACACCAACGTTCCCAGTTTTGCTGTAATTACAGCGAAATAACAATGCGAAACACCTTCTTAATTTTGCTGTAATTACAGCAAAATGGAATTACGCCAAGCTTTGTATTTGAAAATTAAGAAAAGCTTTCATTATTGATGATGCTGTGTTTTTGCTCAGTTACAGCAGATTTTTAAAAAACTTGGGAAACGCGCAAATTACCCAAATCCAACACAACAATGTTTGTTGTCTTTTACTTTAAAAACATACTGAAAGTGGCAAAAAAAATACTTTTAAAAAACATACTCAATAGCGAAAAAATAGACTACTACTATTGTATTTTACTTCAAAAAACATTATAAATATGGCAAAAGAAACTACTACTGTTGTATTTCACATTTAAAAAAAAAATACTCAATAGGGAAAAAGTAGACTACTACTGTGGTATTTCACATTTAAAAATCTTCTCAATAGGGAAAAAGTAGACTACTACTGTTGTATTTTACTTAGGAAAATACCAGTACTAAATATGGCAAAATAAACTTCTACTGTTGTATCTCACACCTAAAAAACATACTAAATATGGCAAAAGAAACTACTACTGTTGTATTTCACACTTAAAAAACATACTAAATATGGCGGACACACAGCACTACTGTGCATTTATGCTTGAGGAGACGGTGTAGCGGCCGCTGTCCAGGGTTGGGGTAGAGTGGAAGTGGGGCATCATGCTCACAACCTTTAACATTTGAACATATTCTCGTGCACGTTGAGACTTGAATCGCACGGCGTCCCATGACTCGCGTAGCTAATGTATAGTTCTGGATGCAATTCTAGATATTTCTCAGAAACATGCCAGGTTTGTGTAGCAGACAAGTATGTTTTTCATATTCTAGTACATTTTGATGAGAGAGAGGAAGGTTTAAATGATAATTTAGTCAAGAAACCAGTCAGGCTAGGACTTCAATTGCGAGTCCCATGACATTGAATTTATACTTCTGGATGCAATTCTGGATATTTCTAAGAAACATGCCAGGTTTGCGTATATGATGGGTATGTTTTTCATATGCATTGTAATCAGAGAGATGAAGGTTTTAAAGATAATTTAGTCAAGAAACCTGTCAGGTTTGAAATTGAATCTCACAGCTTCCCATGATTCCTGTAGCTAATGTACAAAATACGTACAGTTCTGAATGCAAATTTAAGTAAATTCTGAATCTTTTCACGAAATGTGCAGATTTGTGTAGCTGAGATGGATGTTTTCATTTACATTGAGATAAGGGTTTAGAGATGATTTAGTAAGCAGTTTGATTCCTTGCTATACAAAGGCTCTGTGTTGATGGTTTTAGTTAATGGTTGAAGGAAGATGTTTGCTATAGATCATGTTTTTATGTTCTTTAACCCTCTTTCTGTCCTCTTTTCTTTTTTCTTCCCCTTTCTTTTCTATTCTTGTCTTTCTCCTCTCTCATGTTTTCTTCCTCCTTCTCCATCTCCTTATTTTTTCCTTCTTTTTCAAGACGATGTGCAAATACTTCAATGAAGGTAAAATCTCTGAACGGCATGTGCACAGTTCAAAGAAAACAGAACATAACGTGCAGCATGTGTTCTAAAAGCAGAAAATGAACTAATCAGTCTACAGCATTCAAACCAGTGTCTTGTCATGTTTGTATTAAAATTGCCCCACAGTCTGGAAGACAGACTAGTACTATCGCAATGACAACAAGAACACTCTTTAAGATGCATACGATATCTGCATAAGAATGGCCACTGGGGCCGGCCGCTAGAAAGACCCGCATTTGACCTCAGATGCTGCCTTGCCAGTCGATAGAGGAAGAGTTGCCCACTTGAGTTGACCACTAGACTTGACCACTCTGGCATGAATTAAGCATGCATCTCTCTCTATCAGAGGATGCGATATATGGGTCACAGTGATACTCTATTCAAAGGCATTCATTGCCTTGAAGTAGAAAGTTATCAATAGATGTTGTTACGTATGTAGCGTGTCGTAGTAGTGGTATTTAACTTTTAAAAAACATCCCAAATACGGTACAAAGCATTGTACTTAGCAGTATTATACTTTAAAATAATAATGGCAAAAATAAACAACTACTGTATAAGCTGTTATTTTCGCGTACATATATTTTCGCGAATGGCGGCTTCTGCCACATATTCGCGTGTTGTTAAATTCGCGTTCACGTACACTCATCCAGGGAAATTCCCTGACATCATACGACCATGCTGTTTGTAAACACTCAGTCTCAGCTCACTTGTTCTCGTGATGTTTGTACATACAGCTCCATTCACAGTAACAAATCCATTACTCACTTATTTTCGCCGTGTATAGTATTTCTTTCACATGCACCGAGCCCCAATCTACTGTAGTATAATCTCGTAATGTTGCAAGTTGATATGAGAATATTTTCGCGCGTTGTTAAATTCGCGTTTGCTCGTTCATTCGCGAAATTCGCGAAAATAAAACCCTCGCGAAAATAACAGCTTATACAGTACTGTTGTATTTTACTCTTAAAAAACATACTCAATATGGAAAAAACAAACTACTGTTGTGTTTTACTTCAAAGAACATGCTCAATATGGCAAAAAACGTAGTACAAAGTGTAGCAAAAAAAGTACAACTGTTTTATTTTACTTCAAAAAATATACTCAATATGGCAAAAACATACTTCTTCTGTTGTGTTTTACTTTGAAGGATATACTAAGTATGGAAAAGAACCATACTAGTATTGTTGTGTTTTACTTTAAAGAACATACTAAATATGGCAAAAAATACTTGACCGCTACACTTGAACTATTCAATCAATCAATCAATCACTCAGACCAGCAGTCAAACAACCAACTAATCGATCAATCAATCAATCAATCAATCAATTCATCACAGGACTGAGTGACAGGTTAACTAATTACTCAATCAATGAACTAATCAAAAGACAGAGTAACAGGTCAACTAAGCAATCAATCAATCAATTAAGAGACTGAGTGACAGGCCATCTAATCAATCAATCAATAAATCAAGAGACTGAGTGATAGGTCAACTAATCAATCAATCAATCAATCAAGAGACTGAGTGACAGGTCATTGAATCAATCAATCAATCAAGAGACTGAGTGACAGGTCAACTAATCAATCAATCAGTCAAGAGACTGAGTGACAAATCATCTAATCAATCAATCAATCAATCAAGAGACTGAGTGACAGGTCATCTCATCAATCAATCAATCAGTCAAGAGACTGAGTGACAGGTCATCTAATCAATCAATCAATCATGAGAATGAGTGACAGGTCAACTAATCAATCAATCAATCAAGAGACTGAGTGACAGGTCAACTAATTACTCAATGAATTAATCAAGAGACTGAGTGACAGGTCAACTAATCAATCAATCAATCAATCAATCAATCAAGAGACTGTGTGACAGGTCAACTAATCAATTCATCAATCAATCAAGAGACTGAGTGACAGGTGAACTAAGTAATCAATAGACCATTTTTTGTGATACATATATCCACAAATTTCTCTTCAACAGTGTAGAAAATGTACAACTTCATAAATCTGTACTTCATGATTACGTTTCAATGAGTGAAATGCAATCTTAGTCTATTAGGTATTGCAAATTGGACAAAACCTCAGACAAAATTTAGGGTTACCATAAGAAACATAGTTTGAACATGCATAAATACAGAAAATGGTCTATAAAGTAATTACATGATTGACCAACAATTCAATCAATCAATCGAGCCTGAGATCAAATGCACAGTGATTACAATCAAATGCAATCAGCTCCATACATTGACTGCAGTCTGACTGCAATACATTGAAATCAGCTGTGACGTTGATCTCAGGCCCAACTAGATATTTCTCTATCTATCTATCTATCTACTGTATCTATCTTTTTATCTTTCTGCCTGTCTATCTATCTATCTATCTATCTATCTGTCTGTCTATCTATCTATCTATCTATATCTATCAATCAATCAATCAATCAATCAATCAATCAATCAATCAATCAATCAATCAGTCAGAATGTCAGTCAGTCAGTTAGTCCATCACTCACTCACTCATTTCACCACCCAACCAATCAAATCTCTACGCTTGTGACATGAAGATGAAGATGGAAGGTTTGAACGCACCTCGCTTACCTCAGCAATCTTGAGGAAGCGTCCTCTCCTGTTCTGTTTGACATCGAGGTAGTACCTCTTGCTCTGGATGTGGAGGGTTTTGGTTGCCAATTCCTGCACCCCTGCTGAGATACAAAACACACAGAAACTATGGTAACACATGGAGAATACCCATAGTAATAATCATATTTCATTAAAAATAATGCACTTGCTGTGGCCAGTTCCTGCACCCCTCCTAGGTACACAACATAAACAGGGCAATAATAATAGGCTTAGTGATAAATGATTGTAACAAAGATAATATTACACTTATAAACATAATCAGCATAATCACAAGAATACTTGCAATAAAGGAGGTCATAGCCGAAATGAAGAGTACAAAAAGCACACCAAGATCTCTGAAGAGAATATGCAAGAAACATATAAGGACTAAACAGAAGGAAGATAAAGAGGGAGAAAGGACACAAAAAGAGCAGATGGAGGAAAAGAGATATGATAAAAAAAAATCCAATGAAGATGAAAAGAATAAGAATATACATGTATGAACATACAGTATGTATTTTCATAACTTTTACAAAAAGTAATGGTAAGTGAATAAAATAGTGTTTTTGCATACTATCAACTCTTGCCTGCTTTAAAAACCAAAAGTGTAATAAAAGTGGTATGTTTGAATGTGTACAAATGTACACTGTGTCATTTGAAGCAGAATGGACAATGTTCATGTGCCTTCATGCACATCTGTACCTTGTACTGTATCTTTGCACCAATAGCCCCTTACTGTCAATTACCTTCTCTCTCCCCAAAAGGCGTCAAAAAAAGAGGTTAACACGCAGTCATGGGCAAACAAATTAGGCATAAACCGGGAAAATGGTGAAAAGCGATGCGCGATGGCACTCGCCGTATTACCATCGATCAATTCCAGTGTGTGGGACTGACTGCCTGGTTCCTTGACAGCCACTGTGACCTCGCATGACCTTTCCGACACAACTGGACATAAACCCTGGCAGACCGCAGAGTAAATTCCTGCCATTTGTTCATTCACGGTATGCACGATGCCTGCATCCATCAGGGCTTTGTGTGTGCTTGTACTTGAAATGGTTGCATACAAATCAGCTTTTGTCTACTACATGGAAACAGGGGCAAGGCAACTTGAAGTGTGGAGACAGATAAATCCACATAACTGTTTTGTTCTACATGTATGTACACATGCTTGCATACCATGTGTTTATTAACCTTTGTGCGCCAGACAGAATGATGCTCTATGGGATTTGTGTGTATTACTTGTGAATAACTACATAAGTTGCACACAAACATGTAATACTTACAACAAAAGATGTGGATATGATCTGTGTACCTTTCATTTTTACAGGTGTATACCTTTCATTTTTACAGGTGTACCTTTCATTCTTACAGGTGTACCTTTCATACAAAAGTTTATAGAAGTTTATAGAAACAAATGTGTAATACAAACAAGAGACAAGACAGAAACAGCAAGGGAAAAGGGGAGAAAACAAAGAGAGGAGAGATGAGAAGAAGAGAAAGATTAATACTTTAAACAAGAAGGCATGGATTTGTTTCCTCATTTCTCTGCGTATAAGTTTTACTGTAAAAAGGCTGTATAAACTTTTTACAAACAACAGAGGCATGGATAGAAACAGCGAGAGAAACAGGGATGAAATAAAAAGATGGAGAGTAAAATAAAAGGAAGAAGTGAGAATTTAGCAGGAACAGCAAGATTAAACAATACAGTTAAGAAAATGAATCATTTGGGGGAATGGAAATAGGGAACTTCAACAACAAGAGAAAGAGAGGGAGAAGGAGCAGGTAAAGAAGAAAGTACAGATGGTACAGAATAGGGTGGAAAAGAAAGGAGAGAAAAACAAATTGAATGGAAGAGAAGTAGGAAAGAGAAATGAAAGAAAAAAGGAAACAAAGGGACGCAAAGGGAAGCAAAACAGATTAAATAGAGAGGGGAAAAGAAAGAGAAAAGGGGATAAAGGAGGGGTAAAGTAGTATAATAAAATATAATATAATATCATATCATATAATATAAATAACATGGAAATAAAAACAGAGAGATGAACGGATAAGCAGAACAATTGTAAATGTAGACAATTAAAATAGATGGAAAGAAGAAAAGAGAAATAAAGAATTTAGAAGAAAAAAACACTTTAAACAAAAGGGGTTCTACAACAGAAAATGTAAGGAAGACAGTGAGAGAAGTAGAAAGGAAACAGATAGAAAAGTGCAGAATACAGAGAAAGAGAGGGAGAGGGAGAGAGAGAAAGAGAGAGAGAGAGAGAGGGGGGAGGGAGAGAGAGAGAGAGAAGGGGGAGGGAGAGATAGAGGGAAGAAGAGAACAACAGACTATTGAAAGGGAGAGAGAGGGAGTGATACATGGAGTGAGGGTGAATGGAGAGAGAGAGAGTAGATGTAGAGATAGAGGGTGGAGGTATAGAGAGAGAAAGAGAGAGAGAGAGAGAGAGAGAGAGAGAGAGAGAGAGTGTATGTAGAGATAGAGGATGGAGGTATAGAGAGACGAAGAGAAAGATACAGAGAGGAAGAGATAAACAAATCCGGAAATAAAGAGAGCTGGTGAGGGCAGTGAGAAAGATAGAGACAGCGAGACAGGGAGGTTGGAAAGAGAGGAAAGATCCTAAAAATAGAATAACAAGGAGAGGGATTTAAAGTGATAAAGAACAGTGGATGGTAAAATACACTGTAGAATGAACACAGAGATATGGGGAGAATAAAAGATCTCAGAAATAGAACAAAAAGTACTCATAAACCCCGTTCATATACACCGCCTATCCGCGAAAAAGGCGCAACATTTGCGGCAATTTTGCCGATGCATTACCGATAGCTGCGTATATGAACGGGAATCGCTCAAATAATGCGGTATTTGCTTCCTCCTTTTTTGCGCTTATTTTGCGGCTTTTTCGCGGATCGAGACCTAGTAAAAATACCGCAATATTGCCGTAAGCGAATCTTATAAACTGCGTCCGGAAAATAGGCGTAAATGTTGCGCCTTTAGCATCGCGCTCTGGCCTGTTGGTCGCTAATCCTACCGCTCGTATGGCTGAGCGGAGCATGTCACCATTGGTTTGGAGAGAGTCCAGCTGTCCAAAACACCGCAACATTACGGCTTTTGGGGGTGTATATGAACGGTGCTTTTGCGGCTCGCTGGAAACTTGCTTACCGATGTGCATCGGTAATAATAGCGGTATATGGTATATGAACGGGGCTATAGAGAGATGGCTTTTAAGATGAAATACAACAGAATGAAGAGAGAGGGAGAGAGGGAGAGACAGAGGGAGGGAGAGAAGGAGAGATCAGAGAGGGAGAGATCAGAGGGACAAGGGAGAGGGGGGAGAGAAAAAAATATCCCAGAAATAAATGGAAAGGTATTCATGGGAAGATAAATTTAAAGATGAACAAATTAAGGGATGAAAAAACAGAATGGAGAAAGAGAGAGAGAGAGAAAGAGAGAGAGAGAGAAAGAGAGTGAGAAATAAAGAGGGAAAGGGAGAGAAAGTTCTACATAAAAATAAAGAGGGAGTGATTAAAAGAGAGTGAGACAGGGAGATAAAGAGAGTGAGAGAGCAAGAGAGAGAGAGAGAGAGATCAGAGAGAAAGAGAGAGGGAGAGAGGAGAGAGAAAGAGAGAGAAAGAGAGAAGTAGAGGGAGAAAGTACTAAATAAAGAGGGAGAGAGGGAGTGATTAAAAGAGAGTGAGAGAGAAAAAGAGAGAGAGAGCGACAGAGGGAGAGTATGTGAGCAGAATAATTCATGTTCATTCATCCTGAGCTCATTGCTGCAAGCAGCACAGCCAGTCGATCCCATCCATCCCCTACCTTACCCTACGCCACTCCAACGAGAAATTGACTGAACTCTCTACGACCCCACAAAATGTCTTCTCCTCCGAAACATGATGCAGTGAACTCTTCTCCGCTCTAGCCTCACCTCCAGGCCGATGGTCGCTGTTTATTGAAGACGCCGCTTTCATTTCATTTCTTTATTCATGCATTTCTAATGTGGTTTGCCCTAATGTCCAATATCAAACAATTATGGCATGGAAAATAAGCCATTTTAGGCAAATCACAGTAATGAAATATTTAATATACATGTAGTACCAAAGTGATGTCACCATGTCCATTATGACATTGTTACATGTATGAAGGTTTCTGGTTCTGAACAACATCACTTGAGTGAGAGAGTGAGAGTTTCACTGACTGGTCTGACATTGGCCGTGTTTATCAACTTTTCAGAAGTTTAAACGCGGTTCCAAAGGCCTTTACGAACGCGTTTCCAAACGCGTTTAAAAAAATGGTGCATTTATCAACTCCAAAGGCCTTTACGAACGCGTTTCCAAACGCGTTTAAAAAACGGAGTGTTTATCAACTCGATTGCCCAAGTCGAAAACCAGCCTTGCCACCGAAAACATGTGGTTTAAACGCGTTTTAAAACAGCTTTGCGTTTATCTCGCTTAGGATTGTACAAATTTGCGTGTTTCAAAACAGCTTTCCAAACCCCCTAATCAAAATACCTTTGTGTTTTTTTTTTTTCGTTTTCAATTCGTTTAAAGACAGCCAGTCCCTTTTTCAGATCACTACAAAACCATCGAAACATTGGCAAAACATATAGAGAACTGTTAGCAAGCTCTATATTCACAATTTGAAACTGATACGTAGTGTAAAATTCAAATAATGCACGTAAACAACGTCTGATTAATAGTCTTTACCTCAGGCAGTTAGCAGTTTGTGTTGAAATATCTGCTTTATTGATTAATCTGTTTATTAAATTATAAAACGCATTATGAAAAAAAATGTTCTATGGAAGGAATCATCTCCAAAGTTTGGTAGTTACTCATAAAATTAGGATTTCACACACGCATAATAACCAAATAGATACTGTAACAAAGACTAATACTTTTTTCGTGGTACGAAAAAAGTCGGTTTGAAATTTAACGGCTGAATTTTTTTACATATACAGAAAGCTATATTCTTAGAAATGGTCTTGAATCACACTTTCTTCAATTTACGATCGTGATAGACGATTTCAAATTTTGAGCTTGCAAAAGGGACGGACAATCTTTAAACGTGTTTGGAAACCTTAATTCTACCCAAAAAAGAGTTGATAAACATGCCCATTGTCTTACAGGCTATTGTCGGGCTAATGCTTGGCACTCCCATTGAGAGTCCCCACTGTGATCACTGATGTTTCCTCTATCCACAGAGTTTAGAACCAGTTGTCTTGACAACATGCTCATATGATGTCAGTCACATTACACTTTGGTACTAAGAAGTAGCTTTTCATTTAATCTTTTATTCATGCATTCTGATATCGCTTGCCACAATGTCGATTGTCGTATATCATGACATCAAAAATATAGTTAAGCCATTATAGACAAATCATAAAAATGAACGATACAAAAGAGTATCAAAGATTGTGTCGTCATATCCATTGTAATGCAGGTTTCTGGTTCTTAACAACATCACTCGAGTGAGAGTTTCACTGGTCTGATATTGTCTAGTGGGCTAGTGTCGGACATGCCCAATGAGAGTCCATGCTGTGATCACCAATATTTGTTCTGTCCACATAGTTTGGAAAAAGTTGTGGCTCATATGATGTCAATCACATTACACTTCTGTACTAAGATGTAGCTTTCCATTTCAATTATTTATTCAATCATTCTACTATTGTTTACCATAATGTCCAAAGTTGTATTTATCATGACATGGAAAATATTCAGACAAATCACAGTAATAACAGCTATATAGAGCACCGAATATGGTGTCGTCACATGCAGGTTTCTGGTTCTACACTCAAGTGATTATTTCACTCGTCCTACATTGTCTCGCGGGCAACCCAGTGAGAAACCCCGCTATGATCACCCCGCTTGCTCTACCCACATCGTTCAGAACCAGTTGTCTTGACAACATGCTCATATGATGTCACACTTTGCTTCTCTATTCAAGATGTACATGTAGCTAATGTCCAATGTCACATAAACGTGACATGGAAAGCCATTAGATACAAATCACAGTAAAGATACAGTGTATGTAATTCGTACAGTGAAAAAAAACCCTCTGCCACCATGCATTACAAGTACATTCAGGTACAATGTACCTGTACATGTATAAATAGCCAACAAGGCTATTGACAATTCCATTCTCACTTTCTGTCCACCTGTCAAGCTGGTAAAGAACTGAATAACAATCAGTCTACTTTACCCAGACCCATACACAATAAAACTGTATACACATTAAAACCTGTGTGACTCCTCAAGAGAGACAAGAAATGCAGTCTTCATAAGCAGGTGGTCTTTATGTGCAGGTTACTTTAATACAGGTTTTAATGAGAGAAACATTTTTCAATGGAAAGAAAATGGTCTTTAGACAAGTGGGCTTTTTATACAGGTGGCTGTTACAGCAGGTATCACTATCAGGGGAAAATTGCATTCAAAATTTTGGGGGGCTACTTTTTGAGCACATTGGCTGATTTGGCTACAATTTTACATTGTATCTATGGGAATTTGGGGGGCTCTTTAAACATTTCCAAGGGCTCTTTTAAGCATAACGGGGGAAAAATCATGCTGATCCCCGTGTATTTTTTCCCCTGGACTCTAAACTTTGCACTTTTATTGTTGACAGTCTGGAATATATAAATATCCCACAGCCTGGGAAAAAAACACCGGAGCTCGAGGTGATTTTGCCCCGGAAATGCTTGAAAGAGCCCTGGAAAATGTTAAAAGAGCCCCCAAAATTCCCATAGACACAATGCAAAATTGTAGCCAAATCAGCCAATGTGCTCCAAAAGTAGCCCTAAAAATGTTGAATTCAGTTTTTCCCTGATGCTAGGCTACACTCGCCCCAGTACTGGCACACTCTTCTCATACTAATGTCAGTGTTTTCTTTTGTGGAGCATGTGCAAGCATAGTGCGCGTGCAGAAATGAACACGCGAAAGTAACATTGTCAGAGAGGATAGGGTTTCAGCTACAATGTACATCTTCATCACGGTTGAGTGATAATGATTTAGCAATGGACCCAGTAAGAGGATCCATGAATATTTCAATTTAAATGCATAGTACTGTGATGTTAAGATTGTTGAACTTTTGAATGGATGTTGTGATGGCGTATTTTACTTGGATGTCAAAAGAGAAACTTCTACATGAGTAAATAATGGTAAATCTATTTTTCCTACCCCTCGCCCACCCATATCTGTGTGTGTGTGTGAGTGAGTGTGTGTGTGTGTGTGTGTATGTGTGTGTGTATGTGTGTGTGTGTCTCTCTCTCTCACTCTTTCTCTCTCTCTCTCTAACTCTCTGTCTCTCTCTCTCTCTCTCTCTCTCTCTACCCATTTATGTAGAATCTTGTAGCAGGAATCATGAATATTTCCATTGGCATTTGCTTTGCTATGGTTAGATTGCTGAACTTTTGAATGGATGCATACATGTATGTGCCGCAGTATTGCATTTTACTATGTCAATAGAGAAATTATGTCTACTTGGCAAGATAACAATTTTAGCCTTTACATATCAAATCATCTTCTCTTCCCTCTCTCTGTCTGTTTGTGTATTTTAATTATTTTGGAATGGACCCAGGAAGATCCATGAATGATATGTTTAGATTGCTGAACTTTTGAACTCAGATGTGATGCTATATTGTATTTTAAATGTAAATAAAGATTTGGTTGCATCAGTAAATAATCTTCCCTCTCCTCCCGCTTCCCCTCTTTCTTTCTCTCTCTCTCTCTCTGTCATCTCTCTTTCTCCCCTCTCCCCCCCCCCCTCTCTCTCTCTCTCTCTCTCTCTCCCCGTCACCTCTCTATCTTCCCTCTCTCTCTCTCTCTCTCTCTCTCTCTCCCCCTCTCTCCCTTTCTATCAATCCATGTACATGGATCTATGTCTGCTCTCTGCTTCCTATACCTCACCCACTTGTATCTTTATTTGTTTGTGGAGCATTGCCAATCTCCAAATCAGCAGTAGTTTTATCTCTCATTGTAATATCTTAGTTATGAGGGGATTAAGAGTCACTACGAATATATTTTCTAATATACAAATATTTCATGACCACGAGGGATCTTGTGGAATCTATTTGCACCGAGGTTAAGTGGAGGGCGTGCGGTACCATTTTCCCTCGACCTGCGGTCTCGGAGAAAATAGTACTGCACGCCCTCCACTTAACCTCGGTGCAAATAGATTCCACAAAGTTCCAGAATAAAGATCATAAAATATTTGTTTTATATCCTTCATTAATATATTCTTTGTTCAATAATTTAATCCTTATCATGGACCTTGTAATAGTGTCCATGCTCTAAGCTCCGAACGCGGGAGCCCGATTCAGATATTTTGTTATTTCCTGCGGCTTGAGCAAACCAACGGAAATTCAAGTTGCACCTCGGCCGCAACACCGCGGGAGTTCTGGCAGCGCGCCCAATGATTTTCCGCTAAAACGGCAAAAGGCAGCTGGAAAGAAATGTATCGCGTAGATTTTGCGTGTCGCGCATTTACCTGGGATGAATCGATGGAAATTGTATCAATCACTGATAGCCCGGATATCGATAGTCCAGAGGGAAAGAAAAGACTATTTTTGACATGACGTCACGAAATAGTACTTTTTTTCCCTCTGACGTCACGAAATAGTACTTTTCTTCCCTCTGAGCTCTCTTCCTTCAAATAGTTCATCTATTTGTGGTCATGTGACACCCTTTTAACCAATCAACGAACTAGAATATATTAATGAGGGATATAATAGGAAATATGTACAGTGTGCATTCCACAATATCAGGTTGGAAAATGTTAATAGAATAACCACCCTCAAATTTTGTATTAAAGCAATGTACAGTATGTAAGTTCAAAAGTCATGAATACTATTTGATACATCAATGATAAGTTTCATACACTCCAGCTCAAAGGAATTGGCATAGGGAACGGGAAAGGGGAGAAAGGGAAGGACCACCAGTTTTAAACCACTCTATATTTTGTCCAGTTCAGCGTGAAACATGATGCTTTTTAGGCTAAAGCATCGTGTTTCATGCTGAACTGGACAAAATAAACATGTACTGCAGTTTAAAACTGCGGCTCCTTCCCTTTCTTCCCTTTCCCTTTCCCTATGCCAATTCCTTTGAGCTGTAGTGTATATATCTAAAAAATATCACACATGTTTCACAGATTTTGGTAAAGTTAGCAATAGGGGTATAATACCTTTAACCCTTAATATGTCACTTGCAGAGCTACCAACATTGAAATTCAACAATCAGGGAGATGTGGGGAAATTTCATCAGAAATCAGAGAGATGTCTATCAAATGCATGCCCTAATGGCAATAATTTATCAATAATCAGGAAGATTAGGTGATGTGATTAAATAGAATACAGTAATATTGGTCTATTTTCAGAAAGTCTCTTACGAAATCAGGGAGACTTGGCAGTTGTGGATTAGTTCACACCATTAATACACATAAATCCCACAGAGCAACATTTTACCTTTCAAACAAAGGGATAATACGTTAGCAAAAGACAGTGTGCTACCAGGACAATTTGTTTGTTTGACCCGGCGATGATGAAGTCACAGCGATTCCAAGAAATACCAAACCACATATTGGTCAGACCCATTTCAGGCACTCACCTTACCACTGGGAAAACTATTAACTGGTATTTCAATATAAATCGCATCCTGGTTACTCTTATGTTGTATCTGTATCTGTATCTAGCCTATTTCTCTCCACTGCTGAAGGAAGGCCTTCTCATCATTTTTCCATTTTGATCTGTCTTGTGCCGTTCGTTTCCATGTCATACTACCATATTCTCTAATATTGTTATTCCACCTCCTACTTTGTCTGCCTCTTCTTCTGGTGTTAGCTCTGGCGGTCCAGATAGTTAATTTATATGTCCATCTATCATCTTTCCTCCTGGCCAGGTGACCAGCCCACCTCCATTTCTTCGATTTAATTTCCTGTACTATGTCCCATACTTTGGTTTTCTTTCTCAAATCCTGGTTTCTAACTTTGTCCCTCTTTGTAACACCAATCATAATTCTTCATGTTGTGTGTTGTATGACTACCAATATCATACAAGTGTTTGAAAAACTTGTAAGACTTGACATACATGTAGCCTGGTTTCCAGGCTGTTAGGCATTTTCAATCCAGACTACAATATTCAAGAAACAGATTTGGCTACAGTAGACCATGGACCCTACCACAAAGTCCATGGGGAGACTAATCATTCTAAATTCCTTCTCTGGCTTTCCTAAACACGGAGAAAAGAGGTGAGTGAATGAGTCTTGTGAGCACTGAACTCTTCTCTTGAAATAATACTATGTTGAAGTAACTAAGTTGAAATAATAAATAATGAAATAATAAATGAGTTGAAATAATAAGCTAAGTTGAAAAAGTTGAAAAAAAAGTTGAACAAATTTTTGAAAAAAAGTTGAAGAAAAACTTGCAATAATGAATGTGTTGAAATAATAAACTAAGTTCAAAAAGTTGAAAAAAAATAAACTAAGTTGAAATAATGAATAATAAATGAAATAATAATAAATGAAATAATAAATGAAATAAATAAACTAAGTTGAACTAACTAAGTTGAATTAAACTATGTCCAAAAGCCTGGAAGACAGGCTATGACATATGTAGCTCTGTACACTGCATGTGTCATTGGCCTACACACATTAGGACACAATTAAGATGGACAATTTATCAATTCATTGATCAGAGAAACGTGGGGATGCGTAAGAGGGAGGAGAGTGCTGGTAGGCTAATTTCCAGGCTGTTAAACATTTATGATCCAAATTATCTATTAAGTCTAATATTCTAAGAATAGTCATCATTATAGTGTATGACTCCCTTCAGTTCATGTAGGGGGAGCTGGAGAAGAAATCAAGAATGTTTAGTCTACTGAAGCCAATGAATTTTAGTTTCTCGTGCATTCATGTACACTGTAAGCTTACATTCATACACTGACAGTAGATTTGCCATTCACAATCCACAGCCGTTTAGCAGGAACTCATTGTCACAGTTAATTCAAACATCAAATATTCCATATGTCAGTTTAATGTTGGAAAATTCTATTCACCACGCAGAAAAGAAAGAAATACAAGATCAAAGAAAAATCACTTGCAGAGAATATATTCATCTCTTCTATCACTTCCACTAAAAAAAAAAGATATGTGCGAACCAGTTGACATTTAGGAAAATAAAATTACAGTACTTGATTGAACAATAATTTACAGAGATAAGCTAATTTTTAATACTTGTTTTCAAAAACAAGTTTGTGGATTTATCTCCTAATGTGCCAGACATTCTTGTGCTCTATGGGCTTTGTGTGCACATGATATATTAATTGCGCAAAAAGGCATTAATGGTGATAAGAGGGTAAATACAACTTAGGCATCAGACAAAGACAGCAGACGAGCACGAGGCAGAATTCAATCAAAATCAAACAAACAGGGGCAGCTTCTGGGAATCTGACACATTAATTGCCTTTAAAATGCAACCACAAAAAGCAAGTCCTTTGTGTCCTGACTAAATACCATAGGCCATTACGGGCTGGGCTGGACAAAGATTGCGTTTTCCACATCTATGAATAAGGCAACTGCCCTCCATGTGCTCTCTGCTCTAGTATTTGACACATATAAATACTGTGTGGTCAACCACATAAAATCATCAGTCAGTTAGTTACACAGTCCGTCTGTTTTTCTGGGAATCGGCTTGGCGCTTACCACCAAGTTCCTGTCTCAATTATGAATGGAGCTAACCAATTTGACTCCTTGAGGAGGAAGAGGGGAATGGGTGTGGGAATGGGAGGGGTAGAGGAGGGGGTGAGGGATGAGTTAGGGGAGAGTGGGGGGAGATGAGGTAGAGAAAGAGGGGGGAGATGAGGTGGAGAAAGAGATGGGGAGGAGAGGGGGAGAGGGGGAAAGAGGGGGGAGACGGGGAGATGGGGAAAGAGATGGGAAGAGGAGAGAGAAGGCAAGAGAAGGAGAGAGGGGATAGAGATGGAAGACAGAGGGAGAGAGAGAGGGGGAGAGAGAAAAAGAGAGAAAAGAGAGAAGGGAGAGAGAAAGAGGGGGAGTGGGAGAGAAAGAGAGAGAGAGAGAGAGAGAGGGGGGGGGAGGGGGAGGGGGAGGAGATATTTAGGAGGGACAGTGACAAACAGAATGTGGGGCAGAAAGGACAGAGAGGGGGTGAAAAATATGAGATAGGGAGGGGGAGATGGGCAGACAGGAAAATAAGCATAAGCATATAATAAGCAACATGGGAGATATAGAGTAAATTAAAGTGATATTATTTTAAAGAGAAAGACAAGGAACAAATTAAACAAGTAGAAAAGGGAGACAGACACAGAAACTGAGATAGAAATGGCCAAGAAAAGATACAGTGAAGAACAGTAATCAGAATGGTTTAAACTAAGACAAAGAATCATCAAAATGGGGAGGACGGGAAAGGCAAAAGTGAGGTGGATAAAGTGAATAATGCGTCAAAATGAAAAAACACAAGGAGACAGACTACGAGTAGGTAAGGAGAGAAACAGAGAAATTGGAGGGAGACAAAGAAAGATGAATGAATAATAGAGTACAGGCAGAAAGAGACGGGGGGGGGGGGGGGAAGAAAAGTCTGAAATGCAAAGACCCCCCCCCCCCCCACACACACACACACACACATCACATACAGAAAGTGACTAAGGGGGAGAGTGGCTTGAGACACTAACAACACCATGACGGCATATATGGTGGTGGTGGGGGGGGGGGGGGGGGGGAGGGGGACAGGAAGGGGTATACATATACAAAAACAACAACAAAAAAGAAAGAAGAACACCCCCACATTCATAGAGTGGCTGGGGTGGGGTGGGGGGGGGGGGGCAAAAGACATTCTCAGGAGCATGTGGGGTAGAGGTAGAGAAATAGGAGGGGGGAAATAATTTCAGAAAAATAAGAAACATAAAAAAAAGTGGCAAAAATGCAGAACTGAGGTTAGAACTAGTTAGAAGCTCTCAAAGCAGCTGCCAGGAGCACAGAACACATCACTTTCGTTTTGCCATAGTTTGTTGACCCTTGTGTCTCCACATCAGGTCACCTAGTTCAATTACTTATTGAATGAATTATGGAAAAGAAGTGGCCTTTTAAATTTGCTCAATATGAAAAATGCACATCAGATAATAATTTCCATAGCAACAGACTATTCTTCATGTTTATGTAGACCTACTGTCATGAATAAGTACTATACATAGTAGAAGTCTAAAGGCACAAAACACATTGTGATAATGTCTCAACCTTTGATCTTGCAGGCAAGACCATGGACTGACTTGCTAATGGAGGCATGTATTTACTATAGGGCCCATATTCAGTTATATTGACAAATTGTCATGGTTTGAACAGGTCTGTAAACTAGCCTACATGTAGGTACAGTATATGGTATGTACATTTAATAATTTACAATGTATGTACAGTGACTGTTGACAAAACTAATTGCTGTATATTACCAATTATGTCTTTACATGCAACTTCTGTTTTGGTTTGTCAGTAAATTAAGTCTGGCACTGGCAAACATCTGTACAGTATGTCAAATGCACTTTGACAGTATTTAAGTGCATTCAATGCATGTCTTATATTGTATACATGTACATGTTATACAAGTATACAAGGAACAGGAAGTATCACTATAATACTGTACGTGTATAAATCTGTTCAATCATACAGCATAAGCCATGTGTACATGATACACAATACAAACAGGGTCTAATTTCTTTCTATTCCTGCATTGGCAAGAAACAATACTATTCAGTTCATACAAAGGGCATGTACACATACAGGACTATTCATTAGGGTAGACAAGCCTGTTGTTGTGAAACATACAAATGTACATTTAGATAATCATAATAACACAAGATTGCACAAATAAATGTAGCATTGAGACAGGCCTGTATTTTGTCTTCAATCAAACAAAAGAAAGAAATCAGGGAGTTACAAAATAGAGGGTAAGGGGGGAGGGGGGTGTTGGGAGGTGGGGAACAGAGAGAGGGGGGTGGGAGACAGAGACAGAAAGGAAGAGGAGGAATGATACAATGAGAATTGGAGACAGACAAAGAGACAGAGAGAGAGAGAGAGAGAGAGGGAGAGAGAGAGAGAGAGAGAGATAGGGAGAGAGAGAGAGAGAGAGAGAGGGGGGGGGGGGGGTGACAGGGGGTGGAAAGAGGAGAGGTGGGAGAAAGACAGAGGGGTGAGTGGAATGGGGCAGAGACAGAGGCAACCAGACAAAGAGAAACATAGGAACAGAGGGAGAGAGAAATAGTCAGAAAGACTTATAATACAGACAGAATAGACTCGTAAGGGCAAGGTAGCAGTAATCATGTCTGCAATGCAATCTGAATGTACAATCTACCCTGTACAGTAGGCATTCATATGGGCCTTGGGCCTTGAAATTTGGTCACCGACCCCCCTCCTCAACCTCTACCCCACCCCCCACCCCCCTCCCCCATCCCCTTCCCCTCCTCCTCGTAATCCTTTAACACAATGTACAATGAACATATAAAATTCAAACTCTACATCAATATGGCATGCCCAAATAATAAAATTCTTTCTCAAATCTCACGGGTCATTGCTGTACAGTGCATACACTATGCACACCTACAAATGTATACTGCACTCACCACACACTACCTGGAATTTGATGTGATTTTTGTTTAAGACTGGGTTTGTGGTCATCATGGTCAACTCAGGCCATTGGGGAGACAAACCTCTCCCAGACTCACACCTTGAGAATGCAGACTGCCATGTAGTCTACAAATACAGACTCATTTATTAACACACTGTCTCACAATGTCAGTCTTAAATCATTCGAGCAGAATCATTTGATAAAATATAGAAATAAAATACTTTAACAACTTATCATACATGTATAAAGCACTTTACATCAGAGATTTATCAAAGCACTTCAAAGGTAACAATAAAGAAACAAAATGGGACGACAATAAAAATGGAATTATAAGATACAATATTACTGAGAAATGCAACAATATAAGAACTAAGTTGATTAAATATGATCTTATGAAGGCAGACAGCTCAGAACAGTCTGTAGTAATAACGCTTATCATAAGATGTAATGTTAAATGTTACTATAGAACTACAAATGTACTGTCTTTATTTGATAACTATGTGTACATTAATATCTACGATTGTAATGTTTATCAATAATAAACTGTACATTATGCAATGCGGGTGGAGGCATTCATTCATTCATTCATACATTCATTCATTCATTCATCAATTCATTCATTTATTCATTCATTCATTCATTCATTCCTTTCATTCATTCATTCATTCAATTATTCATTCATTCATTCATTCATCAATTCATTCATTTATTCATTCATTCATTCATTCATTTATTCATTCATTCATTCATTCATTCATTCCTTTCATTCATTCATTCCATTCATTCATTCATTCATTCATTCCATTCATTCATTCATTCATTCATTCCATTCATTCCATTCATTCATTCATTCATTCCTTTCATTCATTCATTCATTCATTCCTTTCATTCATTCATTCATTCATTCCTTTCATTCATTAATTAATTAATTCATTCATTCATTCATTCATTCCTTTCATTCATTCATTCCTTTCATTCATTCATTCATTCATTTATTCATTCATTAATTCATTCATTTAATTCATTCATTCATTCCTTTCATTCATTAATTAATTAAGTAATTCATTCATTCATTCATTTCTTTCATTCATAACTGTAGTATTCACACAACTAGCCACTCTATCAATAGCTTCATTTTCCTCTTTTCTCCCTCTGGCTGAAGAAGGAAATGAGAATGATTAGCCTACTAAATCCAGACCCTTTAAATCAATATTGTACTTTCATTTCAGATAATGTCTGTTTAGGTTAATTGTCATTTTGGGTCTAGTGAGGTCCCATCTCCTAAATCTCACACAGAGAATGTTGACCACAAACAACCAGGAATGTACAGACCCTTCCCAGGCATAATCAAAGGCAAACCACAAGGAAACTACTGCTAGCCTGTATTCAAGTCTGTTACAAGACCTCCATTCTAATTTCTTCATGCAAATAGTCTGATTCACAGACATTCTATTTACACTGTATGAAACAAGCCATTTTTATAATGGTGTAGTAATGAGTTAAATGACATTCACCTGTATCTAGTGATTCAGTTTTGATTGGTTGAATGCACTCTATGTCAATTACACGGAGTTGTTTCTACTCAGGAAAACCTCGGACAAGCTTTGGGGTTACCTGTAGCAACGTCTGCATACAATTTACATACATAATGAAAAGGGTGCTCTCCATTTCTACCAGGGCCCTGTTGCATAATACTTACCATTTATATGTATGGTAACTCTATTATCAATGGTAACTACCATAATAACATTGCTGACAGCCAATCAAATTCAAGGTTTTCACAGAAGTTACCATTGATGGCAAAGTTACCATCAATGGTAAGTTTTATGCAACAGCGCCCAGGTTCACTGGTGCATTTGTAGAAGATATGGAAAGACAAAGACTTTAATGTGCACATCCGGTATTTAACCATCTCCCTGTTTGCAGTGTAATGAAAAAGAAATAAAGCAGCCTACAGACTTGAGCCTAGACTGCTACTTCCACATTGCACAATATGTTTGCAATGCCAGACCAGACATCTCAGGTCTAGTGCAATGAGGACATCATGTACGACAAGGACTGGGAATCTTGCCAACCATCCACTGTACAGTATGTTTATAATGGAGTACCGGAGTAAAAACATGAATGAACAAAGCTCTTCTACAGGTGCATGGTGGTAAATCAATGTGAAGATAACATGTGGGTTCTAGGCCAGTGTGCATGCACAAGTATCCAGATACATGCTAAATATGTGCAAACTTTCATGAAGTTTGCAGATGTTTGTAAAAGGGACGGGCCATCTCTAAACACAGTTGATTCTGCGTTTGTAGACTACAGGTAAACTATGTGATGTTACAGCTTATCCTCAAATTTCCTAGCCTAGCCTTTGAGTTTAGACTTTGATGGATTTACACTTGAAGGGCTGCAAAATAAGATTTATTAAGTCCATGGCCTGAGACACACACTATGACTAGAGGTCCAGGGAAAACAATACACAGAGGCTTCGGGGCAATATCGCCCCCCAAAAATGCATAAAAGAGCCCTGGGAAAATGTTAAAAGAGCCCACAAAATTTCCATAGTGGTGAAAAATTGAAAAAAAATTGTAAAAAAATGGTGTAAAAAATGTAAAATTGTAGCCAAATAGGCCAATGTGCTAAAAAAAAAAAAATAGCCCCGAAAATTTGGAATTAATCTTTTTCCCTGCTATATTCACTAAAAAGGTAGTCTGGCTGCTGGGCATTTTCAATCCAAACTACAATACGCAATAAATAGGTCTCGCTACAGTAGACTAATCATTCTCAATTCCTTCTCTGGCTCATGACACGGACTGAGAACTGAGGAGAATGAGACAGTGATTAGTCTTAGAGTACTAGACTCTATGTCAGTTGGGATACAGTGACTAGTCTTAGAGTACCAGACTCTATTTGTCAGTTGGGATCAGAAATGTCAAACAGCCTGGAATCAAGGCTACTAAGAAGGGAAAGTGTTTGAGCGGGGAGGTTTGAAAAGAATGTGTACTTTCATTTTGTCATCATAGAAAAACAAATTCTTCCTTTTTTAAATATCACAAGCCTCTTTCCTGACTCTGTGGGAGGGATAACACATAAACAGAAATAAGGAAAAGTCAAGGATAGATTAATTGTAATGTCTTCTTTTTCAATACCACCACTAAATTTCGATGGATTCTTCTTCAGACTTTTTTTATCTGGGTTACTATTACTTGCGTTACAAATCAAAACAGTTTATTCAACTCACTAATATGGAATGTGCTGTTTGAGCAAAAGGTCCCTTTTCTTTTCAAATAATCTAATTATGATCCTGATTTCTCAAAAAATGTATTTTCTTTTCTCATTTAAAGGCACACAACTCTTCAATGATAATTTTTTCATATAATTTAATTATGATCCCAATTTCTCACAAAATCAATTTTCTTTTCTCACACATTTAAAAGGATACATCTCTTCAATAATCATTTCACAAATTTTTTTTTCTTGACCTGGAAAGGACTTTCTTACTTTAATATGTACAGCATCTTCAGTGTGTAACTACAGTGTACATGTATACCTTCCATAAATGCAAAATACATTGCATTGTAGTAAATAACCTTCCTACACTACAGCTCAAAGGAATTGGCATCGGGTAAAGGAAAAGGGAAGAAAGAGAAGGAGCCGCAGTTTTAAACCGCTGTATATTTTGTCCAGTTCAGCATGAAACATGATGCATTGGCCTAAAAAGCACCATGTTTCATGCTGAACTGGACAAAATATACCACGGTTCAAAACTGCGGCTCTCTCCCTTTTTTCCCTTTCCATTTTCATGAAACCTTACTAGTCTCGTTAGAAATGCAAGCGGATGCGATAACTAGGCATAGTATATGGTTTCATGAATATGACCCCAGCACAATAGCTCATTGTCTGTTTCCATGGAAGATACAGAAAGCTTTAAGTGTAAATTTGTATTTTCAAATACATGTACAATGATGCATGGCCCTTCTTGCCCTGATAAGTCCACCAGTTAAGGTTTGTTCAATGACAATAGAGATTGTCAATCTGAGTATGCAAAGAGGAGGCCAGAAGAATAGCGTATCCTCTTAAAAATTGCTGAGCACTATTTATTCATGCATAGATTGAGTGCACTGTGAAAAGGTCAGAATGATCAGGGAGATCTCACTACAGAACCCTTCACACTATGTTTTAATTTTGTACTACAATTAGGATTTTGTGCTTGAAAAGGCTTATTATGAATATGGAGATCTCACTCGAGGCCCATTCACATATAACTTTGGCACACTACTAGAGACAGGATTCAGTCCATGTGTAAAATGTAAGTACAGTATGACAATGGAGATCTGAATGTAAGACACTTCTCACTTAGATTTAATACACTTAGTTACCCCCTCAACACCTCCTCCCCCTACCCCCTACCCCCCCCTGACTCCCCCACCCCCTCCTCCTCCACCCTTTCCCTCCAAAAACTCATTCACCCTGATCAAATCCTAACTTCTTACAGGAAATTTAAAGTAAGTCAAACAGCAGTCCAGTCTGGTGACAACTTCAGTCCTTTCTTCAGTCTAGGAATGCCCTTCTTGTTATTAATCCTCGCCCTCCCTCTCCCTTCCCTACCCCTCCCTCTCCCTTCCCTACCCCTCCCTCTCCCTTCCCTTCCCTTCCCCTCCCTCCCCTCCATCCCACTCCCTCCACCCCCCCCCCCCCCCCCCCTCTCCCTCCCCCAGCACACAAACCCTGATCAAAGCCAAATTTCTTTCAGGAATTTTTAAAGTCACTTAAACAGCAGTCTAGTCTGATTGCAACACCAGTCCTTTCTTCTGCCTTGAAAAGCTTCTTTATCCACCCCCCCCCCCTCCACACACACCTTCCCCTCTCCCCCAGCACAAGCTAAACTTCTTTCAGTTGAACAGTCCAGTCCTTTCTTCTGTTCATTACTTACTACATACAATGTTCATGTACGCCCCCTTCCCCTTCTCTTCCCCCACTCCACCAAACACACACACACACACACACACACACACACACACACACACACACACACCCTATTGTCCCCAATAATGTAATGCAGCAAATGTACTTGAACAAAGCAAAGTAAACCTTAAAATCTCCTTCCCTACCCCAATTTCCAAAGTAAAAGGAAGAAAAAGAATGTGGTAAAACCACAGAATTTAAGTCGGACAGCGGCAGAGTCAGGTCTCCTTATCCATGGACCCTTCCGCATGCTTTATCAGTCTCCTTCTTCTTTCTTCAGGTCCTCCAATGAATGAAATATGCCGCCGCCGGAGCTAGTTAGAATGTGTGTGGTTAGCAAAGCTGCCATATCTGGTCTAACCACAGAGTGAATTACTTTCAGTTTGAAGCCAAATTGGGCTTTGTTGAACAGTCAGGTAGTGCAGATGGTATCTGGGTGAGTCACATTAGTAGCCAGCTGCACAAATGACTTACAACACTATTATTCAAGTACACAACAACTACAAAAAACACTGTGCAATTTCTGTATGATCCACACTGTCTATATGTGCAATACATGCTTGTTCTTTAGATTTTCCCCACATTAAAGGTTACATGACATTTTCTCACTTGATTAAAGATCGCATTGTACTGTACCCGAGTGTATGATTGTGACAGCCACAGTGAAACAAGAACAAATCAGAGGCACATGTATTAAAGGAAGTCATGAATTGTTAAAAAAAAAACAATGAATTCTGATCATTATTTCTCATGGGCAACTCCATTTTCCTGCAATGAGGTACTCGACAGAGCTGTCATTGTTCTTGATACCATAAGTACACAAGACAATACCCAGAGCATCAATTGTCTAATACCTTGGAGCAAGATTACGCTGAGAATCATTTCTTTTTTTAATCACAAATGACCTTTTCATAATACATTATGTCTCATTTTTCTTTACAAAAAAATGTCTCCAGTATTTCACTTCAATTTTCATTCAATTTGACTGTATTGTAATAGCATAGCTTCGAAGCATTTGGACACTTCTACTTCAAACTTTCAGAATAGAGTCTAGTAATCACAAGCCAAGCACTCTTTCACCTCTTTTCTCTCCCTCTTAAGAATGATTAGTCTACCACAGTCAGACCTGTTTATTGAATATTGTAATTTGGATTGAAAATGCTCAACAGCCTGGAAAGCCAATGTTTATTATAAGGGTATCATTAGATAGCCTTTAACTGGAGAAGAGCACAATTAGCAAACCACAAAGCTGAAAGACAAACTTGCACCAGATACACCATATGCTTGTCAGTTTTCTTCTCCTTTTCTTCTCCTTTTCTTCTTTTTTTTCAAATGGGAATCACCTGTACTCCACATCTCCCACAAACATCATTCTCACTAACTATATTTTCACCACACTTTGCCTCTCTCCTTTCTTTCCTCTTTTTCTGAATAACTTCTTAGTAATTACTTCACAGCTCCCATCAACACCCTCTCCTTCTACATTTATTTCTATATTTCTAGCCTAGGTACTAGGCTGTGAGGTGCATGGACACAACCCAGTCTGTTAACAACCATGTCTGGTAACACAAACTATGCCCCAATCCAATCCTCAGGAAGCCAGAGGAGCTATGACGTCATTAGGGCGTACATGTAGTCTGTGTTACCAGACTGGGTTGTGTTCATGCATCTCACAGCCTAGTACCTAGGCTACTATATTTCATGTAATTTATGTTTTGTTTAGACACCACAAGCTTATGCTAATAACAGTCTTGTGTATGTGTTGTAACAAAAATTAACAAGAAATGATCTCTCCACTTTTCACTCTTCCTTTTCCTTTCATCCCATAAGTGGGTCAAATATTCTGAAACAAATACAACCACATGGTGTTACAGAAAATGTTACTTTTTTTCTAAATACAGTAGTATCTACATGTATTTATAAAGATCATTTAAAAGTCATCTCCTTCAGTAATTTCCATTAGTAGTTTAACCCTTTGGGTACCAAGTCATGTATTTCACCCATTGATTTATTACACAGTGGATGTGCCATTGATTAGAAGATGGTTAATCCTAACTGACGAGGCAAGAAACTACTGTTCAAGTCTAAATTCATGAAAGAAAGAAACACCCTGGTTGAATAATACTTTGCATCATACTCTGTGACGAAATAAATATTTTTCACAGGGGCATTTTTTTATGTTTGCGGGGGCTGTTTCATGCCATGTACTGTGAATTTGTTTCACTTGAGGATATGTACATGAATGAAATATTAAAATAAGACGGAAGAAACGGGTAAGAAGAAGAAGGTGGGAAAATAAGAGAAGAAGGTAGAAGAAAAGAAGAGATAAAAAGAAAAAATAGAGAAGGGGAAAAGATGAATAATATCATGATCATGATAAGGAGAGACAAGAAGAAAAGGATAACAATTACATGAAAAATAGATCATGACGAAGAAATCAATTGTACAGACATATAAAAACAGATACATGTAGAACATAATGATTTTATAAAGAAAGAGAAGGAGAAAGACGATCATAGAGGAGCATGAAAGACATTGACAAACTTGACCTTTGTGGGGAATCCTATCTTTGTCACCCTGAAGGTCAACATGACATAAAAAAGTACACACGTACAAGCAGACGTACAAGCAGACGTGTATGTTTGTATACTTCCAGTGACAGTGTGTGTATACTTTGTACAGTGTTCATGTACAGGAATTGCTTGACAGTACTGTACCCATCATACACACTTACAAAGCTGAACTACACTGTGGTCCCATGCTAATACTTTTGTGTGGTCCCAGATTCTTCAGGTGAATGAAGTATGGCAAACAGCCAGGAGCATTGACATGGCAACATTGAGATAAAATGAAATACACTTACTTCTACCACAAAATTACTGGATCTTTTCTGCACTCAAGGGGGTGAAATTGCCTGTGGACATTTTTAACTGGCTGGTTTCATGCTCATTTCAGTAAATGAGTAAATTTGGGCATGCCAAAGTTATGCATATTTACAAACAATATGTTACTAAGTAATGGTAACCCCAAAGCTAGTCATAGGATTGTACAAGTAGCAACAACTAAAAAAGTGTTTTCCCTGAATTGATACTGAATCACAAGATTCTTAGGAAGAAAGTTGTGCATACAGTGTACATTACAAAAATAGTCCTTGCCCTTGTAGTAAAGGTATGCTCTTTACAGATTCAAGTCTCCACACTGACGACGAGTCTAACAACACAACCAACTTGGGTCCTGTCTTATAAGGAATTGCGACTGATCATAACTAGAGTTATGATATCAATCGGAATGCTGTATATTAGAGACAGAGGATTGGACTTGCAATTGATTCAGATCAATCAGGGCCCCAATGCATGAAAATTACCATTAATGGTAACTCTACCATCAAAGGTAACTACTTTGATATCGCCGCTCGACAGCCAATGAAATTCAAGATTTCCAGTGGAAGGTGCCATTGGTAGTAAAGTTACCATTTATGCAACAGGGCCACAGATCAATGGTAACACTCTTTATATGACAGGGCCCTGGTAATATTCCCCAGCTGTCTGAACCAATCAATGCAATATCACCTCAACCATACACTGTCTCCTACTGCAGTCACCTCGACATTTCATTAAAAATACACACAAAAACACATTGACCCATTTTCATAATTTAGCAGTCTTACATAGAACATAAACTCCAGCTCAAAGGAATTGGCATAGGGAAAAGGAAAGGGTAGAAAGGGAAGGAGCCGCACTTTTAAACTGGGGTATATGTTGTCCAGTTCAGCATGAAACATGGTGCTTTAGCCTAAAGATCATCATGTTTCATGCTGAACTGGACAAAATATACTGTGGTTTAAAACTGTGGCTCCTTCCCTTTCTTCCCTTTCCCTTTCCCTATGCCAATTCATTTGAGCTGTAGTGTACACGTACAAAGTCTGTAGACATTTGCCCGAACAGTAGATAGGTCTGAATCAAGCTGTCTGGAGCCAGATTCATGAAACCTTAACTACACTGTAGCCTCGTTAGTTACTAAAAATGCATGAAGATGTGTGCATTTTGGTAACTAACTCGGATTAGTATGGGTTCATGAATATGGCTCCACAACCAGAATAATACACACATTGTGAGTGTACCCTTTATTTCTATCCTTCAATGTTGTATAAAAAGCCCCACCCTTTTTCACACAACAGTCTATGTCATACTACAAACATCTATTCAGGACGGGGGGGGGGGGGGGGGGGGGGGGGTCTTCCTGATCCATGCATATAGAGCTGTACAAGAGATTTTAAAAAATGCATCAGTTAAATTACAATTTGCCATCATTTGGATACGATATATCTGATCCCACCAATTTGAGTTGATTTACAGTATACTTGCGAACAAATCCAAATATCTGTTACAAAAAAAGGGGATGCATTGCATAAAATTTGTGTGCGTGAAAAAAATATTAAAGGGTTCAGAAATATCCATTAAAAACTTAATTTTGAAGCAAAGGTCCAGTTGAAAATGTTGTTTTAAATAGATTGTTGTAACTATTGCATTGCACTGTCAATCAGTCTATTGGACTAGTCCATCAGGGATTTGGCTTGGATCAAGTCTAAAAAACATTTTTAAACTCCTACCACTACTCAGACTCTACCCCCTTCAAATCATACCCTCAGTGTAGTTTTAAAGTGCATTTGTTGTGTTTGGATTTTGAAGCAATCAAATTTGCTTGAATCACATTTCTAAACCCTTACTCTAAGCTTAAAAAAATAGAAGAACATCGAAGGAAAGCTACCAAAATCGTATGGACCTGAGCATCAAATGTACGAATCTACCCCCTTTCAAATTCTTACTAAAGTTGTTTTCAAAACGCAATTCTTGTGTTTAGAAGCATACGGATACACTGTATTTGGGAATCACATTTACATAAACCCTGATTCTAGGTTGAAAAATCGAAGGACAGCTACCAAAATCTTCTATATGGACCTGATCTATGACGGCCGAGTGGCCCCATCTTACAAATCAAATTACTGCATCTTGGATGAATCACAGCCCTTCAGAGCAAAGGGGAGTCAAAGTTACGGAGGCCAGCAGTAAGAGTCAGAAAGTAAGGATGTGTTGACATACATTGTTAATCCAGTGCTGTGAGCCAAAACAAGCGTTTCTATGTGATTAGAGAGATTTTGGTGGATAAAGTGACATAATTATACTCTTTGATTATGAATGTCCATTATAAAATTGTGAAAAAAGTGTGTTTCTATATGATTTGCTGGAATCAGCATTTAAAAGAGGAAATCAGTGGATAACACAATAAAGCTACTGAACATACTGCGCATGTCTGCAATAAACATGTAAATCCCATAGCATTTAATCTGCCGCATTAGGGGTTATGTATTGCAAGTATTACCCCAGCGTGTGTGGTGCTCACTAGCACTACATTACTATAGTGCATCCTTCGATTGACCTTTGATACTAAACTAGGTCAATCTGCAAAAATGGCATCAGCCCACTCATTATATTCAATGTCTACTGATATGAACAACAGACTCTCAACCCAAAAGTTTCTAAATGCTGATTCAGAACAACGATTTAAAACGCTGATTCAGAATACCGATTAACAATACTGATTTAGAATACCAATTTGAAATGCTGATTTAGAATACAGATTTGAAACGCTGATTCTGGATACCAATTCAAGATGTTGATTCTCAATACCGATTCAAAACGCTCATTCTAAATACCGATTCAAATCGCAGATTCTGGAAAAATAGGGCTAGATGTGAACACACCGTGAGAGAGTAAGAGTCAATCAGTGTCACCCTGACATGAGCTGTGATAGAGCCATCAAAGCAATACATGAAACACTGTGCTTGCATAAATAGTCAAGTACTGTTATGGGATCATGGGCAATGTTGCATTGCAAATAACCACCCAAACTGACCTGGATGTGGGTGTCTAAAACAGGGGGGGAAATAGGATAGTTTTCCACTTATCCTGAAAATGTTTGAGAAGTTATGACTGTGAAATTTCACACGCGTTATCACTAGGATATACTGCTGATTCCTTCCAAGTTTTGGGGCTATTGCGGGACACCCTGTCTTTAAGTGTGATTGCAAAATGTAACAAAGCTTTATTCCTGATACTTTATGATCCAAGGCAGTTTTCTTATTCTCTTTAAAGGGAAAATACTGCACTGGGAAGACAAAAAAACCTTCAAAAGGTGATCGTGAGCAATCTTCTTGCCAATGGTCTTAAATTCATGTATTGTCCATTTTAGAAACTTGCTGAAAATGATTCGCATTTAAATGGTCTACATTTGGAGTGATAGGTAGTTAAATCACAAATCCTCAAATGTTCGGGCCGAACATTTTGAGTATTTGTGCTTTAATCAATGAGTACTCCAAATGTGGATCATTTGAGGGCAAATAACTTTCAGCAAGTTTCTAAAATGGACGATACATGCATTTAAGACCATTGGCAAGAAGATTGCTCATGATCACCCTTTTGAAGGCTTTTTGTCTTCCAGTACAGTATATGCCCTTTAAGGTATACAGCTGATCCATGCCTTTTTGTAGTTTCATGACTTTTGTAAGAACGAGAGTCTTCCAGCACAAACACTGCGTTTCATCACTAAATTTCAGTGTGAGCCATTAAGAAATATTCCCAACAGGAGGGGGGGGGGGGGGGGGGGGGGCTGTAAGAGTGTTATTAGAAAAAGTGTACATCAAATATTGATGGCATGGGTAATAGACCAGTAGGTGCAGCGGAGTTACAGTTGTATCAAAAGTGGATTACATAATACAAGTTACACCGAACCAGATCATGGGTCCCGAATGGGAATGTGTGTAGGGAAATGTGTGGTCTGGCTATCAAGTTGGTTAATCAAGTTAATCAAGTTGGTCAATAACACAGATTAGCAAAGACATTGCAGACAATGAGGAAAAGAGGGGTAACAAATGAAAAGAAAACAAGAAGACACATAAGACACATGAGAAGAAGGAAGAGAAGAAGTAGAACCATAGGAAGACAAAACAAAGAAGGAAAAGATAAAATGACAACAGAGATTAACAAACACATTGCCTTAAAGCAACTAGAGAAAAGGAGACACATAAGATGCGCGTGAAGAGGTGAGAGATACATAGAAGGAGCTCTGAAGACAAAAAAAAAAAGAAGAAATAAAAATAACAGCAGCAGATCAACAAATACATTGCATTATAAAGCATCTAGACTCTAGAGTTACACTTTATGTAAAATGAACAGGCATAATGCGACGAACGTGCCAAACAGATTGCACCATCTCTACTTCAACTTTTTACCACTGCATAGATCTGAGTAAAAATAGCCTTCAAGAGCCGAGACTGAAACTACGTTTACAACACACATGAGATGGGGAATCCCTGTATGGACAGCATTGTAAGCACTCCTCAAAATTAACTACAGTTCATTTGTTTGTTACAAAAATAGAACGTCAACCAAAGATACTTATACTTCCCCGCACTGACAAAAGGAAGCAAGTGACACATCACTCAAATTTGAGTTATTTTATGTCTTTAGATTGTACCACACATTAAATCTAACACGTGAATCATCTCACTGTTGTTAGACATATTCCAGCTGATATGAAGTGGCATTGCAGTAATGCCAATGCAAATGATAGATGCAGACTTTGCTGAGTTACAAGAACAGTTTTGTTACTTGTTTCCTTTTGTCAAAGCAGGGAAGAAAAGTTTGACATGTATACGTGTACCAGTAGGAAGTGAGCTTTACTAATTTTATGTCTGCACAGCATAGAAGCTATATCACTTCAAGTATTAGGTTGCTTCAAAGCTGTTGGATATATTTTTTTTATCCAAACTGGGCCAAGTATTTATGAGGCTGATGATTGTTTGCTTTTTCTCTTTTCCTAGGCAGTTGGTTATTGGCTACAAAAATATTGTCTATCAATAAATAGTGTCAATCATGCTTTATTTGTTATTGTTCTGTTTATTGTACCTGAAATTACATTGTTTTTGTTGTTTTTTGCAGATGATACTGTTCAAGTTGAATGCTGTTGTATGAAGGTTGGCATACAAGTTGTTGGGCATTTGCAATCCAAACTGCAATATTCAATCAACAGGCCTGGCTGCAGTAGACTAATCATTCTTAATTCCTTCTCTTGCCCACCCAAAAAGCAGAATGATACAGTGACTAGTCTTAGAGCACTAGACTCTATTAGTCAGTTGGGATCAGAAATGTCCAAAAACCAAGAAGCCAGGCTAGGTTGTTGGATATTCTTTAATCTTTATGCAAACTGGGTCAAGTTCAAGTATTTACAAGGCTAATGACTCTTTGCCTAGTCTATCTCAGTGAACTAAATAGCAATTAGTCTACTTCTGACTAAGCTATTTTAAATCCATCTGTGAAAATGAGTACAAAGAAGGTATACCTTCTTTGTACTCATTTTCACAGATGGATTTAGTATTACAATATTAGTATTATTATATTAGTTATTTAGTATTATAATATTTAGTATTATGGGTATTGTACAATTCAGCACACCACCTTTCCCTACACCAGGGAAAAAAGACATGGGGGCTCAGGACTATTTCCCCCGAAATGTTTAAAAGAGCCCTGGAAAATGTTAAAAGAGCCCCTCAAATTCCCATAAACACAATGTAAAATTGTAGCCAAATTGCCCAATGTGCTCAAAATGTAGCCCCCAAAGATGTTGAATGAATTTTTTCCTGGACTAACCAATGTTAAATTCAACGCGTACGCAGAAGGTTCAGTACAATTCAGCACACCACCCTCCTCCACCCCCTTAGCAAAGAGAGCCACTACTAATATATTTCAGAAGAAAAAATGTTTATTTATTGATTTTGTCCTCGGAATCACTATTATATCGAGTCTGTCCACATAATTATTACAGAGGATAATTGAAATCATCCACTGTTGTGATTCTGTGACAATAATCCATGATTTTGTGACAACATCAGATGATTTATTTCGCACCCCATACAGCTAGTCTCTGTTTAGTATGCCGTCTATGTTAAACCACCACTACAGGCCAATATAAATGTCAGCACTTGTGAGCACTGGAAATAGTGCATGTGGGGGTGGTGATTTAATGCAACCATGTGGAATAGACTGAATGGGGGCCAGGTAACAACCAACGCAGCATTACCTGAAAGATAACTCAAGTGTAAACAGCCCAAAGAACTATAGACGACATCTTTCATGTTTGGGGGGATTACATTAGAGCCATATAATGCAAAACTAGAAAAAGCAAATATTTTAGACACTGCTTATAAATGGCAAACCAATGTGAACAAAAGTAGAGTTGGGACAACCACCTAAAACTTATATTCGCTAATAATCTATGCGAGCTTGATTACATGTATATGTTGGGGGTATTTTTCTCATTGTGTGTCAGTAGAAAACCAGGGGAAACATATTATGAGAAAATACTTATTAGACGACCATCTAAAATTGATATTATAGCTCTAGTCACATTCTAAAAGAGGGTGATTCTTTTGTTAAACCCTGACCTCAATGTTACCCCTACCCTACACAGGGAAAAAATACACGGGGGCTCGGGGTGATTTCGCCCCCGAAATGCTTAAAAGAGCCCCCAAAATTCCCATAGACCCAATGTAAAATTGAAGCCAAATGGCCAATGTGCTAAAAAAAATAGACCCCGAAAATGCTGAATTAATTTTTGCCCTGACCCTACATATGTTTGGGGGGGGGGGGGGGGGGGAAGAGTGGGCTATCACATAACAAAGTGATTCTTTTGTTAAACCCTGACCTCAATGCTACTGTAACCCCTACCCTACACAGGGGGGAAAAAAACACGGGGGCTCGGGTTATTTCGCCCCCAAAATGCTAAAAAGAGCCCCCAAAATTCCTATAGACCCAATGTAAAATTGTTGCCAAGTGGCCAATATGCTAAAAAAAAAGACCCCGAAAATGCTGAATTAATTTTTGCCCTGACCATACATATGTTTGGGGGGAAGAGTGGGCTGTCACATAACGAAGTCGCCTGTGATCAGTTTCTTTTCCTCATAAAGTATGATGGGCAGTGTTCACTTTTAAAAAAAAAATTTCATGTCGATATCAACAAGGGGGGAAATATTTTTTTGCACGGGCTATTGATGTAATGAAACCAATAACCTCAACCATGTTGTGCGTGAGCATTTTTTTGTCCACTGATATACAACGCTTGTCATTTTTTTTTAGATCTCCTGAAATTTCAGGGCCATGATCCAATCTGTCGCATGACTCTGCGACTGGCTGAATTGCAGGATCCATTCATGGGATTTGATCGAGTCACATTTCCAGTCGTAGGCCCAGACGACTGCGAAATCTTGCAAAATTGTGCCGTCTGCTGTTGCTATGCCATAACATAGCGAGAAGATTAACGTCACTTAAACAATTCACCTCTGCTGCAAAAGTTAAGTGAGGTACGCAATGCGTTTGGTCAACTAAGTGCATGTGCAATACATGATTATGTATCCATTATCAACCACTTTTAAGTCCTGATTCTTTCAAATTACGTACAGAGACACAAATATTTGGACATTTTGATTGTGAATATGCGTTTAGAATCAGCAAAGTCTGTTTTTGTTCTTATCCAAAAAACAACAACTCACTATAGAAATGCTGATTTTTACTTCTAACTCCGGAAAATAGATATAAACACGATCACAATCAAAGTAAAAAGTACTTCCCTGCAACTTCAACTGTCTGTGTTTTAGACTGTAGAAATCTACCGTTAGCTTCAAGTACCTAGACTCTTAGTTAGATCTAGATTTATGTCCCAGAGCTCAGAGACAGAGATTGTGTGACATTCGGCTGATTGGGTTTGCTATCTGGAAGAGACCATACAAAATAAACACTTCCCATTTTATATTCTGCCAGTCATCATTATCTTCATCTAGAAAAAGTGACCAGAGTTAATCACTTGAAGGCAGGGTAGATTCTTGCTCAATGTATTGTAACAGTATGCATGTTGTTCGGACATTGGCGCTGACAATGCAATAGAAAATGAAAGTCTATGGCTATGAACACGGCAGATTGTGCCGTCTCCGCCCAGCTCGACGTCGTTCGTAGAATTTACATTGACATCAATGCAAACAAACACCGGGCGACACCGCCGAGAAACAAGTCTGTACGAGCTCAAAATCGGATAGGAAAATACTGTTTCATGATTTCTCCTTGTGTTAGAAGGTATATTCTTCCATGAAATATGGAATAATTGTGGTGTCAGGCTCCAAACTGTTAAAAAAAGACACGTTAATGCCGATACCGGCTCGCATATTTCCCTATTAATCAGCCATTTTGTTTTGACCTCGTCATAGACATTACGTACGGAAACGTATGCTATGCACTATGACGAGAGACGGGGCCGCAGTTGACAATCGCGACTGACCTTACATAATAACTTCGACAGGCCAAGAAACATTCAAAATAAGATAAATGGAAGCAAAACAAGATACATAGGATGATATTTGTGAAATTAGTTTAGTTTTACCTTGCCCCTGAGGCTGATCATCAGCACTATCCCGATCCGACATCTCTCCTTCCAGGATGCTCGAACTCGCCCTCAGCAATCTTCCTTGGCCGTCGACCGATAATGCCCTTGCTATCGAGCACCTCCCCATACACACAGACTCCATAGACTTCGAATACCGATACCAGGGCAGCCTGCGCCTGGAAATTGCTTGCGCTCGTTGAACGAGGGTTTCACCCCTATAAATAATTCATCAGTCCGCATATAGCATGAGATCAATGATTATAACACCCTCTTCTATTGGTCAAGAGCGCAAAAATGTGCATAAATTTCAATGGCAAAACTTTCTCTGTGGAAGACAGGATTTGATTGGTTGTCAAGTGTCATTGTTGACATGATTATGCAATGAAAGTTCACACGAGGTCGGTAGACTGGGTCATGTTCATGTATTTTGACTGTATGATTGCTCACATTCAATGTATTTGATATGACACAGATATTTTTGACGTTCAAGAACTTGTCAATAATTGGTTATCAGTCCCGCGAAAACATAAAAAAAAGATACTGAGTCTAGTAAAAGTAAGTACTTAACTTAAAGTTTAACTTCTTGTTCGTCTTTGTTATTTAAATTGGCGATATGTTGCGACTATTAAATAACTCACTAACTAGTTCTACTGGCAAGTACTGCGTCCACGAGTGACCTTGACTCAGCTTTGGCTGTTTTTATGATTGAGACATGCACCAAGTTCATTGGCAATTCTACTCCGTAAAGTTGCATAAACAGTGATCCATTAGTCTAAGTTAGTTTCTAACTTGTTAAACTCAGACAGTACTTTTAACTTCATTTCAGTCCTAAACTGTTACATGATAAATATAAATTATAACTTAAACTTGAAGAACTTTCTACTTAGCTTGAAGTTGAACTTAAGGTCTAGATCTATACACAACTTAATTTTCTGGACTGGAGTTTCTAGACTTGCTCTTATTCTTAATCTTTCATGGCTTTATTGTTGTTTTGATATTGTTTATAAGTTAACCATTCTGACTTAGACTCTAAGTCTAAAAGTTAGATCTCACATTACAGTTAGATATCTAATATTTAGGCCACAGATCTAGGCCTAACTTAGTCTTAGATCTAGACCTAGGTAGCTAACTAAGTTAGCTTTGGCTTACAAAAAAATAGTCTTAGACCCTTAAACAATTGGGCTAACTTTTTATTAAAGTCCAACTTATTTGCTCAAACCAATTTTAAGGTGAAGGCTAAATCTATTGCCAGTTCACAAAGTTGGGCTAAAGATCTCTGCAGTTACTAAGTTAGAGATTGACAGTAAGATGGACAAAGTTTAAAGTGAACCAAAGTTCTACCTCCACATTTAAGTTTTTCCAGAAATCTCCCTGTTTGTGTTTGTTTCAATCAACACTTAAATGATTTTGCCTTTTTGTCATTCATACAATCATTCATGACTGGAATTTTGGTAACAATGTTCTTCTTATTTACATATGAGACCTAGATCTCTAAGGTGATTATTCATTTTTGTTCAGTTGATATTGATTAATAAACCATGCATTAATAACACTAAAAGTCTAGGGGATTTTAAACTAAACAAATTGATAAATCATGTTCTTGCATATATCTATTGAAATATCCTTATAATTTCCTTCTTTGATCCAATTTTTCTTTTGACATCATTCTTGGCTTGTCTCTTTCTAAATTTCTTGATTGTTCATTTTAGTTTCAGATTGAATACAATTTACATGTATGCCTCTCTTGATAAGCAGCAACTCTCAGTTTAGTATAGACCCCTATATAGATAGTATTTAAATATAAAAAAAAATACATAAAGCTGTTCAGAAGTGCTTCATAGAATTGTATTTGTTTGTAAAATGAACATATATTTTCTGCTGCAAGTGAAATTGATGAATAAATAAATTGTTTTTTAAGTCTTTGTGCTATAGTGAACAGAGTATCAATTGAATTTTAAAGTACTGTGTGTATATGTATGGCACAAATGTGTACTCCATGAGGAGTTTCAAGAAAGTATTATTATTTAATGTAATAGAGAGCCTACAGTAGAACCCCACAAGTCTCACTTGTTTGTTTAGCCCCCCATCCCCCAATCCCACCCCCCCCCCACACACACACATTTTTGAATGCATTTTTATTGTATGTATACATAGTCTATGTTACTAATTTTTACTTGTGCTTCTGTATTTTATGTAAAAGATGTGGAAATGAAATAAAATCAATTCAATTCAATTCATTGTACAAAATTTTGCTCATTTTGCTTCTTCCCATTTTCTAGAGACCATGCAGTACTCTAGCTTTATCGGGGACCACGTCCCATGTCGCTACAAGGCGCTCATTGAAGACAGCGCCCTCAAACAACTCTTGTTTGCCAGTGAGGACAGACTTAAGATGAAGCCAGAATTCATGGCAGAGTTCCGCAACAGAGTCGCACCAAAAGGTGAGGGATATTGAAGATTTATGCATCACTGCATGTTGTCATTTTCAGCACCATTGATGCACTTAAAGGATATATTCTGTACTGTTAAGACAAAAAGCCTTAAAAAATGTGATCGTGAGCAATCTTCTTGCCAATATATAGTCTTAAATTCCTGTATTGTTCATTTTAGAAACTTGCTGAAAGTTGTTTGCCCTCAAATGATCCACATTTAGAGTAATTAGTGATTACTCAAAATGTTTGGCCTGAACATCTTGAGGATTTGTGATATAATCACTAATTACCCCAAATTTGAGATCATTTGAGGGCAAATAACTTTCAACAAGTTTCTAAAATGGACAATACATGAATTTAAGACCAATGACAAGAAGATTGCTCACAATCACCCTTTGAAGGCTTTTTTGTCTTCCCAGTACAGTATATGCCCTTTAATTCAGTAATCCTAGGTTTCAGGAGTATAAATCATTGAAGGTTGCCAACTTGCAGCTTAGGGGCTTGGTTGAAGGTTAAGACAACCTAACCCCTAACCCAACCCCTAAAGTTAATCTTAACCCTAACCCTAGGCAGAAGTTATCAACCTAAAATTATTTATCCCCCTTTAAACCAATAATCGCCCTTAAATCAAATACTGAATCTTCTTCTTAAATAACGATAATGAAAAATAAAAGGAGATGCCGGTACTGATAAAACCCTTAATTGCAACTCCTATAAAAAATAATTTGACTTTTTTTAACCATTGATATGTGTTATTTAATCAATGGCATCTTATAGGTTTTTTTTTTTTTCTGTACTGCAATGATACACTGGTACATTCTGTTACATCAATGCACCTTTCTGTTGCTAGATAACAGTAAGACAACACTTGAGGAGGAGTTGAAAGCAAACTCCAAGAAGAAACCATCTGGATCAGAAGACAGCCCCAAGCAGCTCTCGCTCTGCGAAGTCTTGAGAATGATCAACAGAGGGGGTAAATTCACGAGGGTGAGCTAAACAGACAGAAAAAAATCACAAACTTTTACTCAATGGCCAGAATTTGCAGAGGAATTTTAGATTTAGTCCATATTTTGTTCAGGCAAATAATTATGTTTGATTTACCCCATACCTTTCAAGAAGGTGCAATAATGAATGCGTACATTCTGTGTAGGGTACTAAACTCATGATTATTACTATGGTTAAACCGTGGTCTTAACATAAACTAAACCATAGCAGCTAGTGTGAATTTAGCAGCCTATGCAAACATGTGCCTTCATTATTTGACAATTTTGAAGTGTACACACTAAATCAAGCATCCCGTACTTAGATGCTCACCACAAAATTTGCGTGAAGTGCAATCTAAATCTAAAGCTTCTTTGTGAATTTGGGCCATTCTGGGCCCTGTTGCATAAAACTTACCATTGATGGTAACTTCGCTTTCAATGGCAATTTGTGTGGAAACCTTGAATTTGATTGGCTGTCCATTGCAGTGTTGTTACTAAAGTAGTTACCATTAATGGCAGAGTTACCATTAAGTTTTATGCAACGGGCCCCTAATCAGTAAACATGTTCCACTGTACTGACTAATCCAATTAACCAATATGGACAACTATGATCTACAGAGGAGAGTACCACCAACCAGCTCTCACTTCGGAAAGTCTTAGGGTTGGACAACAGGGCCCCATAGCATAAAACTTACCATTAATGGTAACTCTGCCATCAATGGTAACTACCATGGTAACTTTGCTGGACAGCCAATCAAACTCAAGGTTTCCATAGAAGTTGCTATTAATAGCAAAGTTTACCATCAATGGTAAGTTTTATGCAACGAGGTCCAGATGGGTTGAATTCATCAGGGTGCGCTAAACAGGCAGAAGAAATAGTATATTAATCCTTTGAGCACTTGCCAAACTTCTATGCTGTGTGAAGAGCGAACATGCTTCACTATACTGCATAATCCAACTCATTATGGATAACAATGAACAACAAAGTAGAACACCAAACAGCTGAGATGTAGCAAAGTCTTAAAGATGGCCCATCCCTTTTACAAACATCTGCAAACTTCATGAAAGTTTGCACATATTTAGCACGTATCTTTGGGATACCAACTGTGAAATTTTAAGGTCAGAGGTAATATAACTCCTGTAGAATTGACTATTTTCGTGGTACGAAAAAGAGAAAACTTGATCGATTATCAAAAATTATTTCCTCAAAACCGAATAGTACGTTTTTTGTTATTCCAGGGAGAGGTTATATAGCCACTCTCTCTCAAATGATGACAAAGTCAGGGAACTTTCAGAATTAGGTCTGCAAAATGGACGGGCTACCTAATTTAAGGATGGTCAACAGAGGGGGTAAATTCACCAGGATGCCCTGATATAATGTACCATTAACCCTTTGTGTGCCAAACAAACTTCTGCTGTAAATCAATGACACAAAAAGGAGCTGCATTGAGTTGCATAAACACAGATAAATTAAAAAATATTGTCATTTTCTGAGGAAAAGTAGAAGTTAAATTGAGTTGCATAAACACAGACAAATTAAAAAATATTGTCATTTTCTGAGGAAAAGTAGAAATCTACAATGTACAGGAGATATAAAATGAATACATTATTTGTAGTCTGACTTGTTACAAGATGTGATTTATGTTGTTTCATACACATTAATTGTATCATATGTTCCAGTTTGCTACTGTGTCTACAAGGAAATCAGATGGTTACAGAAAGTATCAGTAGGTCAACATCTTGTTTAGATCGCAGCATAAGATATAGGGACCAAAGGGGTGTGGCTTAAATGTGCCCTATGAGAAATGTGAAGTGGATTCATAGCTTTTCTATTGTCCAAACGGCAGACTTCACAGGAGTCAGCCCGCATATATCGCAGACTCAGTAAAGAATGTGTCAATACGGTATGGAGAATTGCATCATGAATGTTATTTCACTATGCAGGCGTTTCGGGGGTGGAAAGTTTGCACTCTCTTCCACGACAAGCCCATCCTCTACGGTCTCCCTGACGACCCCAAGGCGAGGCTCCGCCGATCCAACTCCCTCTACCTCACCGGATATACATCCGTCGATTACCCACAATCCATCTGCCGATCGCCAAAGATGACCCATCTTCACTCTCACAGCAGTCCGCTCGCCACGCGGTCGTCTATCTCTGGCTTGAACAAGTGAGCCTATATCTGCATGCCTGTGATTGACTCTCCAGGAGATTAGTAATGATTATTATAATACTTGAATGATTTCAGCTAGTATTAGGATTATTGTGATATGTTCGAAATGATGATAATGATATGCATATTGATGATAGCAATGATGAATATTCATGAATGAGCTGTGTGGTTTGAACAAGTGATCTCTTGCTGTGTGCGTATTGCAACTCATTCAAATAATGATGATGACAATGGTATGACATTTACATGGGCTATGTTGCATAAAACTTAACATTGATAGTAACTCTGCCATCAGTGGTAACTACCATATTAACATTGCTTGACAGCTTATCAAATTTAAGGTTTCCATAGAAGTTGTCATTGGTAGCAAAGTTCCCAACAATGGTAATTTTATGCAACAAGGCTCTTGTATTAAAATAAAGCTTGACCAATGGTATGTGTGATTCTCAGAAAAAAAGTGCAATTATTTTCTTCATCACAACTCTCACTTCCTTAAGGTGGACACCTAAGACAGCGACCAAGGCGCAATCTTGCCACACCCAAAACCCCACCACCACCACCGATACTAGCACGCCCGTCTCCCGCGCCCGTGTCCTGATCGCTCAGACAGCACCCCGCCCTGTAACGAGCTCTGGAACCCCCCAAGAGAAATCTAGCAGGAGGGAGGTGGTGAGGTCGGCGTCGTCGAGCGATCAGACATCGGGCAATGAAGAGGCGATCAACGTCGAATTTCAGCACTGGGATGACGTGCACTGGTATGCCACCAACTACAGGTATTTATTGATTGATGGTTGGATGGATGGATGGATGGATGGATGGATGGATGGAGGGATGGATGGATGGGTGGATGGATGGATGGATGGATGGGTGGGTGGGTAGGTGGATGGATGGATGGATGGATGGATGGATGGATGGATGGAGGAATGGAGGGATGGATGGATAGATGGATGGATGGATGGAGGGCTGGATGGATGAATGGATGGATGGATGGATGGATGGATAGATGGGTGGGTGGGTGGGTGGATGGATGGATGGGTAGGTGGATGGATGGATGGATGGATGGATGGATGGATGGATATATGGATGGATGGATGGATGGAGGGATGGATGGATGAATGGATGGATGGATGAATGAATGGGTGTGGATTAATGGATGGATGGATGGATGGATGGATGGATGGGTGGATGGATAGATGGGTGGGTGTATGGATGGATGGATGGGCGGGTGGGTGGATGAATTGGTGGGCGGGTGGGTGGGTGGATGGATGGATGGATGGAAGAATGGGTGGATTGACGTATTGATAGATTGATTGATGGATGGATTGATTGAGTGATCCTGGGTAAATTCATTAACTGATATATCAATGGTTTGTTTGATCAGCTGACTGTTTTTTTTTACTAATTGACAGAAAGATGACTTGATTGATGAATGGATTAGTGGATTGATTCATTGACCAATTATAAGTCAGTCAATTGATCCCTCCATTGATCAAACAATCAATATCTATTATAGAAAGTGCTCGTTTGATAGAAGGATTGATAGATATAGTGGTGTGTTCATTCATTAACTGACTTTATTCGTTAATTAGCTGACTGATTAATTAGCCAACAGATTTATCAACCAACTGACAACAAAATATATGTTATTGATTGATCGATTAGCTGTCTCACGTATCCTTTTTAGACTGGCAAACATTTTCTTATCCCTGTATGTACTATAGGTAGGGAGTTAATTAATGAAGTGATATGTTGATTGGTTGATCAATTTAATCATTTATTGGTTAACCAACAGAAAGATATATCAATTGCTTGCTTGATGGATCAAGTAATCAATTTATCCATCAATTGAATAACTGATGGGAAGACTGACTGATTAATTCATTGGGCGATGCAATCATTACCTAGATTGGTTAATCAATGAATAATGAATTGATAAAATGCAAGAGAGATTGCTTGGTTGGGTGAATTTGTTGCATTAAGTAAATTTCAATAACCCATTACTAGTACATTTTTATCTTTCCTGAAAGTCATTTTCATGCCAAGTTTAATACTCACCAGTATCAAGGTGTTCAAATCATATTTTGGGCTTCAACAACACACCTTCACTCGTTTCTTTATCCAAGTGAGCATAACTTGAGTGTATCACTGATGCAAGAAATGTGCAAGAGGCCCCTGAAGATTAAAGATTTATATTTTTGCCTTTTCTTCACCACCACAGAGAAGGCTACACATATCGAAAGCTAAAAGAAAAGCGCCCTCACTCTTGTGCCACAAACACAACAACCAACTCCACCACAGCACAGTGCGGATCGCCTCCCATGGTTACCATGGCAAACATTATCTGCATCACTAGTAGCCCTGGCAACCACACCCACCAGGCCACGCCCACTAAACATCACTCCATACCGACCCTCCACACCTCCCCGTCAAAACCCTCCAAATGCAAGTCGACGTCAACTACCAGTGCCACTACCACCACCAACAATTCGCACCAGCCGACGCCCAGCAAGAAACCAACGGGTGTGGCTGGGGCAAAGGAGATGAGGATTCACCATGGCAACACCAAAATTTTCTTCCCAGTGCGCAGTGAAGACCTGGGGCAGGAGCTTGTGAGTGCTACTAAGGTGGGAAAACAATTTGAATTGAATAACAGTAGAAAAATGAGTGTATCACAGCAAAATGATCTGCAATGATTCTGATCAAGTCCCACCATCTTAGCCACTACTATCCTTTGGATGGTATTCTAAAAATGAACTCAAGTTAGATGGTATTCACTGAAGTCCTTTACTATGATCCTGAACTAAGATTGGCCGATTGCCAAGTTTTGACTGAAGTTTCAACTGAAGTCCTGTACTATGATCCTGAACTGTCCGATTGGCACAGTTTTTTACTTAACTCATCATCCGCCATTGAACTGCATTTTTTCACAAGTAATATACATAAAGCCCACAGAACAGCATTTTGTCTGGCACTTAAAGGGTTAAGTCAGTTTTTGCGATACCAACTGACTTATCCAAGTAGTTTTGGATTACAGTTTCTTTGAAAAAAACATGCCTTAAAGATGGCCCGTCCCTTTTACAAACATCTGCAAACTTCATGAAACTTTGCACATGTTTAGCACGTATCTGTGGGATACCAACTGTGAAATTTTATGGTCAGAGATACTAAAACTCCCGTAGAATAAATTAAAATCGAACTAGTTTTCACTGAGATTTGACTATTTTCGTGGCACAAAAAAATGAATGCTCGATCAATTAGATTTTTTTCCTCAAAACTGAATATTAAGCTTTGTCAATTTCAGGGAAAGGTAACATAGCCACTCTCTCTGAAATGATGACAAAGTCAGGAAACTTTCAGAATTAGGTCTACAAAAGGGACTGGCTACCTTTAACTGTATGTTATGCTATGTAAGTGAAGAGAAACCCTTTTTTTCAGCCCATGCATTGGCAGGTGACACAGCAGCAAGTCCATGAGTCATGTGACCCACGACTGACGGTTAAAAACCTCTCGCCAACAGAAGTCGGTATTGTATGCCGCGTGCCACAGGTCACACCCAAGTCCTCCGCACCCTCCATTCCCAGCAACACCAACGGGAAGTTCGGGGGAAAGTCTAGAGGTAGGCGAAGAGTATTGGATAAAGTAAAAAAACCTCTTTTGCTCAAAAATTTGAAGACCTGACTATTAATACTACATCCCAGTTGTATTCCTTAACTCTAACCATTTCCCTAACTCTAGTCGTGCTTAAGCTTCAATGGGCAAGCATTACAACCTACATCAACATTAAAAAGAAGACCACATTGATTATTTGAATCAAACTTTAATGAAGTAAATTAAAGTGAAAATACTGAGAGCGCTGGATGTTAGTATAATGATTTACATCTTTGTTCACAGATTTCATTTTGTCAATTGGAGACATTGTTATATCTATATTAAGAACAAACACCTTCAATGGGCATGAACAAGCCATGCAATGTATTTGAATATTTAAAAAAAATCATATCAATATGATTTAAATCAAACTCTTTCTCTCTTTCTTGTCATCTTTTTTTTGGTCACTTTCTAATCCATGTTCTCTTATTTTCTTCACCCCTCTTTTTGTCCATTCTCTTCCTTTTTCTCTTTCTATCTCTCTCTTTCTCTCTCCCTCTCTCTCTCTATCTCTCTCTATTTCTCTCTTTCTCTTCTCTCCCTATCTCTTTCTATCTTTCTCTTTATCTTTCTCCCTTTCTCTCTCTCTCTCTCTTATTCTCTCTCTCTCCCCTATCTTTATCTCTATCTTTCTCTTTCTCTCTCTCCCTCTCTTTCTCATTCTCTCTTGCTCTCTTTCTTTCTCTCTCTCTCTCTCTCTCTCTCTTTCTCTCCCAACTCCTCACTGTCACTTTCAAACTCTTACTCTGTCACTTTGTCTCCCCCCCTCTCTCTCTCTCTGTCCCTCTTCCTTTTTCTTGCTCTCTCTGTCCACTTTACACTCATGATTCATCTCAATGTTATTCTACCATCCTTCCGTCTCCCCCTTCTCCCCTCACCCATCTGCTCCTCCTCTCATTCTATCCATCCATCCTTCCCTCCCTCCAACAGACAAACCGTATCCCTTCCAGCTCCACATCGCGGCAGCCAGCTGCCCCGTCCGATCAACAAACAAGAAACCATCCAAATCTGTTCTCGGTCTCATCTGAGCACCTCTACGACCACACCTACTACCAGGGGACAACACTAAAATATACTTGCCAACATTCCTCCATGATGTCATGCAATGAACCTACTGAACCAAGTTATGCACTTCCCCTGTGAAAAAAAAAAAAAAAAAAAAACAAGTTTTGCAGCGTTTCAAAATCTCAGGAAGCTGTATTTTTTGTTATCGTGGGTGCTAAACCACCCTGCATGAACCCCCATTTAATCATTCATGTATCGATGGCTGAAGTTTTTAAAAAAATTGGGACAAAATTAAGTTTTTTGTAGCAGCTACTTTGCAGGACTACTGATGTCAGCTTTCAGGCAAAAATACTTGAAATCAGGTCCATATCTCATCATGTTTTAAGCATTTTTTGTGCATATGGCTGCAATTTAAACAATTTCGGCCAAAAAATGTAATCTCAGATCCTAACGTCATTACAAAATTTTACCCATGTTTTTAGCATTTTTTGTTCAAATGGCTGCAATTCAAACACTTTACTGGTCAGAACCAAAATGTAACTGCATCCAAGATACAGTGTACCAGTGCATCTGCTTGAACAGAGAAGAAAACTGTGTAACAACACAACAGCAATGAAAGCCGTATGTAGCTCTTACAGAAATGTTTGACACATCCAGCGATTACTGCGAAAGTGTCCAGAAAGCATTTTATGCTGGAAATATGTTGCCTTATAACCAGATTTCTTTTGAGTTTGATGAATTACTCAAGCAAAAATGTGAGGTTTTAGATGTGGCATTGTCAGCACGAAAAGGGAGGAAAACTGCTGCATGTATATACCTGATGTGTCATGAATAGTCATAATGTCATGAATATTCATATTGTCATAAATATTCATGACATATTTAGAGATCAAATGAATTCATCACAGAGATCTTGCAATGCTGCTTGAAGATTTCAAATACTCAGATAATCCCCTTCTATGATGAAGTCAGAAGTTAGTGTTACATGGGTTCATTAAATAGGAAAAAGATTGATATGAAATATTCTGTTGCGGCCCCATTTTTTGCCATGAACTATTTACAGTGAGGACATTCAGCATTTATTTCCACTCATTATTTAACATTAGTGAGCCTGAAAATTCACTTGATATGTGCAACATGAATTAAGCCACCCTACATATGACAGGTTATGGTTCTACATCCTGCTGGTAATAAAGATTTATTCATGATTTATGTATTTATTCATGTTGTCAAATTGTAAAGTTTGTATTGTGTTCCATGTGTTGTACTAGCCATCTTTAAAATTGGATCATTTTGAAACCGAGGAGTACATGTAAGTTGCATACCATGACAACGGTAACTGTAGCCTGGCTTCAGGCTGTTGGAAGTTTTTAATCCAAACTGAGAATAATAGAGTCTAGTACTCTACCCTAGTTTGACACAAGGAAGCAAGTGACAAATCACTAAAAACTGGGTTATTTGTACTCGTAGTTTGTACCCAGCATTCCCTACATACAGGCAAATCTGGAGGAGAAATATTCATCTTGCTTCGAGATATTCAATCTCACACGATATGGTGCTGCACTGATGCCAATGCAAGTGAAAGATACATTTTTTTCATTTACAAGAGAAGTATCTATTGTTAGTTGCTTCCTTTTGTCCAGTAGCTCAGTACATGTACTCATAAGAGCGGTGTGCTGCAGCCAGACCCGTTCATGTACATAAGTCCCATTGAGCAGCATATTTGAAGGGGAATCACTCAAATAATGCAGTAATTGCTTCCTCCTTTTTCCCGCTTATTTTGCGGCTTTTTCGCGGATCGAGACCTAGTAATAATACCGCAATATAGCGGTAAGCGAATCTTATAAACTGCGTCCCCAAAATAGCCGTAAATGTTGCGCCTTTTGCATCGCGCTCTGGCATGAGGGTAGCTAATCGCATCGCTCGTATGGCTGAGCGGAACGTGTTACCATCGGATTGGAGAGAGTCCAGCTGTCCAAAACACAGCAATACTATGCCTCTTTGTGTGTATATGAACGGTGCTTTTGGCGGCTCGCTGGAAACTTGCTTAGCGACTTGCATCGGTAATAATAGCGTTATTATCATGGTTAGGGTATATGAACGGGGCTATCGACAAATACACAATGCAGTCACATAGTGATTAAATGACTAGTTCTTTATTCATCTTGATTGAATACATACATGTAGGAACACATAAAGTCACACCTATGATTGTTATTAAGGCAGTAGAGAAATATCTGAAGAAATATAGTGTTTCTATATTCTATACACACACACTGTACAAAGAATGGACTCAAATGGCTATTACACAGTATATACATGATTCTCAAGGCTTGAACATAGGGACGTATGTTACACGATTTGCTATGTATGGGACCACAGCAGATAAGGCTAAATACAAATAGTACAGTCATAGTACCAGTCATTGTCTTGTTTATATACACTAAAATACATTTGATAATAAGCATTGTAAGTTAAATAAACAGAGATTTTAAATCATTCATTTCCTACTGAAATATCACATACAAATACTTGGAAATTTATGATATCTTAAATCCATTTCAAAAGAAAAATCAGAAATTTGAAACGGCAGTGATTTCCAGCACCACTAATGATTTGGTCCAATACAGAGATACCGTATAGCTAGACTGACATAGTCCCATCTATAGGTCTGAAAACATTTAGACTACAAACTGATTAGCAGGATTGCCAAAGATTAACTTCCTAATCACAAATGATTGCAGTCAGTGATTGAAATCAATGTGCATTAGTACATGAAGCAGACTGCACTTGCAATCACTGTACAAATATGTGACTGTCCAATTTACATGAACCGGTATACACATACACGTATGGTAAAGTTATGAAGTACAATGTTACATATAAACTCAAAATTCATGAACTGATATTGTACAGGAACAGCAAACTACCATGTGAAAAACAAATCAAACCAGCCATGATACATCATGCACATGATGAGTTTTACATGTCTATTTATAAATATGTTATAAAAAGGGTATAAAATAATACCTGGCTGTATGTGTTGTGTGGAAACCACAAACATGTTCAAGCACCAATGTACTGTAAAATCAATCTACATACACCAACAAAAATTGTCTGGATTCTATCAAGCTGAATTTAGATATTGAGTTGTTCAGAAAATAGACGTATAGCAGCTTATTGGATGAGCAGCACCATAGACGGGTAGATGAAGATGGATAGCAGGGGAACGGCAAAGAGCGAGAACAAGAGTGACGGAACACTATTGGAAACATAAATGGGAGAGATTATTTGAGACAAATGAGAGAAAGAGGGGGGGGGGGGAGGAGAGAGAGAAATTGTTGAAGGCAAAGGAGAGAAAGAGGGGATGAGAAAGGGCATAAATGAGGGAAGAGAGAAAGAGAAATGAGGGAAGAGAGAAAGAGAAATGAGGGAAGAGAGAAAGAGAGAAAATATCCAAGACAAATCGAGGGGAGAGATAAGGGGGCAGCGGAAAAGAGGTAGGGGATAGAATGAGAGAGACGGGGAAAGGCAACATAGAGATGAAGAGCGAAGGTGTCGACAAAATCGTGAGTGGAGAGATAAGGGGCGAGGTGGAGAGTCAACATGACAGGATGAACAGAAAGAGAGGAAAAATGAGAAAGTACATAAAAAACGACAGGTAGAAGGGCAAATATTTTATGGAAAGGAGAGAGAGATGAACCAGAGCATGACTAGCTTAACCCAAATCAAACACTGTCTTACTCTGAGGATGAAGTATAAAAACCTGCAGCAATTTCCATCTGTAATTAGTGACTGGTATATGTTATACATTGATTTATGTAATTGTATGAATCCACATTATTACATTGAATGATATTTTGTGATGTGTTGACGAACTGTTATAAATACATTTTGTATTGGAACAATGAAATAATAAAACCTTTAAAAGAATATTTTAAAAAAAACCTGCAGCATACTAATCTATAGTACTCGTTGGTCATTTATGCCTCATCCTACACAAAATTATGAAAAGAATGTGAGGAACTGTAATTGGCATTTTGGCTGCAAATGCATCCTGAATTACAAAGCTGAGTTTCCATGGTAACTTTAAATCTGTCCTTGCTCTAATGTGGACCTGCAAGAGAGTATCGAAGTGTGATGTTATATATTTCATGAGCATATTAGACAACTGGTTCTAAACTGGGTGGAACAAACACAGGTAATCGCAGCAGGGACTCTCATTTGGAGTACGCGACACTAGCCCACTAGACAATGTCAGACCAGTGAATCTCAATTGAGTGATATTGTTTAGAGCTAGAAACTTGCATAAGAATGCATGTGACAACACCACTTTGGTACTATAAATTTGTAGGGCAAAAAAGTCCACTCTGTAGTACCGCTCTGCCCTAATCTGACAAAAGGAAGCAACTAACAAAAGAGACTTTTCTTGTAAAGGAGCAAAATGTGTCTGTCACTTGCATTAGCATCATCAGTGCAATACTAAATCATGTTAGATTGAACATCTCACAGCATGATTAATATTTCTTGTCCAGATTTTAGGGAATGCTGGGTACAATCTAAAAGTACCAATAACCCAGATTTGAGTGATTTGTCACTTGCTTCCTTTTGTCAGAGTAGGGCAGTGCTCCTGTCAAACTTGAATGTTAAATAGAAGAGTTACTTTTGGCATTTGCTATGCTAAGTTCAAAGAGTATTCAGTTCACATAAAAATTAAGTTGCATTTCAACGATGCAATACTATTATCGTTGGTGTTGAATACAATAGCAATAGTGTGATACACCAAGAAGAGGGTGATTATGAAAGATGGTCCAATTTAACCCTCTAAGTACCAACTAATCATAGTCCTACGTCTATTACAACACAGTTTATTGCCTATGGGACTAAGAGAGTTAGAGAGACCCTGTTGCACTAAAATTATCCCCTTGATCACAGTTACTGTATAAGTGGTTTCTTTCGCGGGGGGGTTTATTTTCGCGAATTGGGATGCGTCCGCGAATTTAACATCACGCGAAAAGGTTTTGAGCATTACCGCGAATTTATCCACGCTAGAAAATGTGTTGGAACTCCACGAGCAGAGTTGCGTAGGTGGCGCTATAAATAGCACACACAACGATACAGTGCGCGCGATGCGTGGAAGAATGTCCAGAATGTAGGTCAAATGAATATGGTCACAGTACTGTAATTCGCACATGATCAGGTGGATTACTTAGCCTTGCCTAGTTCTAGTTACTTAAAATTTGCAGACCGCGAATTTTACATTGCGCGAAAATGTCGGGACCCCCGCCGAGCGCGAAAATATCTGCACGCGAAAAAAAAAACACTTTTAGAGTAGATTATTGGCATTTGTGAACTCTGGCAGAGTAAGGATGTCCAAATTTGCCATGGAACTGCAGTCACCTAATGTTTGTGGTTTCATTATGCCCTACAATGCATTTGAGGTTTATTCAGAGCCTGTGTCTATTGTTCATACAATAGTCTTGGGTTTGCCCGAGAATAATTTTGGCTTGTTTCCACCTTCCTGGCCATGGTGAATGATGACAGGTGAACCTTATGAGTAATCTTTTCAAACGTGCAGCGCTGAGTAGGACTGCGTTAATTAGTCAAATTCAGAAATGCCAATGTATTGTGTATACTTTCCCATTGCATTTCCTGGAAAAAAAAGGAGGCATCTATGACCATCATTGAAGTTAGAAAACCAAGGGATGCGGAATTATTCCTCTAAAATCAGTATGGGTGGCAGGTATGGTAATAACAGCTATTAACTTTGAGGATTAGAGGTTACTAGCTTGACCCCGTGACCCCACCCCACTCTCCACGCTCTCCCTCTCCGTCGTAGCCGCACTCCCCGCCTCTAGGGTCCCATCCCATGATGCACCATCGATGATGACGCCCTCGTCCGACAGCTGCAGGCTAGGATCTCGCTGCAGCTGGTGCCTCCTGGCCTCTAGGGGGAGCCCTAGGTGGCGGTCCGAGGCCTCCAGAGGGAGCCCCAGGTGTCGGTCAGCGGCGTCCATCTTGACCAGCGTGTCCATGGCTGCGGACAGGAAGTTGGGCGTGCTGAGGTCAGCGTGGGTCACTCGCTCCTCGACCTACATGAAAAAAATCAGAACAAACACAGAAGAATGTGATAGGAATAACTCAAAGTTGATCAGCAATTTCAGCTTAAGCTAAGCTCAAGAGTCTATTAGTTTAAGAAAAACCTGGAGAAAAATTCAGCGCAAACAAAGAAATGTGAGAGCAAATAGTACAATAACTCTTCAAATTTTATGAATAATTATAATATCATCCATCCACCTTTTACTTTGCCTGCATCTTCCTCTGGTGTTCATCATCGATCATCGATCATCTTTCCTCCTGGCCAGATGACCGGCCCACCTCCATTTCTGCGATTTAATTTCTTATACTATGTCCCGTACTTTGGTTTTCCTTCTCAAATCCTGGTTTCTAACTTTGTCCCTTTTAGTAACACCAAACATAATTCTTTCAATAGCCTTTTTGGGTACTCTTAAGTTACTCTACCATATGGTGTACTGCAAAACTCATTGTAAAAAATGTTTTCTTCTTACCTGCGCGACATGCATATTCCTTAGTCTCTCCTCCAGACCCAGTGACAGCAGCTGGGCTTCAGTCGTCTCTACATCTCCAAAGAACTCCCTCAGCTGATCAGTCACAGGGGCCACATTGGGTCCCTCAGAGCCTGGAACACCCCCATGCTGGAATGGACGTGTCTGATTCTGGTAAGGGGTATTCCCCTGGCTAGTTGCCAAGCTGTGAGGGGATGGGCGGAAGGTACCACTGTGATTCGATGCATGGGAGTGTGTACGTTTATTGCCAGGAGAGGGATGGCTATGGCCAGATGTGTGCGCGGATGACGAATATTGATTAGGTGAGCGCACATCTGCATGCAACGAGTCCACACTCAATTGAAGATCTGCGCCCGGTTCAGCATAAGACCCAGATAGATTTTGACGGATTTGGTCCAACTCACGCTGGTCTGCATCAAAATCAATTTTCCCTGGTCGCATGGGCAAGACTCTCGACCGCGATGGTAGTCTTGATCCAGACTCCCCTATGAGGGGTGGAGACATTGGGGCGGAGTCATCATTGTCACTCTCAGTCTCGTTCAGGAGCGAGGTCAGTGACTCAAGCTCGTATTTCTCATGCGGGGTCAAAGGTCGGGGGACTCTCGATGTTGCCCTGGCATCATGAACCACGGGGGATGCAGAACGATGGCTCGCCGCGTCCGCGAAGTGGAGGTCGTCAGCCATCAGACGACTGACCCATTTCTTGGTGGCGTGCTGCGACGAGACGTGACTGGACCTGTCCTCTAGATGACCCAGCCGTGCGTAGTAATCGCTCTGCCGATCCCCTCTCAAGATCAACTCATCATCGCTGATCAGATTACCTGGGGTTCCCACATGCACACCGGCCAGCAGGCTGCTTAGATTTGGGACCGACTTTGCTGGACGGATGTCTGCGGCGCGGTGCTGCGATTTTCGTTTGTCGCGACTGTTGCGCCGCGCCCGCACACGGAGCTGCCCGATGCGGTTGAGGACGTCTTCGTACGGGGAGAGTTCGCGGGTGTGGTCGCTGCGAGGTGTGCTGCGACCGCTATGCGAGCTGGACAGCCCGATATTGAGAGCGTGCATGCGGTCCTGACTGGCGACCTGTTCTCGGTTCGGCCTCACCAGGGAGCTGAGGGCATGCATGCCTGAGACATGGTGATCTACCAGTCTCTGTGTCTGCTGAGGCAGATGGGAGGGGATGCCCCTGCCTGGATAGCTGTGCTGGGAGTCAGAGTGGTAGCCCGTCTGCCTCGGCTCCCCCTGCAGACTTGCGCTACATGGGGATTGCAGGTACACCTGATACGGCTGCCCAGTCAAGGGATCATATAGCATACAAGTCTGCGGCACTCCCGGATTCTGCAAATGTCTTGTTTGTCCATTCACCATGTGATGGGGTACATATCCCTGCGAATGCAGTGTATGAAGACTCGATGGAGGGGTTCCGTATGACATCGGAGTAGCTCCAGCGTTCGCATATGGCGCCTGACTCATTTGAAAATCCTGCACCTGTGATTGGTTGACCGGGTACAAGCCCATCTGTGATTGGTCACCGTGATATGTCTGCTGTGCAGGATTCATGTGAGGCAAGTATTGTGGCGGAATTGTGTGACTTATCCCCGGGGATGGGTTCGCATTCTGGTTTCTGTTCAAGTACTGTGGCACCGCCCCCATGGGCAATCCATCCTGGGCATGTGCAATACTAGGATACAATCCACTAGCATTCGGAGCCCCGGTCACTGCTTGTGACTGGTCATACATCCCTGCTCTTGGATCATGTCCAGGTATCGATGTGTAAGGCGTTTGTGGCATGGTTCCGTCAACCGAATCGACCTCCATCTCAGTCTTTGGTCTCACCACCCCTGTGATTCGCCCCGCCCAGAAGTCCTTGCTAGGTCTCATCCACTGGTCCTTCTCTCTCCCTCTATCCTTCTCCTTTATTCGCTCCTCCACCTCCCTATCGTCTTCCCTCACGTTCCCTTTCTCCTCCATCCTCATCTTTTCCTCTTCTTTCCTTCTCCTCTTCTCTTCCTTTTCCTTCTTCCTCCTCTTTGCGTCTTCAACTTCCACATTTTCCCCACTCTCCCCTCTCCTCTCCTCCCCGTCAACAATGTTCTCTTTTGATGAAGCCCTCCGCGACCTTTGACCTTTGTCCTGCTGACCCTCCATCTGACCTCCGACCTCTGGTTTCCGGCGGCCGATTCTCCTCAGCAACGGATCGTCAATCTCCGACTCCCTCTCTTCCAAATCAGTCCTTGGTTCTTCCACACCATCCCCATCCTTCCTCTCACGCGACCTCTCCTTCGGGTCATCGTCATGACGACCTTTGTCGCGCGACCCCACGATCTCTGATTTCCACGTCCTGGCTTGCAGAGCATCCTGCCTGGTGGCGAGATCCTCAGTGTCCAGAACACTCAGGAGCACAGTGCATCTATATCAACAAAGATAGAATATATCTATTGTAAGAATACCATCTACTCCCGTTAGTCATATCGTCATACCCATTACTGTGTCCGCCATATATTTCGATTGGGTTTTATTTTCACGAGACGGGTGCTATTTGCGAATTTAACAACACACAAAAATATGAATATGACGTGCAGGCATACATGTACTACTAGTACTAGTATTCCACGATCACAAATTTGACCACTCGCGAAATTGTAGAGAAGTAAAAAAAATTTGACTCGCTTGACTCACTAAATATCGCTAAATATATGGCGTATACAGTATATGGAGTATAAAGTATTATGCAGGTTGCTAGTTCTGCTAGTTCTACACAACGCAACTCAAGAGATAGTTTCTCTAGTCCCACATTGTCTAGCAGGCTGGTCTCAGGCACTCCCAAAGAAAGTTCTTGTTATGATAACTAAAGTTTGCTCTACTCCCCTAGTTTAGAAGTTGTTATGACAACATAACGTTCTAATTCAAAACCCTGTAATTATTAATAGTTATCTGTTCGAGCAGTCCTCTTGTCCATCTTTGAGGACATGTTTTCAGGACATCAATAGCAACATTACCTATGACGAAGACTTTTGGCCTTCTTCTTCCTCACTCTCTCCCCGATCGTCTCGGCATACTCGGTCAGCGCGACCAGGTCCTCGTCTTTCGGTGGACGATGCTTCCTTAAAAAACCCTCGACATCCTCCACCCACTGGTCCTCAGCTCTGTCTGCACTCCGACGTCGTCGACCACCACCTCGGTTGTCGCCGATGTCGTCTAGGAGGTCAGCGATGTCATACGGAAGGAATTTGAGTGTCTTTCCGCACCAGCGAGCCATCTGGGAAAGGAGGAATATTGTAAATGAACTGTGTGTGCCATGTGTGCACTTTTGCACAAGTTATATACAGTGAAACCTGTCTATAGCAGCCACCTGTCTATAAAGGCCATCATTTTTGTTTCCCTTGGGTGGCCACTATAGACAGGTTTCACTGTATAAACAAACCCAAGCTTGATTTGGTGTCCCAATTTCATGCACTGGACACTAATTTGCACACTGAAAGTGAGGAAATTGTGCTTTTCTCTTCATAAACTTTTTATGTTTTTCCCCTCCAGCTTGGTAGGAAAAAAAAATGACAGTAAAATGCTACGAAAAAATGACTTATTTTACTCAGTAGAAGCTACATGTAATAATTTCTGACGACAGATGCTAGTTGGTGCTGATCATATAGTTGTTTCTTGACTTAATGAAATTTCTTTTTTAATCTTTTTCAAAAGAAAATCTGGGCTTATACAACCTACAATAGTATGTAACAACAGACACCAGTTGGTTTCATCCAGTCTGTTTCTTGACTTGATAAGGTATTCATTAAATCCTTTTTAAAAGGAATATACTGTACTGGGAAGACAAAAATCCCTTCAAAATGTGATCGTGAGCATTCTTCTTGCCAATGGTCTTAACTTCATGTATTGTCCATTTCAGAAACTTGATGAACGTTATTTGTCCTCATATGATCCACATTTGGAGTAATAAGTGATTAAATCGCAAATTCTCAAATTGTTCGGGCCGAATATTTTGAGGATTTGTGATTAAATCACTAATTATTCCAAATGTGGATAATTTGAGAGCAAATAACTTTCAACAAGTTTCTAAAATGGACAATACATGAATTTTAGACCATTGGCAAGAAGATTGCTCACGATGACATTTTGAAGGCATTTTTGTCTTCCCAATACAATATATTCCCTTTAAAAGAGGACTTGGGCTGGCCAATGAATCTTACCTTGTCATATAACCCATAATAGTTTCTGACAACGGACAACAGCTGGCGCCGATCATCCAGCTTGTTATTGTAGATCTCTGCCTGTTCTTCCAGATCTCTCATGGCACTCCTCAAATTGGCCACAGCGTGACCGTCGTCATCACTGATGATTGCTAGAGCCTGGTCCTGCAATTCAATCGCTAGGCTCAGCTTTTCCTGTAAAGAAATTAGACAAAAAGGCAACGATTAACAACAGCAGATAATAGCCACATCATAGCCAAAAGATGAGATTATTTTTTAGAATACCAACTTTGCTGTAAATGCTAAGATACAACAACTTTCAGAATCTCTCCCTGGGTTATCTTTGGTCGACTGGATCTCTGATTTTTCTCAAACTCTTTTTGTCTCTCTTACCTTACTACTTACAATTGAATATCAGATTCAATTATCAGAAATGCATTGACCTTTAGCTACAAGACTAATGTATGAGAATTGAACAGCAAAATACAAGGGGGCTAAGTTTGAGAGCTTTTGGGAAACACTTACCTCAGCTAATGATGCCACACCCGTCTCGAAGTGATTACATAACATCTCCGCCCTTCCCAGTGAGTCGGCCACCTCCAGCTTCTTCAGTCCAACAGCTCCCTCTTGTGACAGCCATTGAGACAACTGAGGGAACGAACGGAAGGAAACAAGACGCGAAGATATACAAATACTGCGAAAGGCAAAAAAAAAGGTGTCGCTTTTTTATATCCCTAAACAAGTGGTCTTAATGTACATGTTACTACCATAAAGGTTTCAATAAAAAACATTGTACCTGAAAAAGAGTTTTCATATCGATATGTGATCTTTCAACATAGGTGGCTGCTGGAGTAGGTTTCTTTTGGGTGTATTATTTTCTTTCACAATCACTTTGTGGGTATAGTCAACTGCACAATACAAACAGTGACTATAATCACAGTCATTTTTAAAACCCAAATAAATGTGCAATGATCAATGATTCTTCATAATGAAAATATTTTCATCATACCTTAACTCCTCAAATTGGCACCTCTGCTTTAAATTGTATTCTATAAGATAATTTCAATTTTTAATGATTTTATGTACATTCCATTTTTAGGATAAGAATGTTTAGGGTATTTATTTAAAGTGCAGTCGATTTTAGTGCCAAATACTCATTTGTGCTAATCAAAGGCTCTGGGGGTGTTTCACCAAGCTGTACGTAAGTTGCGAACGACTTTACCAACGACTGGTGATCCCTTCTTGTACTAAATGCGAGACCACACTTTATTGATTGAGAATTTGATTTAGCACCAGAAGGGATCACCAGTCGTTCGTAAAGTCGTTCATAAGTTACAAACGGCTTGGTGAAACACTCCCCTGATCATGTACAAGTTGAAAATAAAAAAATAAAAAAATAAAAAAAATAAAAAAGTGTCTTACACTTCTCATCTCCTCCACCAAGTCCATCCTCCTCGCCTCGTCGCTCAAACGACCTTCGACCTTTGACCTCTCAATTCCCAGACGCTGCTGAATCATCGTCAGCTTCTCACGGCAGTACTCAGCCAGAAGGCGAACCTCGCGGAAGACGGGCTTCTGCGCGACCGCGGCGAACGTCTCGTCGGAATCGGGCTGAGCAAGTTTGGAGAGGATGTCGCTACAATGATGGCTGACTACGTCTATGTTGAGTTCCCTGGTTAAGAATTATAACATAAATAATTAGAAGAAAAATCTTGGATAAAATACTGGCAATGATTATACTTCTGTTGCTATGGATTCTACTGTTACTAGTGCTGTTACTGTTGCTGTACACATAGCAAAAGAAAGAGTAAATAAGAGATGCGAATTGAATTTATTTTCGAATAAAAAATTTAACAATGCATGAATGTAAATGAAGATCGAATGTGAACACATGGCTGAATAGCCTCGCTCAGCAGAGCCAACATGACACAGCTGTTCTTCCAGGGGTCCAGAGAGAGAGAGAGAGAGAAGGGAGGTTGAATTTAAATAACTACATAGGCACAAAAACAAACATAGAAAGTGAGATAAATAGAGTAAGAGAGACAATGACAGAGAGAAAATGAGAGAAAGAGAAAGAGGCATAGGCAGATAGAGGTAAATATAAACAAAGGCAAAGATATAGCACCAAATAACAAGAGTGATCAGAGAAATGAGAGAAAGAGATGTATGAATAGTAAGAGAAAGAAAAGGACAAATACAGACAGAGAGATAGTGGGACAAACAAAAGAAGAGAGACAGACAGATGCAGGGAGAGGGAGAGTGAATGAGAAAGATAGAGTTATAGAGAGAGAGTGAGAAAGAGAAAGAGAGCGAGAGATAGAGGGAGAGAGAGAAAGAGACGGTGAGCGTGAGGGAAAGTGGGTAATAGAGAGAGTGAGAGAGAAAGAGAAAGAGAGATAGAGTGAGAGAGAGAAAGAGACGGTGAGGGTGAGGGAAAGTGGGTAATAGAGAGAGTGAGAGAGAAAGAGAAAGAGAGATAGAGTGAGAGAGAGAAAGAGACGGTGAGGGTGAGGGAAAGTGGGTAATAGAAAGAGTGAGAGAGAATGAGAGGAAAAGAGAGAGACAGAGAGAGGAAAAGTGAGTAATAAAGAGTGAGAAAGAGAGAAAGAGAAAGATAGAGAGCGAGAAAGATATGATATGATATGATGTGGTTTTATTAACAACAACAACAATAATATGAGTATTTGTACAACAATATAAATACTTAACAAATATAAAAGAAGAATTATCATAGATATTTTAGTATAGATCTACTTATACAATCATGTATAGGCGTTGCTAATAAGGACCAAAAAATAGCACAAGTGCTAGTCGAGTCCTGCCCTCATAGTTAACATATTTGGCAAGATATCATTTCCTACACCTATATTGACTAGATTGTCAAAACTCTTTATACAAAAAGTAATATAAAAAAAAGTGATATATGGATGTGCGTATACTATCTCTACAATGATATACAACTTATTGAAGACATTTACTAACAATGGGGATATAAATGATATAAATCTACATTCATCTATTTCGAGTAGGGTAATTAACTTAAGAGAAAGAGAGAGAAAGAAAGAGGGAGAGAGAGAGAGAGACATTTCTTCACCTGAAGACGTCTTGGATGAGCTGCTGCATAGTGTCACGCTGGTTGTCTAGATCTTCCCTCGTCTTACCAAGATCAAAGCTGCCAAGTTCCTCCAGTCTGTTGAAGGCATCAGGCAGCTTTGGGATCATCTCCTCATACTGGATAAAGAAAGGCTCCACCATCTGAAAAGAAAACACAAGAGCAACATGTTTGTGAGACACATCAGTCAAAGCCAACACAGACAATACAATCCCATCAGTTGTACACCCATTTGACTGGCTGAATCACAGGACCTGGGCCATGTTGCATATAGGTTTTCAATTATTGTAACTTACCATCAATGGTAGCTACCATGCACGGCAACAGCCAATGAGCCCTCATCATTGCACCTGTTGCCATGGCAGTTACCATTGATGGTAAGTTACAATAGTTGAAAACCTTTATGCAACATGGACCCAGTCATTGGGTTCGCGCAAAAGGATGTCACATTTCCAGGCATGGGCCCTTACGACTGCAGAATCGCAGCAGAATTCTTACTCAAGCTATATCGCCTCACCATACCAATATCTGTTCGATTGCTCTTGGGAAGTATACTTCCAGTAAGAGTTTGGTACGTATTTAATGCATGCAATAACGCACAGAATCTGTCATTTTGACCCTCGTAAACCTCGTAATATTAAGATTAAAGTGCTGTAAAATACCACCAATCACTCAAGGCGATGTTTTTGCCTACCTCAACATTGATTGTGGATGGACTAATGAAAGAATGAAAAGACAGAAGCAAGACGATGGCTATAGAATGTTCGTGAACCTGAAGTTCATATCCCAAGAATTAAAGGTGAAAAAATTAGAGCGCCACGCGCATTCAGATTCGGAGAGCTATATGCAATAGGGAAAATTGAGTCATCTGCTGTGGCCATTACGTGTTGCACCTCTCTTTGTATGCGTCTCCATATCTGTGATTCTTTCTCTGTCCATATCTCTCTTTCTCTCTCTTTTACACATCATAAATGCTCTGAATGGATGTCACTACCAACTCAAATAGTTACCCATCTTCTTTTTCATCTTGCTCCCTATCTTTCTGCATATTAATGCCCCCCCCCCTCTCTCTCTCTCTCTCTCTCATTCTCTCTGTCTCTCTCTCTCTCTCTCCCTCTCTCTCTCTCTCTCTCTCTCTCTCTCTCTCTCTCTTTCTCTCTTTCTCTCTCCTTTTCTCTCCTTATAAATGATAATCTATTTCATATCTGAACAGGCCAAGATTTTGTTGTGTGTATCTATAGACATCTCTCTCTCTCATCCTCTCTCTCTCTCTCTCTCTCTCTCTCTCTCTCTCTCATTCTCTCTCTCTCTCTCTTGCTCTCTCTCTCTCTCTTCTCTCTTCTCTCTCTCTTTCTCTTCTCTGTCTATCTCCCTTTTTCTGTTTCTAACTCACCTTCCTAAACTTGACCCAGGCACTGTATGAGTACTGTGTATACCCCCTAGATCAGTTGTCACTAGGCTTTTTCTCTCTCTCTCTCTCTCTCTCTCTCTCTCTCTCTCTCTTTACCTCTCCCTCCACTGTCTGGGTGTCTGTCACTGTCTCTTTGTCTGTTTGTCTGTATGTCTGTCTCTCACCATCACTCACCTTCCTAAACTTGACCCATGCACTGTGTGAGTACTGTAGGTACCCTCCCAGATCAGCAGTCACTTGGCTTTTATCAACGTGGTTGTACAAATCCATCTCATCCGCGACAGTTGTTGTCTGGAAGAAAAATATACACAGGTTCATGTTATACCTGAAAGATATGACCCAATAACATCAGTATCAGCCAGCAAAATATTGTGCAAACCTAAAAAATGAAATTATCAGGGTCACATTGTAATCTGGGAGAGGTTCCAGCCTTTGCCCCTTCCCAACACACACAAAAATCATACTTTAAAAATGTACAAAAATCACGTTCTAACTGTGACATGCAAACATGTCTCATTAGAATAATTACATTTTACATGTGAACTCCACCTCTGTTGGACCATTCCACATTGTAAAGATGAAGGAGCAAGAGCCCCATTCTGAATGTACAGGCTTTACATAACATATGTGCAACAGGTGTTACATAACACTTAACATATTTTGACCACCGTACATCAGATGAGACTATGCAGCTGTTACAGTGTCCTTGGTGGGCATTTTACCAGACAGTACATTAACATAAAACAACAGTGTCCAGACACAGAGCTGATTGGCTAAAAGTACTTTCTTTTATAAACTATTGAATGTTCCCAGACAAGGGGCAACATATGGTCATGTGATGCCACTCCATACGTTGATTGGATGAAAGTGATGGTCTATGTATTTCCTTTAAGCAATGTCCAGTCGAGAGAATATAAAGTGGACAGGATGTGCTGACTCTACAGTCCGCATTCCTTAACTATTTCTTGATGTAGAATTCCGATTCTCAAATTGTTGTTTTGCAAGCCGGAGAATCTTTACTTTCTCTTTTAAGTAATCATCTAATGATTGGCATTTTGGTGGTGCCCAGAGTTGAATAAATGAAGGGCAATCACAGTAGAAAAGGCAGTTGATTGGGAGGAGAGGCCGAGTACGGGCCTACTGCCGAGCGTCATCATGAAGTTGTGATCATCCGTATACTCGGAATAAAACCAAAAGGAACTTGCTTTGTACCAAAGATGCGGTGTCATTTGATTTCTCGATGTTTGCAATCGGCGGTTCAACCATCTACAAAGCCAGTGGTAGCTTTGTCACACTAGCTAAAACTTGAAAAGCGATTTAGCATATTTTTACCAGAGATTGGAAGTTCTCCAGTTTCTGCTTGATTCTATGCTTGGGCATAGACAGAAGACTGAAGCGCTTTCTTGAATCACAGGTTTTACACAAAAGACAGCAACGCTTTCTTGTATTGCATACACAGAAAACTGTAGCACTTTCTTGTTCTGTATATGCCATATATTAAGTGAGCCTGATTTTTCGCGAACCAGGACTTCTTGACAATTTTGTGAGTGGTTAAATTCACGAATACCACCCGACTTGCGAAATTTGTGAAAGTAAAAACTCCGCGAAATATATGCTCCCTATTGCATATAGCAGATATCAAGTGTTATATTCCACATACTTAGAATGTTGCTATATGATTGGTCAAGAGTTGATCACGTGATGAAGCGTAGTTTTTCCCATCTGATCACCTGAGCAGAAAAGTTCGTTACACTGTAGGTGATAGTACTTTTTTGAGAAGGAAAGTTCGTTACACTCTAGGTGATAGTACTTTTTGGTTTCGCTGATCTCTTCACTCCTCACAGTCCAAACGCGTGATAAATATTTTGAGTACGCGCGAAATAAAAGTGCGTAGCTCGGACTATCGGCGCAGACGACACCGCGGTGCGCGCGCGGAAATTAACATTTTTGGTTATAGCGCGCTGCACCGCGCGCGTACGTACAAAGCAATGCAGGCCTTCCATTTCCCCCACACAGTACTTCACCAAAGCAAGTGTGCAATTCTCTACCACCTCGTACCAAAATTGACCTTGAATTTCACTTGCCTGTAATTTATTACAATTAAAGAGTATTCTCGGAGGACCTATGTTCTCACCGATACCGCACAGGTAAGAGAATTTTGATTACTTCTTGCTTTTCCGTCAAAATCTTAACAATTTGCATCACCATGTCATAGTGTTCGTTGGAATTTGTAGAGTCTATATAACGTTCACAAAGTCAATTTGCTTCCGGGTTTCGGAGCGTCGCGTGAATATGTAGCCGCACCGACACGAATGCTTTTGTACGTTAAATTGTCATTTATTTTATAGATTGTTGGTATCAGATGTGGAATATAAAGCAAATAATCAACTCTTGGTTTCAGGCAATGAGACGAACTATCACTTCCTCGGCGATCTGAATGTATACGCTATCTTTCCTCAGCTAAAAGCTTCGGAAAGATAGCTACATCCAGATCGCCTCGGAAGTGATATTTCGTCCCATTACCTTCACCGACGTTGATTATTTGCTTAATATCACCTTGCGATACCAATATTTGATCGATTGCTCTTGGGAATATACTTCCGGTAAGAGATTCTGCTATTTCGACCCTCGTAGTATTAAAATGGAACGGTTGTTATATGGACAAAGCACTTGAAAAAAATACCACCAATGTGCCTACCTCAACATTGATTGTGGATGGACTAATGAAAGAATGAAAAGACACAAGCAAGACGATGGCTATAGAATGTCCGTGAACCGGAAATTCATATCCGAAGAATTAAAGGTAAAAAAATAGAGCGCCACATGCATTCAGATTCGGAGAGCTAGATGCGGGAATTCCGTATGCAGTATTCCATACACAGCAGACTGTCAGGCTTTTTTGTTCTTACCTGGAAGAGAGTTGAGGGGATGTGTTTGTTTTTCTTCTTCTTGCTTTGTCTGAGAGCCAGTAGGGTCTGTGTATCCTTCAGGCTCCTCTTGTTGATGGGCTGGATCAGGTACAGCACAAACGGACCAACCACACTTGTCGTCTCAGCCTAGGGAAATGGTGATAAAACAGCAAAACCCAAATTATATCAATGATAATAATAATAATAATAACAATAATAATAATAAAGATAGTAATGATGATGATGATGATGATGATGATGATGATGATGATGCTGATGATGATGGTAATGATGATGATGATGATGATGATGATGATGGTAATGATGATGATGATGATGATGATGATGTTGGTAATGATGATGATGATGATGGTAATGATGATGGTGATGATGATGGTAATGATGATGGTAATGATGATGGTAATGATGATGATGATGGTAATGATGATGATGATGATGATGACGGCGATGATGATGATGCTGATGACGATGGTGATGATGATGATAATAATGTTGAAAGTAATAACTCTCTTGTTGATGGGCTGGATCAGGTACAGAACAAACGGACCAACTACACTAGTCGTCTCAGCCTGGGGAAATGGTGATAAAACAGCAAAACCCAAATTAGATCAATGTTACTAATACTAATACTTATACTAATACTAATACTAATACTAGAACTAATACTAATACTAATACTAATACTAATACTAATACTAATACTAATACTAATACTAATACTAATACTAATACTAATACTAATACTAATACTAATACTAATACTAATACTAATACTAATACTAATACTAATACTAATACTAATACTAATACTAATACTAATACTAATACTAATACTAATACTAATACTAATACTAATACTAATACTAATACTAGTACTAATACTAATACTAATGATGATGGTCATTAAAAGGCTGGATCAGGTACAGCACAGATGGCCCTACCACACCGGTCGTCTCACCCTGCAAAGCACAGGGAAACAAATCAAAACCTCTTTTACATACGTGTAGGGGAACAAGATCAAAAAGAATTGATTTGAATAGAAGCACCCTGGTGAAAATTTGAGGAAAATGGGACGTATAAAAGTAAATTTGTTAGACCAGTTCTCTCAGTATAATGAACAACTTCGATTCATCAGGCTTCACTGAAAGGTACTTCTTAAAATACTCTTCTACATGTTCTGATTGGTCCAGAGGGCTTTGGTAGTTACCTGGAGGCTGTTCAGGGAAGACTTGAGCATGGAGATGAAGTCCAGCGATGAGAAACGCAGGTCAGCTATGAAGGCAAAGCCATGCACCTTGGTTGTGGGACTACAGAGGGAAAATGAAGGCAAAAATATTGTTTCTCAACTAGTAACAATTTAGTGATAATTCTCAAAAAAACGCACCAGAGTTGCAGCAATGAATGACTGTACAAAGGCTCTTGACTCTATGCTTATACCAGGGCCTTGTTGCATAAAACTTGCCATGGTAACTTTGCTATCAATGAAAATTTCTATGGAAACCTTGGATTTGATTGGCTGTCAAAGCTGTGTTCCCATGGTAGATACCATTGATGGCAAGTTTTGTGCAACGGGGCTCAGATGAAGACAAAGTGGTACTGTAATACTAGTGATTTTTACGAGAGTACCTACACTCCAGCTCAAAGGAATTGGCATAGGGAAAGGGAAAGGGAAGAAAGGGAAGGAGCAGCAGTTTTAAACCGCGATATATTTTGTCCAGTTCAGCATGAAACATGATGCTGTTTCGGCTAAAGCATCGCGTTTCATGCTGAACTGGACAAAACATACCGCGGTTTAAAACTTTCTCCTCTTTCCCTTTCCCTATGCCAATTCCTTTGAGCCGTAGTGTACAACATACTTGTTAGATGTTATTTTTGCACACAAGAAATACTTGTCACTTCTAAACAGTCTATCATATGCATTACAATCAACAACACAACCCGAACAAATCATTAAGCATTGAGATGCGCATTGGGACGCGTATTAGGACGCGTATTAGGACGCGCATTAGGACGCGCGTTAGGACGCATTAGATGTCAAGTGATAGTCCGAGTGTAACGCACTTTTATTTCGCGCGTACCCAAAATATTAATCACGCATTAGGACTGTGAGGAGTGAAGAGATCAGCAAAACCAAAAAGTACTATCACCTAGAGTGTAACGAACTTTTATTCTCAGGTGATCTGATAGGAAAAACTACACCTCATCACGTGATCAACTCTTGACCAATCATATAGCAACTTTCTTAGTATGTGGAATATAATTATTATTATCATATTATTATCAAGTGGGACAGATGTATCTGGGACATATGCAGTATAGGGATTTAAATGGGTGTGGACCACACGGCTATACACTATTGCCTCACCTTGTGACGTCAATGTAATAGCGCAGGATGCGATCCAGCCCGCTAGCTTTCACCCGAGACTCCAGGATCTCATGATGCTGAGACGGAAAGGTCACCAGAGGTCGTCCACTCTGATCCCGACCACCTAACAAAAACAACAACAGAGATGGAAAACGGTGAGATTCGTATTCCATGAGCACGAGGAAACTTAACAGTAATTTGCTTAAAATTAAAAATATTCAATTCATGTTCGCTAATGACAATGGATACATAGTATTTACGGTAATCCCCAGTGAAAAAAAACACACCCAGGTCATGGTCATGTGACATAGAGTACCGAAGTGGTGCTGTCATACATGTATGAACATGTTGTCAAGACAATTGGCTATAAACAAACTCACTCCAGTGAGAGGTTTAGCTGTCCAATATTGTCTATCGGGCTAGTGTCCGGCATACCCAATTACAGTCCCTGTTGTGATCACCGCTGCTTGCTCTGCTCGTATTGTTTAGGGCCAGTTGTCTTGACAATAATGCTCAAATGACGTCACACTTCGGTACTCTATATGGTTGGAATCATTGTAACTTACACATACCATCAAGGGTAACTTCCATGACAACAGCCAATGAGCTCTCATTATTGCACCTGTTGCCATAGAAGTTACCCTTGCTGGTAAGTTACAATAATTTACAAAGCTACAGTACATGTATGGCTCATGTTTGGAGTCCAGAAAATGATTGTGAACCATGCATTGATTTATTCAAGGATGTTTAAGCACATGGATATACATCACTTTGAATAAGGTTTGATGCCGCCACTTAATATTCATGACTAGCAGCTGCTCTCAACAATATGATGCATGCGCGATTGCGCCACGTTCACCTGGATTTTATGATAGGTCATACACATTCCTAAACATGCATACATTTCAGCTTTCGCTGCTGAACTTTTAATTTTGTCACTAAGTGCTTGTTATGTAGTTAATAAGGACAAGCGAATACAACATTTGATATTTTTTAGATGAAAATACTAACTTGGGCGCAGCTGGGCACGTTTTTCACGTTACTTGTCCGGAAGGAAAATATTTGAAAGTAACGTTTCATGCAATTTTTTAACGGAATATGATGCGGAACATTGCGAAATTGAGACTTTTGTACTGTAAATTGATATCACGTTCAGAGCCTTTTTGCCATATTGTAACAATACTCCTCGATTGAATCTTTATAGATGCATCGTAGGTATTACATGTCACAACTGCGCAAGTATATGGAGTGAGGATATTTCACCAAATTCTTCTGCGCATCCGATTTTGTTTATACGTCAAATCCAGGCAAAAATCATCCAGAGAATTGGCGACTTCGAACATGGGAGATCAAAGAGAAAATCTTTGTAAAGCATTCTTTCGTGACTAGAAGCAGAGTACCATGAATCTGCATTAAATAAATGGCTGCTGGCACTCCATGTGCTTAAACATCCTTGATTTATTGCACCACCCACTAGCTCAGAGAAGTTCGACAGTCTTAACGACGATACTTATAGGAAATAAATCAAATAAATATAGTTTATTTTATATAATTGAAAGCAATTTATGCAGCTCACCTGCCATGAAAGTGTTCAGTTTTGTGTTTTATGAAAATCAAATTTCACAAAATTGACTCTCTCCTGACCTACGAAATCGCCTAAGGGAAAGTGGCTTTGTGTGTACTGTGTACATCACAGCCGGGATATGCTTCACGCAGCTACAGTATAGAGATTAACTGCAATCTACACACAAATGTTCACAATGACTATTGTGTATCACACCTGTTAATCCACTAGCAACTGCCATCACAGTTTTTTTTAATGCATGATGCTTCTGGCAGAAAAGAAGCTGCGGATTGGCATGTGTGATGCACAATAACCCCTTCCTTTTCTTATACAACCTAAAGGCCGTTTTGGATGACAGTAGGGCATATATTTGTCCCAGAGAATAAGGTGATTGTTTTCACCCTAAATTTCGCTTTTTCGGAAGTAATATATTGTTTGAATGTCATCCAAGCTCATTGTATGGCTTATAAGCTTTCTGTAGATGAATATTTTCATATTTACATGTAGGGATTTTCTATGAATATCACCTTTAAATATGTCTCAGGAAAATTACTGCAAAGAAATGTACATTCTTTGGTTCATAACAAAATTAAACAAGTATCATAATGAGATATTGAAGACAAGATAGCAATTGAAGGTTGAGTTTTTTAAATTGTTCCAAGAATTCATCCATGATTTGTCCATTTGTGCAAAATCAACTTGTTGGCTGTGTTCTACTTAAAACTGTGAACTGTGATGTCATGATGACATCAGAGTCATGTGACCTACCTGAGAGAATGGCCACCTCGCTGAGCATGAGCTCCTCCTCCGGCATCCTGGGCGTCGGCTCCAGGCGGAGCAGCTCACCTGGAGGAGACAAACAAGATTAAACTTAATCCTGATTAACAATGCTCATGATCACAGAGTAACATGTGCAAAAATGCCAATAACACAGGAAGCAGGTTAAATGGACATAAACTAACAAGATTAAACTTACATGTAATCCTGATTAACAATAATCATGATCACAGAGTAACATTTGCAGTAACACAGGAAGCAGGTTAAATAGACATAAACTAACAAGATTAAACTTAATCCCTCCTGATTAACATCAATCATGATCACAAAACATGTGCAGTAACAGGGGAAGCAGGTTAAATGGAGACAAACAAGATTAGATTTAATCCTGATTAATATTCATCATGATGATATTGTAGCATGTGTAGCAACATGGGGAGCACTTCATCTGAAATGGACACTCAAACATTATCCTAATCATGATTACATTAAAGCTGCCAGCCACTGGTAATTCATGTAATCGCGAGCTATATGCCCCCGGCCCGCGCAGCAGGCTAGCTAGCTAGGCTAGATGTTCGGTACGACGCGATGCTTCGTCTAGCTCGGTGAGCAGTCCACCAAGCACGCATCCAGTGATAGCGCTAGCGCAGGCTGCGAATAATTATTTTCCGAACGTGTAGCCTCTGACTTCGGCCTTCGCGTTACTTTCAGACGTTTTCAGACACATTCAGAGATTGCTGGACTAGTCCGACGAACATGCATGACGTACGAGGTTTGTGTACGATTGAATGGGGCTTACGGAATCGCACACGTTACAGTATCTCCCAGTTGCCTGTGCCTTTAACAGGGGAAGCAGTTCATCGAGAGACTAATACTAGCAAACCAGATTAAATTTTATCATGATTTCATCACAAAATGATCATACATGCAATACACAAACAGATTTTTTTTTCTTACACTGAATAACTTTAATTCTAACTGTGCCTTCATTTCACTTTGACCTCTTTTATTTCACTTCCCTTCATTCGCTTTTTGATTTATAATACCATACGATCGTCAGGATCCTGAAAATATACAGTTTTTGACATTTTTTTCACATCTCTTAAAACCTTCCCAATTCTTTTGTAAATGTTACGACAAATGTATATTTGCGACACAATTCATGAATGAATTGGAGATCAGTAGCAGAAAAATAAAGAAGAAATTGTGTTCCAAAGAAAGTGGGAAAACTACCAAAAAGTGGGGTGACTTGACCAAACATTGACTGGTCGACTATTGTCGCAACCCCTGCATTTGTTTCTTTGTCACTGTCATTAAAACGCAGGTCAGATTCAACGCAGAATTTTTAGAGCGTGTTCATTAAAAAAATTACAATGTAGATTTGTTCAAATTTGATGAGTTTTCTTGAAATAAAGAAAAAACTCAACTGGTGGCTAGTGGTACTACCTGTCCTGCTAAAATTTAAATTCTATTCAGAGCTTTTGTTTGTTCATACATCTTTCTTGCTGTTTCTTTCAGACTTTATTGTGCAGATTCATTTAGATCTAATTATACTTTTACCACTGTATTAAAAAATAAACTAGCACACTAAAGATTTCCCTTTGACTCCAGCATTAACAGTTAATCAATAAACCTAAATTATACGCAAATACACCGTCACTGCACCTGTGGCTGCGGTTGGCCCTGTTTGTTTACGGCCGTGTGACCCACGTACGCAGCGTGCAGCTAGCCGTGGCGAACGGCCTACGGGCAAGCAGCGCAGCGGAACCGTGCAATAGTCTTGTGGGCGTCGGTAGCAACAAACCGAAATCGCGTTGCAGAAAATTGATGTCTCCGCTACCAAAAACTATCATGAATTTGACACATTAATACTCACAAAAATGATGGTTATCCACTTCCATCGTGTCTCTGAACTAGTTATCAACTAGTGTCCGTTCAGTTCATTTGCTTCTTATTTGACGATCCATGGCAAGGCTCGGTATTTTGGTCCCAAATATGCGTAAATAGTGTTTCACCTCTCGGTTATTTGCATACGAAATTCGAAGAATTAATTTTACGACCAAAGATTTCTGTCGCAGATGGCGCTACACATTCAGTCTAAACTACATTGCCGTAAAAAGGCAAAAGATCAAGTCACAGGCACAGACGTGCTAGGTTGTTCCGTAAATCCGGAATACCAATAGAATTTTCCTTACTCCCTGAGATACAATAAAAAGATCACTTAGATCGTTTTCTAAACAACCCCCCCCCCCCCCAGCCATATAATCATATCTTCTATTCATCGGTAATTGCCCTACATGACACGAACTTGTTGAGTGTTAGGTCTACTTCTCTCATTAATTTTGCTCCTCCCCCCCCCCCTCTCTCTCTCTCTCTCTCTCTCTCTCTCTCTCTCTCTCTCTCTCTCTCTCTCCCCGGCCCCCCTCTCTCTCTTTGTCTCTTTTTTTCTCCTTTCAAATGATAATATATTTCATATCTGAACAGGCCAAGATTCTGCAGATCTATAGACATTGTTTTCTGTAACCGTAACTGTAAACAAAATAAACGAAAACCTATGTGACATGTGTATTCTTTGTCGACCACATACATTTAGTAAATCATTATGTCATGGTGACAGATAAGAACAGCTGATAACTAAGAAGTTGAACAAAATACATGAATGCACAAATCTTTCATGTGCCGCTTGTGGAGTTCCCCATTAACCCTTTTGTGCCAAACAAAGCGCTGTTCTAAAAGATTTCTGTGTATTCCCGTTGGGGAAAATGCACATTTGGCACACATAGGATTAAAACACACGAAGTCCACTTTTTGTCTAGCCGACAAAACTGCCCTTCGTTGACAAAAGGAAGCAACTTACAAAAAAGACTTTTCTTGTAAATAAACAAAATGTATCTGTTACTTGCATTGGCATCTGTGTGATACCACATCATGCCAGGTCGATTATCTTGCAACAAGATGAATATCTCTTCTCCAGAGTTTGTCTCTATGTAGGGAATGTTGTGTACATTCTGCGAGTACCAATGACCCATGCAAATTTGGGTAATTTGTCACTTGCTTCCTTTAGTCAAAATAGGGCAGAAAAGGTTCAGAGACAGTAAAAATATGTTTTTTTTTCTTCACCCTCTCGAGATTCAAGTTGTTATAAACTCTTTGTGTGCCAGATAAACTGCTGCTCTATGGGATTTATGTATCGCCTATATGAAGAAAGGCACATCGGGCATGCAAAGAGTTAAAATGGTGTTGAGCAATAATATAATTGTTCGGCAAGTATGACAATTATTATCATTTGTCATAATTCGGCACGAGTGTAAACGTAAATGTAAAGAGATAGAGATTTCGTTTCATTCATCCATTTGTCTTGTTTTTTATAAAATAATCGTGAATTATATTGCATTAAAATACTTATTATTTGTGGCTGACGCTCAAAAAGTAGTCAAAGTGCCTCTTGGTCAAGTCTCTTAACTCTTTATGCACATTTTGTAACAAGAAATACACAGCCATCCCATGAAGAAGCATGTTGTCCGCACGGGAGGGGTTAAAATAAATAAGTGACATCTTGAATAATGGTACAATGAGTATTATCATTTACGACAGATCACTATTCCTTGCACTTTCCCCTCAAACAACAACAATCATTTAATATGATTCCAGCATTCTTTATTTTCTCTTTCTTTCCAAGAATATATTTTGTAATCGATGTAATTGAGCTACTCATCCATCGCATTGGATAAAGAATTTATATTAGTATGCCTAGGTTATAGAACTAGGTTTAGAAGTTAATAGTCTAATAAAACTGAGACGAAATTGATCGGCCAGTATTAAAAAGAGTAGGCCTATTTCATGCAAAAATCAACACATTCTTCAATACTTTTACAGCAATGGCTGGAATTGAGATAATTTTTGGCGCGGTTTTCAGGAGTTGAATTTTGAAAACGAGTCGAAGGTTTTGACCTAAGACCCGTACGATCAGAAACTGTAGTCGGCCGATTCCTGTATTTTTTAAAAATAAAATATCATTTTGTTATTATTGGTTTATCAAAAAAATAATGTTATTATTATTATTATTATCATTTTGTTAACTTTAAGTCAGTTTTCAGTATACTTTCTACTAACTTAGCTCTCGGCAAAAAACTGGTATTGAGGCACGCAGTAATCGATACCAAGCCTCCGCCAGATTTCTTTGTTTTGTTTGTTTCTTATACTTTTCACCGTTAGAAGAAGAAGAAGGAGAAGAAGAAGAAGAAGAAGAAGAAGAAGAAGAAGAAGAAGAAGAAGAAGAAGAAGAAGAAGAAGAAGAAGAAGAAGAAGAAGAAGAAGAAGAAGAAGAAGAAGAAGAAGAAGGAGGAGGAGGAGGAGGAGGAGGAGGAGGAGAAGAAGAAGAAGGAGGAGGAGGAGGAGGAGGAGGAGGAGGAGGAGGAGGAGGAGGAGGAGGAGAAGAAGAAGAAGAAGAAAAAGAAAAGAAAAAGAAAAGAAGTCAGTTTCGGAAAGTGTTTTCCAGAATAGGCCCACATCCCAGAATACCATAAACAACTGCACGTATCTCATATCTGAGAGAGCTTTTGGACTTCTCAAGTTTCAATTCACATTCTAATGTATATGATCATTCAAACTGGAAACTCAATCCGTAGGCAAAGGCCTAAATTATAAATGCCTTCACCACGCCTGATTTTGCTCCATCATCCGGTAAATGAAATTCTAGTTTTGAATGAATGACAATTCTTATTGTCGCCCTCTTTCGTTTTGTCGTGGATACCTAGACTGGTAATAAACCTGTCTTTTCCATTTCAGCGGTTCATCAATACACACATTCCTTCGCGATTAGCAGATTAAGTGTATATGGCTTCAGGTTTGGTTCCAGTCCAGACAACAGCTGTTGTGTTAACTGTTATGTTGCAAGAGAGACGAGGGGAACTTTCTCGGCATCGTCGTAATTTCTCTCGGATTTGAGGATATTTTCATACATTTCTTAGTTACTGGTGGAAGTGGATGGTCACTGGTGTGGGTAAGAATTCAGTATTTGATTTCCTATTTGATTTTAGATGACTTACTTAAGAATTAGCAGGTTTGGAATGTTTTAAGATTGAGACAGTCGTTGACGTTGACGGTGATGTTGTCGAGTGCCTGGAAATAACTGGGAGTCTAGATCTAGTCTGCAATCCGGATTGGATCTACGACTACAGTATAATCTGCATAATGCTGTGTGTGTGTGTGTGTGTGCTAATGTGTCCGATGAGCTTAAAGGGGTGTCTTCATTTAGACCGATGTGGGCGAAATAGCGAGTTTGTTCTGATCGAGTTAGCTAGCCAGATCACGAAATAGCTAGCTATTTGCGTCTTCATTAGCCAGATCAGGCAAAATAGCTCGCTATTTGGTTGAGAAAATCTTGGGCTAGAAAGCTAGTTTGCGAACTAGCTCGAGCTAGCTCGGAACGTCTTCATTAGCCTGAAAATTTCTCAATCCAGGCATGCATCAGTGCCCATGAGGCATTGTTTATGTAATAGGTTTTTATACGTGTTTGAATGCGAGCTCACAACCGAAGCCATGCAGTCATGGCCTATTCCCGTCGCACACTTGTGGAATATGCGAAACTCAGGATAATTTATGCATCCTGAGTTTCGAGCTTACGTATCCCAAGTTTCGAGCTAATGAAGACGTGGTTTCAACTTGAGGCTAGTTCCCGGATCAGCAAAGTAGCTCGCTATTTCGTCTGATCGGGCTAACGAAGACGCACCTATTTATACAACAAGTGGTACATTACGGCGTTTGTTTTGGTCATAGCTCGCAATGCATGGTATTAGGGCATTCACACATACCAACATAATATACAGTTTAAGTAAGATTTCAACATCATGCATCAATACTTTGACCTTGGTCAGAATCTGCAAGAATCTTCATGATTGGAGGAGGCAGATTAACCCTAGACAGGATTAACTGTCTCATTCGGGGGCATTCTTCAATCAAAATGACATTTTTGGACATGCCCCCAAATAGGGCGTTCAGAGGAGCCAGATGCAATCTCAGCGGATCCAACGTCCTATAGAGACTGATTTTTCGGTCTAGATTAACCCAAACTAAGTAGAAGAACCTAGATGAAGAGAATCTCATTATATAAACACAAATGTCTTGTTCAATGATGATCAAACTAAATTGATAACACGATTTTGGAAAGCCCAAGCCAAGGCATGCACAATGCGCGCATTAACTTTGGGGTGCTTAGCTTTCTGGGCCTACTTGCTTACATTTTAGAGAGTGCGCGCATAATTTTGTGTTAACTCGCTTCACGGCACTTGCTGGCTATTGAAATTTATTAAAGTTGTGTGAATGCATGCAAGAAAAAGCATTTTTGTAACTTTTTGAAGATAATGCTAAATTTCGATTAGAGTTTTGAGTTTGTATTACAAGTCCATCTGTGAGTTTGTATGCTTGTGCTACATGTACACTCTAGTTCAAAGGAATTGGCATAGGGAAAGAGAAAGGGAAGAAAGGGGAGGAGCCGCAGTTTTGAATCGCGGTATATTTGGTCCAGTTCAGCATGAAACATGCTTTTTAGGCTAAAGCAACGTGTTTCATGCTGAACTGGACAAAATATACCGCGGTTTAAAACTGCGGCTCCTTCCCTTTCTTCTCTTTCCCTTTTCCTATGCCAATTCCTTTGAGCTGGAGTGTACATGGAAACCCCCATCAAATCATACGTAATGAATGAATCATGCATGTGTGTGACTGAATGAAAGTGAGTGGAGTGAATCATTCATGACTTCAAGGGATAGTTTATCCTGAAATTAAGTTGGTTTCAGTAAAAGCAGAAATAAAAAGAAAATAGTGAAGGTTTGACGATCATCCATCAAAGGATAAGAAAGTTACGATGTTATGAAATTTCAGTTTTGTGATATCACATGCTAGGTGCATGTTGTGTACTGCATGATTCCATACATTGCTCTTTTTTTCCGTTTTTGACACCGAAATATTTGTTTCATAGATGTACATGAATGTGTGATGCGTGTAAAAATGTGTTTATATTGATCAAATGCACAGGTAAAAGGATGCATCTTTTTGAGAAAATGCACATTTTCACAAAAAATTGTACACAACATACAGTGTATGGGAGAGCACCTGGCACATTGTGTCACAAAATCAAAATTTTAAAAGATCATAACTTTCTTATCCTTTGACGGATACCTGCCTGATACACTCAGTCAGTGTTGCAATATGATAAAGTATGTTGAGTAAAATGAGTGTAGTGCGTTAAATACATATAGGGTGTCAGGGAGCAAGACTGCATGACAAGTTCTACATTGTAGGCTGTTACACCTGTATGTGTTAAAATCTTAGCAGTAATACTACCAGCACATTAACCATGTATACAGTGAATGAAGATACGGCTCACAATTAAAATCAGTGCTCATTTACAATGAATGACAGTACATGTCTGTACACTGAGTTTTATTAATTTCTCTATGTATCACTACAAGTGGAAACATCAAGTGATCATTTTTAGAGAAAGTATAATTAGATATAAATTTAGTATGAAACTTGTTGTGATCTTAGCAGGGCATAAAATTTTGCACTCAGATCACCCATATTTTGGGATTTAAACACATTTTGAGGAGGTCATTGCCTTATGAGTTTGTTTTTTCCCCTTAGAACCCCTGTATGACTCTTTTAAGAATGTGCTTACCGTAGTAGAAAGTATTTATTATGATTTATATTTGTACATTTTGAGTTTTGCAGTCCTGGATTAGATCATTTTTTATGCACTTTGTTTAAGCAATGTGTTACTAATGCTAACCGTAAAGCTTGTCCAAGGTTTGTCTGAGTAGCAACAACTACCAGTAGTAGGTTCAGTATGCAGTCCACCAATTGAAACTGAATCATGAAATGGCTTATTGCAAAAATGCAAACACGACATGCAATACTTCTGCAACTGTAGGTAGGCGTACAATTCAGTACATGTATGATAATTATTTTAGGAATTTTTATGATTGAACTATTCTGTACACATTATTAAGGAGTACTCCATACTGTATGTGAAAGTATTTTTTTTTGTACATGATTGCCATGTGACTATTACTGTTCTTCTATTGTAAGCATTCACAATAGAGCACAATAAACACTTTCTAGAGGTCTGAGTCAGAAACAACAAAGCTTTCTAATTGAAATTCCCACAGAGAAGCTCTTAAAGTGAAAGCTTTTGTCTAATGGGAGTATTTAAACTACAAACTGTACATACTGTACACAGTAGGCAGGGAGTTAACTGACCTTTCAGACTCGGTTTAACAATAGAGAGAGAATCTACTGAACAATTACATTATAAGCACTCTGTGCTTACTGCTTGCATTTCTATTGTTCAGTTACATGTAATTCCCTCTCTATGGAAGTACACTCATTTGTACAGTATGCTGTAAGGTGTTTGTAAAATAGCTGCTCTAGGTTCATATTATATACAGTTAAACCAGGGATGTGTTAGGAAAGGATATGAAACAACATTCTCTCTTTGAGCCCATGCGTGGCACCGCCGAAAAATTGCGTGGTCTCAGCATGTGCTTTTCACGTGTTTTAACAATAACGAACACGATTGCCTAGCAACGGTTTCTCAGAGAGAACAAAAGAAATGTAGAGTCTTATTTCGCTTGTCCACTTCTGTTGGATTGCATCAATACTTTTGTGAGGAAAAGAGATATCAGCGAACAAAAATAAACAGTTTTTTAAAGTAAAATATCTCATTTGCACGCAAATTCACGCAAACTCTGTTAATGAAAGTAAGCAGCTTAATATATGATTTTGATAATGATTGAATCCGACATTTCCGGAAATCTCCGGAAAGTGAAGAAATTTGTTAATTATGTAAGTAAGAATATTATCTTATATCTCCGTTTGTGCATCATTCAACAATTATTTAGAAGAAAAACGAATACAGGATCTTTAGAGGTGTTGCCCCTTAACTTTCTTGAAAATTGCAAAAAAATGTGATAAGAAACACAGCTTCGAGAAACAAAACAGGCAATTAAAGATACTGCTTTCCAAGTTGACGATAGCAAAATGACGGTGCCGCGCATGGGACTTCAAAGCATTGCAGTGATTGTGGAATGCTTTTGACATTCATTAGCACGCTTTAGTATCCATACAGATGTTTGAATATATTATGGTTGAGTTGTCCCTCCTTCCTAACACATCCCTGGTTAAACACAAAGTTAGATGTGCAGCACAAGGCCTACCAGATACATATGTACATAAAGTATGCCATTTTTTTTTTAATGGGCATGACAGCAGAAAGGGCATATGTTCAACAATAGAATTGTAAGCAACCTGAGCATGATACACATGCATATTTTATGTGTAGATTTCATGTGTACAATTCTATTGTTCAGCTAAATCTCTCTCTATAGAAGTGCACTTTATGCTGTAAGGTGTAAACAAAAATAGAGATCTATTCAATCACTGCACATGTGTACCATGATTTACACAAAGGTAGGATGCACTGCACAAGCCCTACCTGAGTGAAAATTGATTCCCTCTCTGTCATGGGCATGACAGAAAGGGAATTTGTTTAATAATGAGCTATGTAGATTACATGCTTACAACTCTATTGTTCATGTAAACTGCAAGAGTAAATTACATCCAAACAATTCTATTGTAATTGTGTGCTAATTCTCTCTCTGTACATAATTCATGCTGACAGGTGTTTTTAGAAATCTACTCAGAACTATGCAAATTTCATAGAGGAATGTGAATTACACAAAATACATGTAAGAATGTACTGTACAAGGCCTATCAGAGTGAAAGTGCGCACTGTATACGAACATGTCTGTACATGTACAGTGTGTTTTGTATGGCTTGGTTTTTTCCCTATTGTTAGTGTGCATAAAGAGAAGGAAAACACTGACCCCATTGTTGGTAATTATTGAATGGCCTTTTCACAATGCTATTAGAAGGAGATGAGCTAGGATGTGCATAAGTGTCCTGTACATGCTTAACACCGGTGTATAGTGGATTTAACACTTCAATACCATACTACACGTGCACATGAATCAATAACAGTACATGTGAAGGATAATAAGACTGAGCTTAATGCTGTTGGTAATCAGTGTATCAATGGCTTTTACACAATGCTATTTAGAAGGAGATGGGCCAGGATATGTGTGTTCATGTAAACATGCGTACATTATACTTAAAAATGACACTGTACTACAGATGATGCACCTTAACTCCATCAGTAACTCAGTGTACGCACATACGTACAAATATACACTGTTATGTATGTAATTGCACATTGCTACTTCAGTTGCTTTTGTTCATTTGTATCTAAAAGAGGATGATGACAATGAGCCTATTGTGGTATACATGCTATTACATGTATGCAATGTTTTGAGAAAGGAAAGTAGGGAGGGTAGTTTGTATACAAACTACACTGTAGGCCTCATGTGGGTGTACAGGTGTATTCTAATTACTGTACTGTACATGTATGTGTGCACAATGGGTGTGACACAGTGTCTGTTATGATTAGGGTTCAGATTTGACTTAAAATGTATGACTCATGATGTGTGTGGAGAAGTTCCATTGTGTTACAACAGTACAGTGCACATGCATTCCCACTTTGAATAAAGGTATTTTTTTGTTGTTGGGGTTGTCATAGTGTCATGCAATAATATGAGAACTTACAGAGATGGATTTATCTTTGTTATTACATAGGGTTACCTCCATGTACATGTGCAGTGTATGTACACAGGTACAATAGGTGTACAGGTGTATGGTAATTTGTGTACTGTACACAAATGGGTGGGGCATTCATGAATAACTGTTTATTTTGCCTACCGGAATGTAGATCAAAGTTTCATGATGGGGTTACTGTAGGGTGTATTATAACATGTTCAGTACAAAGTACAACTGAACATGTACAGCCGTGTACATGTACATGTATCATAAGGTACACACATGCTTGTGTATGATAATTATTTGTACACAAATGGGTGTGACAGTTACTATGTAGTGGTGACTTAGAACTCACCTTGAACATACTGATGCACATGTAAGTACATTTAACATGCTAGAACTGCAAAGAAAATGTTTATTTTTGTGCATTACCAACATGTGCATTGTGGTAGAAAGAATTTAACTTGTTTGTTTCATAGTGTAGTGAAACATTTCATTAGATACTGTGAGATCCATGGAAATTAGAATACACTGGGGACCACCCTGACATGTACTTGTACTGTACATTTGCTTTACATTCTGTAGTCTCTCTGCGATGGTCTGTGACTATGAGCGAAAACCACTCATGGGGTGTTACTGGGTGGTGCATGCAACTACTGTGTGATATTGCACATCCCTTTTTTGCTATTGTCATGTGTATGCAGATGATATCGCATCACAATGACAGAGGTATAGAGTACGTGTTAGTACTGCTCTGTTGATTTCTGTGTGTTGTGCTGTGTAGGCGGATCGAGCCTGATTTTAGGGGAATTCCTATATTTTGCTTTTGTACTGGGTACCATCTCTCCTCCATTGGACTTCTGCCAATCTGCCAGCGAATGTTCCTATAGAACTTTGGATAAGCTGGGTGTGCCTGTCAGTGCCAGTGTATAGTCAGTGTATGAGTAAGTGGCTGTGAAAAAAAAAAAGTTTGGGGGCTGAGAAGGCAATAATAAGCCCCTGAATCAAAACATCAGGACACTGTTGTACAAAACTAAAGATTCCCTGTGAGAACATATTTTATCATCTACTGCAGGGCTCTACAAAAATTTTTTTTACCGCTTGCCCTGTCGGGCAAGCGGTAAAAATATTTGCTTGCCCTGGAGGAAAAACTGCTTGCCCGTTTTTTTTTTATTAGAACCTTTGTTTTTCACTAATTTTTCTGCAGAAGCGGCATACCTTATCCTGCCGAATTATAACATACTTTACAGGACAACTGAACATAACAATAGGTATTTACACAGAGTTTGACAAGTTACTAGTGTTTGTTTTTAATCATCCGAGTCCATCATGTTTAGCACTGACTCTCCTAACTATAGTACTCTTGCTTTCACTCGAAATGAAGCACACATACGCCTGACCTCCCTTGATATATAATTGGGCATGTTGGGAGCAGACTCTGCTCACTACATGTAGGCAGGTATAGGACACTTTCACAAGACTAGAGGAATTTAAAAAACACATATTGATAACACTGACTACACCACATTGCATTGTAATTTGTAGGTGGCAAAGCTTGTCATAATACATGTAACTCATAAGCACGCTGACAGGATTATAAACAATCATATTTCAAAAGTAAAATGTCTAACCCTAGACAACTTCTTTGCCGTTGAATCGTCCAAAAAAGTGATTTCTAGGTCTGCATTAGCGTCCGTTTAGACCCTATAGCCCCGGGACGGCTAGGCGGCTAGCTACCTGTGACTAGCCGTATAGCCGTAGGCTGTCGTGGATACACTTAGTTATGAACTAGCGCCATGATCTCACAGTTTCGAGCTTGTTAATACAGAAAACCTTAGAGTAATCAGCCCGATATTTCTGGGTAGGGTTCTTGGTAGATGTGCTCATTTTGCCGTTTCAAGTGTACTGGTAGCGATCAAAATCATGGGCAAATCAATTAAATCATTGCTGCTCCACGGCAGGTATATGTGCAGAACTCATACAACAATCACTTACACACGTTTTCACATTACAGTCCCATATTAGTAATCCACGTAAATACGGTATGTGGACACACAAATAAACACAGCTGTTACGAAAAATTTCACATCGAGCGCGATGTCAGTGATCTCACTCCAATTTCAACTGTGTTTGCCTGGTTTGACATGATACGAGACACATTCACATTACTTTTCTCGCATATGCGTAAGAACAATGTTATTTCCATATTTTGGGGTGGAAAATAACCACTTGCCCGGACGGGCAAGTGTCTTTGAGAAATGCTTGCCCGGGCGTCATTTTCACTTGCCCCGGGCAATCGGGCAAGTGGGTTTGTAGAGCCCTGTACTGTTAAAGTTGAAATATTCGCGTTGTGGAAATTTGCGCGCATTTCGCGCGGCGTGTATTTGGCGCAAAAATAAAAAATGCGCAAATTTTGTCAGAGAACAAGAACAGAAGGAGTTATGTAAGAGAAGGATGGAAAAGAGGGCAGGAGGGAGGCATGATGAAGGGAATGAGTGAGTATGGTATGCACATGAAGGATAAATGGTTTTGATAATGAGAAATAATATTTGGAGACCAATGGAAACATGTGAGGGAAGAGGTGATGCAGGAATAAGGCAGAGCTGGGACGGAGGTACATTGTACGATGAATAACTATTATTATTGGTGTTTTTGGGAGGAAAGAGGGGGTGATATGGTAAAGAAGTAAACACATGTCAAAAATTGTCCTTTTTTTCCCTCTGGACTATCGATATCTGGGCTATCGGTGATCGATACAATTTTCATCGATTCATCCCAGGTAAATGCGCGACACGCAAATTCTACGCGATACATTTCTTGCCAGCTGCTTTTTGGCGCTTTAGCGGAAAATCATTGGGCGCGCTTCCGGAACTCCCACGGTGTTGCGGTCGGGACTTTGCGGAATCTATTGGTCCCCTCGGTGAAGTGGAGGGCATGCGGTACCATAGTACAATAGTACCGCAAGCCCTCCACTTAACCGCGGTGCAAATAGATTCCACAAGATCCCTCATGGTCATGAAATATTTGTATATTATTGACATTTTTGGGAGGAAGGAGGGGGGATATGGTAAAGAAGTAGATATGAATACCGGTACTGGAATGAAGAATACATGCTCATGTTAAGAGACCCAAATAAGATGAAAGGAAAGAGGTGAAAGCAGGAATGAAGCAGAGTGAGGAGGTAGGGAGATCAACTCAATTGGGGATGGAGGGGGCGGGGGGGAGGGGGAGTAGAAGCGGGTGATGAACTTGAAGGGAAGGAGAGCATGATTACTGGTACACCTATGCAGATAATAATGGAAGGGAGGTACATTGTATTCATGTATGATAAGAGTTTGGGAGACGTACCTCCCAAAGGAAAAAAAACAAGAGTGCAACGGAAGATGAGATGTACAGGAATGTGGGGAATGAGAGAGGAAAAATAAACTGGGTGGGGGATGGGGAGAGAGAGAGAGAGAGAGAGAGAGAGAGGGAGGAAGAACTACTGCTATACACAACAGCCCAAAGGAATTGCCTAAAAAGCATCATGTTTCATGCTGAACTGGACAAATTATACTGCGGGTTTAAAACTGCGGGTCCTTCCCTTTCTTCCTTCTCCCTTTCCCTATGCCAATTCCTTTGAGCTGTAGTGTAACTCGGGTTGTACTAGTTTACCAGACACAAGTCTTTGAAAACAGGCTGCAACAGAACACGTGTACAACATACATTGCCTTCTCCTCAGCTGGGTGGCAAAGTCTGACACAGGAGCCCCAATTTACCTAGATCTGAGGAACATGAGAACCAATGGGAAACTTGAGAAACATGTCTAGACAAGAACTTCTTGCTTGAACCCTGCAACATCAAAACTTGTTATTCACTTCCCCAAAATAACTTTTGATCCGAGACTGCTGAGAAGCATTATCCTTTTTTTTCCTCTCAAAGAACCCAGGTTCACATTTAAAGGGTGGGCTTTTATCAGTGGGAAGTTTATTTAAAGGGAATAAGAAAGTCCTTCAAAGGGTGATCGTGAGCAATCTTCTTGTCAATGGTCTTAAATTCATGTATTGTCCATTTTAGAATCTTGCTGAAAGAAATTTGCCCTCAAATGATCCACATTTGGAGTAATCAGTAATTAAATCGCACATCCTCAAAATGTTCGGCTCGAACATTTTGAGGATTTTCAGGATTTTAAGGATAACTCCAAATGTGGACTATTTTAGGGCAAATAACTTTCAACAAGCTTCTAAAATGGACAATACATGAATTTAAGACCATTGACAAGAAGATTGCTCACGATCACCTTTTGAAGGGTCTTTTTGTCTTCCCAGTACAGTATTTTGACTGTTTTCAAAATTGACTGTTTTGTGTAGAGGCAATAGATGATAATCTTTGCTGTGAGTAATAAGATTGATCTGTTAAATAATAAAGAGTGGAAAACAAGATCATGTAGGGAATTGAACCTGTGATCTACTGCTTGGTAGTAACACTTTCCATCAACTCCTGCTTGGCTTATGAAAATGACACAATACTTACATACAGTGTAGGAACCAGTATCTAAGGCTTCATTCTCATGCTTTCATACATTTGTCTTATATGCATTTGACCTAATAGACAGTCAATCTATAGCTTCTTTGCCTACCTACTTTACAAAAAGAAGCTCATTCACTAGATTTTTAGATTCTGACTAATTTTCATAATTTGAAAATCATTTGCATAATATATTATGGCTCATTTGCATAAAATTTTGTTAAAGCTCATTTGCATAATGCATAAAATTTTGTTAAAGCTCATTTGCATAATGCATAATTTGCTTCAACCTCATTTGTAGTAGTGTTCTTGTAGTTTGGAACACTAAGACCATACATAAATTTTGCGGATTACCTACATGTACCCTCTTGCTTCAACCTCATTTCAGATGTTGCTCCTGATATGTTGGAATACCGATACCATACATGTTTCCTTCTAAAGTATTTGTGAAAAAAGAGATCATTTTGGGGAGTGCCAAGCCTTGTTTTGGTCCTGTACGTGAATACGGTACTTAAATGTCCCCTTTTCCCACCCTCAAGCTTCCTATTCCTAGCATTGATCAATAGACACACAGAGACGTCAAATACAGATGCCGCAAAACGAGATGTAAACACAATTATGAGTGGGTCCTTTTAAAGGCTCGCTGAAATCTCACTTTTGGCATTTCTGCTGTGGTGTGTTGTATGAGTACTGTAGTCTATAATCAGACTTGATTCTCTATACTGCTGCATACATGTATCTGGGGAAAGTCATCCCATGATGTATAATTTTAATCTTGTTTGCAGTCATGTACATGTACTTGTACGCTTCAGGACCCTGTTGCATAAAACTTAACTTACCATTGATGGTAACTTTGTTATCAATGGCAACTTCTATGGAAACATTGAGTTTGATTGGCTGTTGAGCAATGTTACCATGGTAGTTACCATTGGTGAAAGAGTTACCATTAATGGTAAGTTTTATGCAACGGAGCCCTGGTCTCATAACACTAGACTGCAAGTGAATATGACTCTTAAAAATAATTCCAGATGTTGCTTCCAAGTTTCATGACTTTCACAAATGCGCTACCCTGTCTTTTTAAAGAAAAACGCTGGCAAAATGTTATTTTCTTTGCTGTACAAGACATGTTATTCTGACCAGCAAATCAGAGCTCTCTTAAAGAATTTCGATTGATATATATAAAAACTCTGTTGCGATTGATTGAGAGCAATCACCACTCTTTAGAAGGTAGGGTCCAGGGATTGATTATCCTGAGACACTTTGAAACGCCGCACGATATTGCCTTTTTGCATTAACCCCCTGAGTGCCACAGGTGCTATGAAATGTGTAATACGTCAACAGGATTTTCCTGGCTTGGCATTGAGATGGTTAAAGCGATTATCATCACTCAAATATCGGATGTAAGTCGATATAAGTTTAAATAACTAATGCTTACCGTCATGAGGCTACATGTCTTCTACTTCTGTGTGTAGTTTTCAATTGTGCACAATTTAAGCAATCGTGTCAACTTTATTTTGGAAAAAAAGAAGCTCAGACATACTTTTAACATGGCAAGTTATGAGAACATTTTGCTGTGATCAGCGCAGCATTTGACAATGATAAGCCAGAATTATGGGAAAATAGCCCAACAAATGCAGTAACAATGCCTTGCATTTCCACCCCCCTTGTGACTTTCTCACAAGGGTTTGTGGCTGCAAACTGCACTGCTCTACTCTGACTAAAGGAAGAAAGTGACAAATCACTTAAATCTGGGTTATTGGTACTCTTAAAAGTGTACCCAGTATTCTCTACATATGGCCAAAATCTGGACAAGAAATATTAATCTTGCTGTGAGATATTCAATCTAACATGATGTGATGTTGCACTGATGCCAATGCAAGTGACAGACACATTTTCCTAATTTACAAGAAAAGTCTCTTTTGTTAGTTACTTCATTTTGTCAGAGTAGGGCAGTACAGCACGCGAGGACATTGATTTGTTGACTGACTCCGCTGCTTCCCAGCTGATCCTACATATCGATGATGGGAGAAATGGTGATGACACCGACTGGTACCCCATGTACTGTACATATGTACATGTACATCTAAGGTAGATGGCAATACACTTCTTAATCCTTACAGTGTCATGCTTTGAAGACACCATTGGGTTTCTACACATACAGTAAATGCCAATGGTATGAGCAGGGAAAAAATAAATTCAGAATTTTTTGGGGCTGCTTTTTGAGCACATTGGCCGATTGGGCTGCAATTTACCATTGTGTGACTTTTGTGTCTATGGGAATTTTGGGGGCTCTTTTAACATTTTCCAGGGCTTTTTCAGGCATTTCGGGGACGAAAATCGCCCGAGCCCCCGTGAATTTCTCCCCTCACATGTACATGTTGGTAGATTGCAGTACACAAAGAACCAGGCCTTGAAAACACCATTAGGTTTATACACATCTTCATGCCAATGGTAAAGGGAGAGTTAACCCTTACATTACTAGGCATTCAACATCCATTGACTTACTACACATCTTCATGCCAATGGTAATGATAGAGTTAACCCTTACATTAACAGGCATTCAACATCCCATTGGCTTACTACACATCTTCATGCTAATGGTAATGAGAGAGTTAACCCTTACACTACCAGGCATTCAACATCCATTGACTTTCTATACATCTTCATGCCAATTAACCCTTACACTACCAGGCATTCAACATCCATTGACTTTCTATACATCTTCATGCCAATTAACCCTTACAATACCAGGCATTCAACATCCATTGACTTACTACACTCTTCATGCCAATGGTAATGAGAGTTAACCCTTACATTACTAAGCATTGAGAAAGATGCTTGTTAGATGTAACATGATATTGCAAAATATATTTACATTATGTGTAGATACTGTATACCAGTACATGTATACACTATCCAGCAAGCGCAATTATATGATTAACAGAAAACAATACAAAAAACACAGAATATCTGAAAGCAAATGCACTGTGGAAAGATATTGAAAAAGGAGCTTGTAAGGAGTTCTGATGAAATACATGTTAGACAAAAGATTTATAAGAAGAATAACAGTGTTCTTCGGTAGTCAACATCTCAATTCTGATCTACCTGTACTGTTCATGTTTTCCATCAAGAGGTAAAGAAGTGTGCTTAAGTAGCTTTTAATCCTTTATATGCATTTTTGTAATACAGTTTGTCTGGCATTCAAAGGGTTTAGGTAAAAGTTGTGAGAGTCGGCCATGACGGTGTACTGGTAATATGGGGGAGTGCACCCCCTGTTTGACCTCTGAAAAATAACTCTACCTTACACGTCATCATCACAACACTTTACATGCTTGTACAGGTAGGATGGAGCTTTAAAGTATAGGCCGTTAAAGACAGCCCGTCCCTTTTTCAGATCACCACAAAACCATCGAAACATTGGCAAAACATATAGAGAAGTGTTAGCAAGCTGTATATTCATAATTTGAAAGTGAAACGTAGTGTAAAATTCAAATAATGCATGTAAACAATGTCTGATTAATAGTCTTTACCTCAGGCTCTTAGCAGTTTGTGTTGAAATATCTGCTTTATTGATTAATCTGTTTATTGAATTATAAAACGCATTATGAAAAAAAAAATGTTCTATAGAAGGAATCATCTCCAAAGTTTGGTAATTACTCATAAAATTAGGATTTCACACTTGCATAGTAACCACATAGATGCTGTAACAAAGACTAATACTTTTTTCGTAGTATGAAAAAAGGCGGTTTGAAATTTTACGGCTGAAATTTTTACATAATATACAGAAAGCTTCAACATACTATATTCTTAGAAATGGTCTTGAATCACACTTTCTTCAATTTACGATCGTGATAGACGATTTCAAATTTTAAGCTCGCAAAAGGGACGGACAATGTTTAAAGTGGGCCATGATGGTGCACTGCTGATAAGGGGGAGTGCACCCCCTGTTTGACCTCAACAAAATAATACCACTTTACATGTGCATGTACAGTGTACAGTAATCATCGCAACCATTTACATGCTTGTACAGGTACAAGTATATTTACTGTAATGTACATCAAGAGCTAAAGTATAGTGCTAAAGTAATGTAGCTTTAAAGTATAGGTTGTGACAGTGGGCCATGACGGTGCACTGGTAATAATGTGATTGCGGGTGTGTGATTGCGTAGGGTCTACACAGCCCTTACAGCACAGAGTGGCGTACACTTAGCACAGTATTGTATGTAGAACTCTGTATCATAGGAGCTTTATGGCAGGGAAGTACTGAGGTGTACATGTAGGTAATGACTTTGATTTGTGTGTGTCGAATCAGAGTACACCTACTATTGCGCGATAATATGCATTGTATAGCAATGCTTGCAATACACATGTATGCAAGTATTGATTTTTTTTGTCAGTGTAAACAAAAGTATCATGCAATTAATGTCTGTCTGTTGTAAATGGTATTGTAGTGTGTATGACATACATACATGTACAGCTGGATGATATGAGATGGCTTGATTTGTTGAATGTGATTGCTAGTATGGCTTAATGGTAGTAGGACTAGTATTATGAGTTGATTGTAGAAATTTGCGTGATAAATTCATGGAAAGTAGAAAGTAAGTGGGCCTGAGCAATGATGAAAGACTAAATGAGCTCTGAATAAAAATGCAAACATAGCAATTAGAAATATTGTCCTTTTGAAGATATTATATCATACTCTTTCTTTATCTAAGAACAAACACATTTTCACAGCCAAAAAATATACACTACAGCTCAAAGGAATTGGCATAGGGACAGGGAAAGGGAAGAAAGGGAAGGAGCTGCAGTTTTAAGCCGCGGTATATTTTGTCCAGTTCAGCATGAAACATGATGCTTTTGAGGCTAAAGCACCATGTTTCATGCTGATCTGGACAAAATATACAGCGGTTCAAAACTGCGGCTCCTTCCCTTTCTTCCCTTTCCCTTTCCCTTTGCCAATTCCTTTGAGCTGGAGTGTATGCAAAGAATTTAATTTCAAATTTGCAACTTTAAAACACGTTCAAACTTCACCTGCACTACACCTGTAGTGTTGTTATGATCTTGTTATGAATCTTGTTATGAATCTTGTTATGAAGTGTCAATTGTACCTTTTGAAGTATAATTAATTAATCTATAAAGTGGACAAACAGTAATGAAATGTATTATTGTGAGTCTACAATTAATTCCCCACAATTATTTCATGCTATTGTAGTTTGAAGTCTAATTATGTGTCTATATTTTGCTTTGTCTCCCTTTTTAGACCATTCTACAGTGGTGATCTGAATCGCAAGGACTTACATGTAACTCCAGAATGACATCCTTTCATGTAACCGGATTTCTGTACTAGCGGTCTTAGTGCTTCCGAGGAACTGAAGTGAAACTGGAGATTTACGACTGCACTAGTGAAAGTGAAAGTGTGGTTTCTAGTCACCAACTCTGCCCATGAAACCAGCCCCAGATGTAGATATGTGTGCAGTTATATGTATTGATTTGTGATGAACCAAAGTGCAACCGGGGCCTTCGGTCGGCAACGGTGGTAGTGAAATGAACCCTGCATCCGTATGTACTGTGGTGTGACAAACAAAATTGAAACTCTGGCTTTAGGATTGCAACATTGATAGTGAAACCACCTCCGATGTAGATCTGTCTACAGTTCTATGTATGTAGATGGCTACAGTGTACCGGTAGATCTTTGCACATATTGGTCGGCCGCTCAGCTATCGTTTGGAAGTCATTTGTCAATACCCTTAACATCGTGCGCCGTGCCTCCATTTAAGCAGGGGTCCTTGGTAAACACCATCAGCATCGTCAAGGAGGGATTGGGCATCCGAGGGCCGCTTACACCGTAATTGCTCCCCATTGAAGAGGAGGAGGAGGAGGGGGGAGGACATCAGCTGGAGAGGCGAGGAGAAGGAACGTCCACCCAGAGAGACAGAGAGAGAGAGAGAGAGAGAGAGAGAGAAGGGGAAAGGGAGAGAGAGAGACATTTATGGAGCTACTGTTCGGATGCTGAGATGCTCTGAGGATTTCATGAAAGGGAAGGTGAGAAATTAAGGTAGTGTGTAGTTAAAAGTAGCTTTACAGGCACAACTACATTGTATGTAACTTAAATAGGAGTATGAAGAGAGAGAGAAAGAGAAAGAAAGAGAGAGAGAGAGAAAGAGGGAGGGAGAAAGAGAAAGAGGAAGAGAGAGAGAGAGAGAGAGAGAGAGGGAAGGAAGGTAGGAGGGAGGGAAGGGGGGAGGGAGGGAAGGGGGCAGGGAGGGAAGGGGGGAGGGAGGGAGGGAAGGGGGGAGGGAGGGAGGGATCAAGGGAAGGGGGAGGGAAGGGGGATCGAGGGAGGGATGAGGGAAGGAGGGAGGGAGGGAGGGAAGGAGGGAGGGAGGGAGAGAGGGAGGGAGGGAGGGAAGGAGGGATAGAGAGGGAAGGAAGAAAGGAGAGAGGGAAGGAAGGAGGGAAGGAAGGAGGTAGGGAAGGTAGGAGATAGGTACATGCAGGAAGCAGGAGTTGCGCTGCTTTGTATCTTCATGTAGCCCCTCCCCCCAAAAATAGGTTAATACAACAAACATCAACACGTAAATAAATAATGACACATTTGTATTACGAACAGGATCAGTAAGTATTAAAAGTGGATAGAACAATTATTTGCGAGGGCTTCTTTTCATACCACGTAGTGCATTATGGCCTATTGAGGACAAATCATGTTCACAGGGGTTCTTTTACCAATCATTGGGGCTGCTGTGGGGGCATTGCGGGGGGGGGGGGGGGGGGTGGGGGGTGGGGATGAATTCCCCCGAGCCCCCACATAATTGTTTCATTGATCAGCGTAACTCACTTGATCTCTGCGGCCAGTGGTCAATGAACCGTCTGGTAGTGACTCACTAGTATGTCCAGCCCGGGGGGATAAAACTGACATGCTGCTTTCTAAAGCAGCATTTCGAATCAGCGTTTCTACACACACTGATTCTACAGTGTTGAACATTGTGGATCAGATACTGTAAAAGTGGAAATTCTTTCGCGATTAATTTTTTGCGCTTGGCATGGTAAAATGAATTTCGCATGTTTTTAATTTGGCGGGTTGTCCAGCCCTTTGGACAATCAATTCACTCAGCTTACCACTGCCACGCCAGTGCTGGCCGGGCAGCGGCAATAGCGTGATGATGTTGTTGAAGCGCTGACTAAGGCTACACCGTAAACGTAGGCCTACGTAGTGATGCGTGATGCTGCAAAGCAAGCGCGCATACAAAGTACGCTGATATGAACTTCGTTTAGTCGCAAATATATTCAAGCGTTTTTATTTTCGCGCCAAATACACGCCGCGCAAAATGGGCGAAAATTTCCAGACCGCGAAAATTTCCACTTTTACAGTATATCTAAACACACCCTAAGATTTGATTGCTTCAAATATCATTCATTATGAATGCGAGCAGCCCCTCACATTTCATATTACTGGCATACAGCTCTCTAAATCAGCATTGTGAACCAATGTTTCTAAGCAATTTTTCTCCATTGTTCTACTTGCACATTGTGGATCAAATATGTAAGTGAACACACTCTAGGACTAATTTGTTTCAAACATCATTAATTATGAATGCCACAGACTCCTAGATGTTTATATTTGCAATGAAGAATTTAGCTAATTCTAAATCAGTGATGTGGACCATTGTTTCTAAGCACTTTCAACATGTTTGTACACTGTAGATCGAATTTGATACATGTTAGTACACACTAGGCCTTAACTACTTCAAACGTCCGATACAAAATTTTCATAGCTCATTCGTTATGAATGTCCAGAGACCCCTATGGTTTTAAATCGGCAATTAAGAAATTAGCTAATTCTGAAATGTTATTGTGAACCCACATTTCTGAACACTTTCTACTCGGTCGACATTTGACACCTTGACTGAAAGATAACTTTCATCTCATACATTATGAATACTAGATACCCCTTGGGTTTCACATCGGCAATGGAAGAAATTTGCTCTGCAATGTGTGTGGTCGTCAGAAATAGCTCATGAAGTTTACAGACACCTTTCATCCTGATTGGAGTAGAAGGCTTGGCACCTCTAAGCCATGGAATATCGATAGCCCTTTCATAATGTAGGCAATAGACCTGAGTCGTGTACCAGTAGTTAGCTTGCTTTCTTCAATTTGAATGCTTGTATTTCTTAGTGTAAAAAGTGTAGTGTAAATTCATGCTAGTTACTGTGCGTAATGTACATTGTACACTGTAGTGTACAATGTACAATGTTTCAGTGACTCTGAAAGTCCACTATTTAAATTAAACCAGCAACCCCCCCCAAAACATTTTCATACAGTACATTTTTGTGAGAGATGCACTGTAACATGATACATGTAAATCTGATCAAATCTACGTCATCAAACATTTGATATCAATGTCATTAAACATATGCCTGTTACCCTGTCAGCGATTTGATCACAGCTCAGTGAATGTAACCTGATCATACAATGTCTCTGTATCAATTACTCGCTGAAAGTAGAGATTGGAAAATGAAATTGAGTGGTTCACGGTTGGGAAGCATCCTTTGTGTACAGTAGGGCAAAAACATGGTGATTTGCCATTTGGTCCAATCCCAGTTGGTCCACTCACCATTTCGTCTACCAGCACATACTGATATGGGTTAGGGTTAGAGTAGGGGGTCTGGATTAGGTTTAACGGTTGAGGTTATGGTGCAGATTAGAGTTGTTGATTAGTTAACCCAATGTTTTAATCTAAAACAGTATTTTTAAGAGGTTCGTTGTAGACAAAATGGTGAGTGGACCAACTGGGATTGGACCAAATGGCAATAAACCAAAAACATTACGAGTGTCATGTATGGTAGCATAGTGTCATTGCACTAATTACTTTTTTCATCAATTATTCATATGTATGTTTCATTTTATGAAAAACAGTGTGTTTGGTACTGGTACATATTATTGAATTTCATACTTTTTGATATTCAATGAGGAAAGGAAAGATACTGTAAGCCAAAAAAATACAAACATTACACATACAGTGTCTGGGGTACAAGTACTGTATGATGTATTTCATATTTTATGCAAAACATTAAATTTCAGGATAGCACTTACACTTCTGTGGGGCTAAGGAATTTATGATATGAAGAAAAGTGCCAAAAAAAAATCCCCAATTGACTTAAAGTGAAGTGGTTATTGAAAACATTTTAAAAGACATTTCTCTTTCAGAGTGTCGTATACATATTTCTATATTTGGAATGAGCAAATTTGTAGTGTAATTACCCATTTGCTTAAAGTAACGTGAATATGATTGAATACATTATGTTTTTGTGTGTTCTCTTTCAGGATAGGAGCAGTACGCAGATTTCTATATGTGGGAGTGCAGTGTTTCATGATGTGACATCCAATGCCAACGCCCATTGACTCTCCGTGAATGAAAACGACTGGACACTAGTTTTATCTTCGGTAACCGCGACAACTCAGACGCCATGACGGAACCGTCCCCCGCCGCACGCAATCCCATCATCCTTTGCAAGACGTGCGGGCAGCGTCACCAAATCCACGACAACCACGTCTACGATTACTGCGACGTCGTGGACGAGGAGCTCGCTTGCAATATTTGCCTTCAGCCGCTGGTGAATCCCATGGACACGATGTGTGGACACACGTTCTGCATGCGCTGCCTGAAGAGCGTTTTGAACTTGCATAAATTCTGTCCCATCGACAGACGGCCGCTCACGCAGCAAGACTGCCGTTCATCCAGCCTCATTGTCAGAAGGTAAGCACAATCATTTCATATACACTACAGCTCAAAGGAATTGACATAGGGAAAGGGAAAGGGAAGAAAGGGAAGGACCCGCAGTTTTAAACCATGATATATTTTGTCCAGTTCAGCATGAAACACGATGCATTAGCCTAAAAAGTGATTACAGTACATATTTATTTATTTATTCAGTTTTATTTACCCAGGGTGCCCTTGTCAGTGATTGGGACACTGTTCTTTCCAAGGGCCCAGCTTGACAAAACACCATAGAAGATTATATTATAACCTTTACTACATATTGATAACAAAGCATTAATAACCTCTTTCACATCTCACTACCAGTGCCAGGGTGCAAATGAGCAGAAAGATGTACAGTACAGCTCAAAGGAATTGGCATAGGGAAAGGGAAAGGGAAGAAAGGGGCCGCAGTTATAAACTGTGGTATACATATTTATGTATTTTGTCCAGTTCAGCATGAAACATGATGCTTTTTAGGCTAAAGCATCGTGTTTCATGCTGAACTGGACAAAATACACCACGGTCTAAAACTGGGGCTCCTTCCCTTTCCCTATGCCAATTCCTTTGAGCTGGAGTGTACATGCCAAGATGTTCTACATTTAGATGAGCAGATGAAACAAATCTTCTACCAGTAGTTGCCCTTAAAATTCTTACCTGTAAGGAAAACACATTTGAGCTATAAATGTATATTTATAAGATATCTACAATGTACATAAACATTGCCATTATCAATGTTTAGCTTTGAAAAGTAATTTACAAATTCATCTGAACATAATTGCACCTTTAATCAAGCATTCATTTAATTCAACCTCCATGAACACAAATTGAGCAAGTACATTGCATCCATTCATTCAATATTTTGATCGTGGGCCATTCCCATTCATCGGCAAAGTGGGAGTAGCTTGAACTCAAGGCTTTTGGACATTTTTAATTTAAATTTAAGGATAAGAATCTAGTCCTCACAAGACTAGTCACTCTTTCAATCTCCTTTTTTCTATTTCCGTGTTTGGGCGGGCCGGAGAAGGAATTGGGAATGATTAGTCTACTGCAGCCAGACCCGTTTATTGTATTCTAGCTTGGATTGAAAATGACCCACAACCTGGAAGCTAGGCTAATTGGGAGTCGTTTTATATTCAAATAACCTTGCTCTGATGGCAGAGTGCTCACTGACATATTCTTGGTTCAAGGAGCTTTACATTACTTTTTGAACTCTAATTGGACAGTAGATACATTCATATATTCAGAGAGCTTCAGGTAAATAGAGAGGGAGGGAGAGAGAGGGGGAGGGGGTTAGTTTAAGCGTGACGAAGAAATTATAGGGAATAGGAGAAACAGAGTGATGAGAGAGAGAGTGAAAGAGAGAGGGAGAGAGAGAGAGAGAGAGATAGGGATGAAGGTTAGTGGATGGGGGAGGGAGGGAGAAACAGTTTAAGAGAGAAGGAGAGATAGAGAAATGTGAGAAAGAAAGAGGGATTGTAGTAAGAGAGTTTCATAAAAGAGGAAAGAAAGAGCGAGAAAGAGAGTTGAATAGTAAAAAGGGTGTGAGAGAGTTTAGTGAAGGGGGGGGGGGATGGAGAGAGAGAGAGAGAGAGAGAGAGAGAGAGAGAGAGAGGGAGAGAGATATGGTGCGTGTGTAGTGTTGGTAGGAATTCACATTGACCCTGACTACAGTACATGTGCCTTGTCAATGTTTTTCTGACTTTCTGTCTGTCTCTCCTCTGACATACATTCCATCCTTCCCTGCTTCTTCGTACATGTACCTCTAATTTTTCAAAATGTATCTGTCTGTTTCTCTGTATCTCCCCCTTTATTTCACCATTCCACCCTTCCCCTCTCTTCCCTCTCTCTCCCTCTCTCCCCTTCTCTCCTCCTCTCTCCTCCCCTCTCCTCCTCTCTCCTCCCCTCTCCTCCTCTCTCCCCCTCTCTCCCCCTCTCTCCCCCTCTCTCCCCCTCTCTCCCCTCTCTCCCCCTCTCTCTTCCTCTCTCCCCCTCTCTCCTCTCTTCCCCTCTCTCTCTTCCTCTCTCCCCCTCTCTCCTCTTCTCTTCCCCTTTCTCTCCCTCTCCCCCCCCCTCTCTCCTCCTCTCTCTCCCTCTCCCCCTCTCTCCTCCTCTTTCCCCTCCCTCCCCCTCTCTCCCCCTCTCTCCCCATCTCGCTCCTTCTTTTTCTGCACCATCCCCTGCTGTAAATAATTGATCAATGATTAGATTCTAAGCACAAAACAGTAGTATGATAATTAGTCAGCTTTGGCTGGCTAAGTGCACAACACTATCAGCCGTATGTATGTACTTTGTGAGTGTGTGTGCAGAGGTGAAGCTGATGTGTGATACACTTTACACAGGTCTAATGGTCAAGATACCGTATACAGCGCTGCATGTAGTATCATTCATACACATTCTTAACATGTACTGTATTCTTACATGTAGCATGATATTGTTATCAAAGTACTATTATTAAAAATTAAATTGAGTTTCAGCTCTTTAATTTCACAGATTTCATCTGGAACAGTTCAGTGATTTTTAATAGCAAACTGTAATTATAATGTATACAGCACTATCATTCATACACATTCTACACATTCATATGAAAAGAACAATGTACATGTATTGTCCAAAACAAAATGTAGCACTACAATTTCACGTTAGAGTACATCTAGTACAGGTGGATAATTTTAATTCTATTTTGTACAGCGCTAATATAATTTATACGCATTCTTCATAGCATATCATATTGTTATCAAAGTACAATGTATTGTTCAAAACAAAGTAGAGATTCAGCTCTACAATTTCATGTAAGAGTACACCCATGTATTTACATTTAGTACAGTTGAGTAATTTTTATAGCACATTATAATTCTACTGTATACAGTGCTAGTACCAAACATGTTGTATCATATTGTTATCATAGTACAATGTATTGTTCGAAACGAAATGCAGATTCAGCAGATAGAGTTTTACCCTAGAGTAGTACAGTTAGGTAATTTTTAACAGCATTCTCATCTTTTCCCCTTTAAATATTTGTACTGTGATCATCAAATTATTCACTGCACATGCTGTACTGGTACACATAAAATAATTTTGTACAAATCTGAAACTAAAAGCATTCTAGTATTGTGCCAAACTTCATACTTACAATATTCATACTTGCAAAATATTGTCAAAGTTTTCATATTTGTGAGGTGTGTGTTTGCTTTTCAGGTTAATTTTCAACCACATTATCATAACAAATATTTATGATATTTACATTTTGATAAGGGTATCTAGATAGATGTACATTGTATGTTTCTTTTTTCTCCAGGAATGGCAGTATGCTACATGTATGTGCTATGTCTGTTTGAGCCATTAGTAATCATTGCTCTACATACATTTTCTTTTATCTCTTATAACTGATTTGAGGAGTATTTTATATTTGTACAGTATTACTCTTTAACTCTTGATATGCCCTGTAATAAATCCCCCATTTTCAAATGTTTTGAGTCATAACATTTCCAGACCAGTGATAACACGACATTATTATTACATGTAGTCAAAACAAAACTAACATCAAGTACAATGTTCATACACTTGAGCAATGACTGCAGGGGTTTTCTCCAGACATGTAGCTTGGCTTCAAACTTCAAAGTTGTTGGAACCTTTTTTTTCTGATCCCAACTGATTAATAGAGTCCAGTGCCCCGTAACATAAAGGTTTGAGATCAATTGCAAATTTGAAAGACAAATTCTGATTGGTTACTACACTGTAGTCTATCTTTTGAACAGAGAGCGCATGCAGCAATGATGTTGATTGGCCATTGCCATTTTGCGATTGATTGTAAACCTTTATGTCATGGGGCTCAGGGGGGTGTTTCACCAAGCTGTTCTTAAAGGGGAAGTTCACCCTGAAATTATTTTGGCTTCAATAAAAAGAGACAAATGAAAGAAATATATGAGTGAAGGTTTGACAAAAATCGGTCAAAGGAAAAGAAAGTTATTTCATTTTGTGATGTGACGTGCGAGGTGCTCTTATATACATGTATAATGTGTACAAAATAAGTCGATAAATTGCTTTTTTTTTCTGTTTTTGACAACGGAATTATGTTTTTTTCATCCAGGTATGTGTGTAAAAAACATATTTCTAATAATGTTTCAAATGCACAAGTAAAAGGATGCAAATCTTTGTGAGAAAATCAAAACCAAAATCATCAAGAGTGAAGCTTTTCTATGCTAGACGAAACGCTCCTCTGTGCGACATACACTACAGCTCAAAGGAATTGCCATTGGTAAAGGGAAAGGAAAGAAGGGGGAAGGGGCCACAGTTTTAAATCACGGTATATTTTGTCCAGTTCAGCATGAAACATGATGCTTTTTAGGCTAAAGCATGGTGTTTCATGCTGAACTGGACAAAATATACCATGGTTTAAAACTGCAGCTCCTTCCTTTTCTTCCCTTTTCATTTCCTTATGCCAATTCCTTTGAGCTGTAGTATATAGTGCATTACGCACATGGCGCATGTTAACCCGCTCTGTTCCAGGTGAAATTGCCCCTGATTGAATTTGTGTACATGACATATTGTTGAGGGTGCAGGAACGCAACAAAGAGTTCATTTCCATTCTGCCCTCCCCGGACCCTGGGGCCAAAGATGATTCACCGTGGCAACAAAGGATGAGACTAAGGAGGATGACACCCATCTCATCTTCCGCAGACAAGGAGAGATAAATTGTTTTCGGTGATGAGTTGGCTGGTACCATCTGGAAGAGGGTGTGTTCTCATTTTACAACTGAAGCGTGATTTGAAATGAGTTTGGGGGCTTATTTCCGGTGGGATGAGAAATAATGTTTGGAATCAATTGACATTGACAATGACATTGACATTGACTTTGGCATTGACATTGACATAGCCATTGACATTGAAATTGATAGTTTTAACATAAAATGTGCATTTTCTGCTAAGAAGGCATGTATTGTTTTAAAGCACAGTGTGTTCACACTGTCACACTGGCCTTTAAAACATGTTTAATTTAGTTGATAAAAGGCCAAGTTTAGACTTAAGGTTTTAAGCCCTTGTATTTTTATCTTGCTTGTATGCAGGCTGAGTGTTTTTCCACTCAGATGCTGAGCAGTGCGACTCCCACGTAATCTGCTGTACAGAAAATAGATGACAGACCATGAATAAATTTCAAATTCCTTAAAGGATGCAGTTAAAGGGAATATACTGTACTGGGAAGACAAAAATGCCTTCAAAAGGTGATCGTTAGCAGTCTTCTTGCCAATGGTCTTAAATTCATGTATTGTCCATTTTAGAAACTCACTGAAAGTTATTTGCCTTCAAATGATCCATATGTGGAGAATGTAGTGATTATTCTCAAAATTATCAAAATGTTTGGGCTGAACATTTTCAGGATTTGTAATCTTATCACTAACTTCTCCACATGTGGATCATTTGAGGGTAAATAACTTTCAGGAAGTTTCTAAAATGGACAATACATGAATTTAAGACCATTTGCAAAGAAGATTGCTTACAATTACATTTTGAAGGCATTTTTTCTTCCCAGTACAGTATATGCCCTTTAAGCCACATCTCTTTGGTTGCTGCACTTCCATGCCAACTTTTGACACCCTTTGCTGGATGAGACTCTCAAAGACAGAAAATCTAATTATGAGCAATGGTTAATTGCTAATGTTTTCAGTCAAAGTGTTTTCACACACAACACTCGCCTTTTAAACATGTTTCACATGACATGTTCTTGTTGATGGGCCAATTGTAGGTAAAGTTTTAAGATATAATGAGAGAAAATTGAATTCCTTCTCGGTTGTGATATCCTACATATACAAGTATGTACTTCCTCTTTTGGCTACAAACCTGTGTTATTTTACTGATTGTTAGTAGAGAATGTTTCGAAACATATTTTAGAGCTAATTTGAGGTGATTCTTAAAGGGAATACATACATGTATACTGAGCTGGGAAGACAAAAATCCTTCAAACAGGTGATCTTGAGCAATGTTCTTGCCAATTTTAGGAACTCAAATCCTCAAAATGTTTGGCTCAAACATTTTGAGGATTTGTGATTTAATCACTAATTACTCCAAATGTGGATCATATGGGGGCAAATAACTTTCAGCAAGTTTTTAAAGTGGACAATGCATGAATTTTAGACCATTGGCAAGAAGATTGCTCACGATCACCTGTTTAAAGGATTTTTGTCTTCCCAGTACAGTATATTCCATTTAGTCCATTCTTCACTGAGCATGCATGTGGGCTGGCTTTTCTCCACTCAAAAGCTGGGCAGCACGATTCCCGCAGAATCTGCTGTATGGACAATAAACAGTATAACTTTAAGGGCCCCATTAAGCCAAACCCCACGGCCTTAAGTTACTGCAGTTCCATGGCAAATATTGGACATCTTAACTGGACCAGGGTTCGCGAAGCCTAAAATTCTAACCGTAAGCAATGGATTAAGTCATTTTCTGTGATTTGTTTGAATGCATCATTTGGAAATTTTGAGTGTGTTTTTAGACGGATGTTTTTATGCTATTTCAGATGAGAGTGCTGCCACTCAAGGATGTACTTATCTGCATTTGCCCGATCAGACAAAATAGGGACATTGGGCGTGTTTATCAACTTTTCAGAATTTGAAACGCGTTTCCAAAGGCCTTTACAAACGCGTTTCTGGCTCAAACACGTTTAGGATCGTACAAATTTGCGTGTTTCAAAACAGCTTTCCGAACCCCATGATCAAAACACCGTTGCGTTTATCAACTCCCTGAAACGCGTTTAAAAAAATTTAAACTCGTTTGGAAACCTTAAGTCTACCAAAAAAAGAGTTGATAAACATGCCCATTGTAGAACAGGGGGCCACGATACATGTATGTGCTGATTGCGGTCTAGGCTATAAGAACCACACAGGTTTTGGGCAACCTATTGGAAACGTCCTCCAAATCTTAGTGGTCGGATATCTCCTTTTAAAGTCATTTGCCAGCGTTATTAATGGGAAGGAAGATTATAGTATTTTCTTCCGTTTTCCGTGTCTTTTTTTTTTTATATCAAGTTGTATTGTTTTGACCTTCAAAAGGGCTAATCTGTCTTCAAGAGTACAGTATTATACAGTAATCAGTCTCGGAGCACTTTTGAATCAAGATTAATTCCTGGTTGCTACTAATAGATAGTGTCCCGTCATGATTATCAATCGCTTCATCTGCCCATTGTTTCATTATGGCTCGAGGAGACATTTACATGGTAATCTACTCTCCTAATGAAACAACCAATGCTACTCCTGATGCCGCTCCGTAAATCACCCCATTAACAAGGCCTCTTAGCCTCTCTTCCAGCCCGTCTGAGTTTTCTTATTCAAACCCTACAATCACAGTATGAATAGTATAGATGAAAAAATGGGTCTAGCATGAATGTAAGTAGACTAATTGCTCCTCAGTGCATCTCTAAGCAGACAAGGAACTGATGAGCATTAGTTTTTTACTAGCAGACCCAAATGTGAAACCTGTAATGGTTGAGATTAAATTGTTCCACAGGCTTGACGCTAGTCTAGATATGGTGTTGATGCATGCATTCACTGTACTGTGCAGTAATGCAAGTCATGCATTAATCTCCCCTGTACACTAATGATGTATGAGCCGAGGGTAAAGTACTGTACATAATGTATACTGTGTACTTCATGTACGTTAAAGGTATGATGATCAGCAAATAGAATACCAGAAAATCTCCTGTAGCTAAAATATCCCCTCTCACTGTTAGGATACGCCCCATAGTAATGTAGCATTCAAATGATGCATGAACATACTACTTTAAATTGGGTATCCCAGTTGGTTTCAACAGAAGCAGATTGAAAGAAACATGTTCGGTTTGACAATAATTCATCAAAGGATAAGAAAGAAATTATTTTTTGAAATTTCAATTTTATGACGTCGTATGGGAGGTGCTCTCCCATATATTGTGTGCTGTATGATTCCATGAATTGATATTCTTCTGGTTATGAGGAAGGAATATCTTTTTTTCCATAGAGTATCTGTGTAAAGATGTGTTTCTAATAATGTACAAATGCACAGGTAAAATGATGCATCCTTTTAAGAAAATGGACATTGTCAAAAAAAAGTTACATGTAACTTCAGGGTAGACTATGCCTTTAAAGGGCATATATTGTACTGAGAAGGCAAAAAGTCTTCAAAATGTAATTGTTAGCAATCTTCTTGCCAATGGTCTTGAATTCATGTATTGTACATTTAAGAAACGTACTGAAAGTTATTTGCCTTCAAATGATCCACATTTGGAGTAATGAGTGATTAAATTACAGATCCTCAAAATGTTCGGGCCGAACATTTGTGATAATTGTAATTTAATTCACTAACTACTCCAAATGTGGATCATTTAAAGGCAAATGACTTTCAGCACGTTTCTAAAATAGACAATACATGAATTTAAGACCATTGTCAAAAGGTAATCGTGAGCAATCTTCTTGCCAATGGTCTTAAATTCATGTATTGTCCATTTTAGAAACTTGCAGAAAGTTATTTGCCCCAAAATTATTCACATTTGGAGTAATTAGTGATTAACTCACAATTCCTCAAATTGTTCGGGCCGAACATTTAGAGGATTTGTGATTTAATCACTAATTACTCCATATCTGTATCATATGAGGGCAAATAACTTTCTGCAAGTTTCTAACATGTACATGAATTTAAGACCATTGGCAAGAACATTGCTCACGATCAGCTTTTGAAGGCATTTTGTCTTCCCAGTACATGTATATATATGCCCTTTAAGCTGACCATAGTCCCTGAGAGTGTGTAGTAATCAGTGATCTTGGCTGGAAGTGCTGCCCGCTCCTTGCAAGGACTGAATCTAATGGATTGTTCTCATCTTCCTACCTGCCTCAGTCTCTGGCTCTACCAATGACTCACACTCATCTTCATCTACATGTCGTCTCACTCCCAGACTCACTCCTACATTTTATTTCTCTACCTTTGTGCTGTACACTAGCCTACATCAGGGATGTGTTAGGAAGGAGGGACAACTCGAGCAAAATATATTCAAACATCTGTATGGATACTAAAGCGTGCTAATGAATGTCAAAAGCATTCCACAATCACTACAATGCTTTGATGTCCCATGCACGGCACCGACATTTAGCTGCTGTCAACTTGGAAAGCAATATCTTTAATTCACTGTTTTGTATCTGGAAGCTATGTTTCTTATCATATTTTTGTGCAATTTTCAAGAAAGTTACGGGCAACACATCCTGTACTCGATTTTTTTCTAAATAATTGTTGAATCATGCTTAAACGGAGATATAAGATGATATTCTTACTTACACTATTAACAAATTTCTTCACTTTCCGCAGATTTCCGCAAACGTGGGATTCAATCATTATCAAAATTATATATTAAGCTGTTTATTTTCATTAACAGAGTATGCATGCATTTGCGTGCAACTGAGATATTTTAGTAGAAAAAACTGTTTATATTTGTTCGCTGATATCTCTTTTCCTCACAAAAGTATTGATGCAATCTAACAGAACTGGACAAGCGAAATAAGACTCTACATTTCTTTTGTTCTATCTGAGAAACTGTTGCTACGCAATCCTGGGCCCCGTAACATAAAGGTTTGCGGTCAATTGCAAATTTGAAAGACGATTTCTGATTGGTTACTGGTCAGTTATTTGAACAAAGAGCACATGTAACAATGGTGTTGATTGGCCACTGCCATTTTGCGATTAATTGCAAACCTTTATGTTACGGAGCCCTGTTTGTTATTATTAAAACACCTGAAAAGCACATGCTGAGAAGACATTTTTTTTTGGCGGTGCCACGCATGGGTTCAAAGAAAGAAAGTTGTTTCATATCCTTCCATTACACATCCCTGCCTACATGTAGGTACTAGGCTATATTAGATACAGACTGACTCTGGCAAAACCTTTAAGTTGGGTGTAAAATCTGAAGATGAGATTTTGACACAGTTGAATTATCTGGCCCTTTCTCTGTCATTTAGTACCAGGTTTGTGATAAACCAATACAAATTAACTAAGTCATGACTGCTGTATATTTTTTTCTCACTTAAACGATGGAAACAATAATATCACACTCATCTCCATCCACATGTAATCTTGCTTCCAGGTTCACTCCTACATTTTCAGAGCTGCCATTTCTTACTGATTTTGCAGGAGACTCCCTGAAAATAGAGCAATATTACTGTATTGGATTTCATCACATCACCCAATCTCCCTGATTATTGATAATTGTCATTAGGTTGTATGCATTTGATAGATGTCTCCCTGATTTCTGATAAAATCTAACATCTTCCTGATTGTTGAATTTCAATGTTTGTACATGTAGCTCTGCATTTTATTTTCCAACTTTGTGATGCACAGGGATGTATGGTATATAGCCTTATCATAAGCATCATTTGGTGTGACAATCTATTTTCATGTTCTATGATGTTGTTGTATCATTTGTACAGAGGGCCTCAGGGGAGAACAGTGCAAGCTCACTGGTGGGGCTACCCTCTTTAAAACAGACTAAATGAACAAATGAATAAAGTATGCTCTACATGTATATTATTTTGTTACCTGCAGTAACATTTCCCTGCTAGAACGGGATACTAATTTTAAGCAGAAGTTTATTAATTGCTTGAATTTGACAACCTGTCCAAAACCTGGAGCCTAGAGGCTGGAGACCGCAATATGCGGTAGCGCACATCGTGGCTTTTCGCACTGCGGAGCAATGTGTTGAAGCAAGGGGGGCTTAAAGGGCATATACTGTACTGGGAAGAGAAAAAAGCCCTCAATAGGTGATCATGAGCAATCTTCTTGCCAATGGTCTAAAATTCATGTATTGTCCATTGTAGAAACTTGCTGAAAGTTATTTGCCCTCAAATGATCCACATTTGGAGTAATTAGTGATTAAATCACAAGTGCTCAAAGTGTTCGGGCCGAACATCTCGAGGATTTGTGATTTAATCACTTATTACTCCAAATGTGGATCATTTGAGGGAAAATAACTTTCAGCAATTTTTTTAAATGGACATTACATGAATTTTAGACCATTGGCAAGAAGATTGCTGGTGATCACCTTTTTGAAGGTTTTTTGTTCTCCCAGTACAGTACATGTATATGCCATTTAATTCACTGGCCAATACTCTGAGCATTGCAATGCGGTCTATGAGTGGGGACCCTGGCTGCCACGTGTCATACATAAACTCGGAGTATATAGCTTTTACTTCTGAGACGGTTCATGAAGCTTTGACTGTGAGATGTCCTGCACTTTATAGAACAGTAAATAGCTGATTCCTGCTAAACAGCTGATTCCTGCAGAGTTTCATGACTTTTGAAAATGAATAGACCCTGTTTTTAAATATCAGGGACCATGGGTATAAATAAAATGGGATGCATTCATGCTGTCTTATAATAAATTGCTAAAGAGATCCCTGAATGTGGTAAAGTGGTTGCGTTTGTATGCAAAGTTGTGCTAACCTTGAATTGACCTACTGAAAAAACAACCTGGATATGCCCTGGATATACCCTGGATATGCACAACGTCAATGTCATGATAGTGGGTATGATCATGTGCTGTAGAAATAGGCCTGTCCACATTGCTCTATAATCCAATGTTGTACACACATCTATTCTGTAACAATTAAATATCTTGATAGTACATGTAGGTATGATCATGTAAGTACTGTAGAAATGGGTTTGTCCACACTGCTCCATAATCCAATGTTGCACACTAACATTAATTTTGGGGTAATATATTCATGTTTCTGCGCTGTTGTACGTTTACCTATTAACCTGACCTGAATCTACTTATGAACCCCCTGGAGATAATTGAATAACAATTGAATAACAATTTAATGTCACAGTGGGTACATTTATGTGAAAAACAAACAGGTGCATCCGCATTGCTTTGTAATCCAGTGCTGCGCGCAAACAAATTTTGGTTCTAAGACAGGGTGTCCGTTTTGAAGGTCAAAAAATAAAATTTTGTATTTAAACCAAGAAAATGGAAGAAAATACTGTATACAAACTTCCCTCCTAATCATAAAAATTGAGTGTAATACTAGCGACTGCCTGATTTCGAGGATTTTTTTTCTTCCTTTCTTTTTTTTTTTTTTTTTTTGGGGGGGGGGGGGGGTCGTCTGAAACCTCAGGACTGGCTCTTGTAGCCCAGATACTGAACAAAGTTTCGCACTATGGCCCGCACCACAGTGCATGCGTTCAATGAGAACAATGCCCATGGTGCCCGGTGCATTATACACAATGACAGGGGCAATATGATTGTGAATGTATGTGTTGACTATACATGTATTCCTTACATTTCAAACTTTAACAAGGAGAGTTTTCACTTCATGAAGTTGTTCTCGAGGCCATGACGGTGAGATTCCATGTTACACATTATCGTTACCGGTTGGTATACTGGGTACTGCTGATTCCTGTTGAGTTTCATTACTTGTGCAACCCTGTCTTTATAGGGATAGTTCACCCTGAAATTATTTTGGTTTCAATGAAAGGAGACACATGAAAGAAACATATCAGTGAAGGTTTGACAAAAATCGGTCAAAGGAAAACAAAGTTATTTGATTTTGTGATGTCACATGCGAGGTGCTCTCCCATATTTGCTGTGCTTCTTTTTCCATAGATTGTATTTTTTTCATTCTTTTCATAGCAATATGTTTATAAAAGCATGTGTCTAATAACGTATCAAATGCACAGGTAAAATGGTCAATATCCGTTTTGAGGAAATGGACATTTTCCAAAAAATTGCTCACAACATATGGGAGAGCACCTCGCATGTGACGTCACAAAATCAAATAATTCCTTTTCCTTTGATGGATTTTTATCAAACCTTCACTACTATGTTTCTTTTGTGTCTCTTTTTATTGAAACCAAAATAATTTCAGGGTGAACTATCCCTTTAATGTTGCCATGTGTCTGCTGAGTGGTGTGGATGTCCTTGACTTGACCTGGATCTAGGGATAAATTCTTGGAGAAGTCAAGATTGAATGTGAATTTCATGAATTCTGGGCCAGCCTAGATTTAATGCTCCAGTATTGCGCACATGGTTAAAATTATTCACGTGTGTGCACTGCTGTCAAGGAAAAAAATAGTCCAACATTTTTGGGGGGCTACTTTTTGAGCACATTGACCATTTGGATACAATTTTACATTAATGTCTATGGGAATTTGGGGGGCTGTTGTAACATTTTCCAGGGCTCTTTCAAGTAAGCCTCCATTTATTTTATTCCCTGCTTGTGTGTGTGAATCCTAATAATGTACCAGGGGGGTGTTTCACCAAGCTGTTCGTAAGTTACGAACGACTGGTGATCCCTTCTTGTGCTAAATCAGATTCTCAATGAACAAAGTGTGGTATCGCATTTAGCACAAGAAGGGATCACCAGTTGTTCGTTAAGTCGTTCGTAACTTACAAACAGCTTGGTGAAACACCCCCCTGTTACATGTTTGCCATATACCCAAAATCTATACACAGAAATGCCCTGAGACTGGCCAATAGAATGTTCATGAATTCATGATCATGTACACATCTAACATGCATGAATAATTAATGCATTTATCGTCTAGACTCAAACTCATTAAATCCACATTTGCCATTGATACCAGCTTGTCTCTACAGAATGATTGGGGAATGATCCTCTCTTCCCGCCGGTCTCTAATTTTTCCCATCCCTAGCGTAAATAACCTGGCTTCCAGGCTGTTTGATATTTTTATTCCAACAATCAGTAATCAGTATTACGTAGTCGTAGACCTACATGTAGCTCTATAGAAATGGATAAACTTTTTAAGATGCGAGACTGTTACCAGTTGAGGAACCTTGCAAAATTTGTTAACATAATCATGAATCATTTTAGTCATGAACCAAAAATAAGTGATCTTGTTGATGTTGCTGTTCAGCGTCATGAACATGTAGTTACACGTAGTGGTAAAATTGTAAGAAATCCTGTGCGCTTGGTGTTGTAAATACTGAAGAAGTTATGTACTCTATTTACTTTATGTATTTGTATGCATTCATGTTATTGTATATCATTGTAAATATGTTGAACTCTCATACCCCGAGAGGGGGTCGATAGAGTTAATAAAATCTTATCTTATCTTATCTTATCTTATCTTATCCAAATTTAAAAAAATAGAGTCTGATATTCTAAGACTAGTCACTGTATCATTCTCCTCTTCTCTCAGTCCGTCCCAGTCTGGAGATTGAAAATTGAGAATGATTAGTCTACTGCAGCCAGACCCTGTTATTGAATAGTGTGGTTTTGAAATGCTGGACAGCATGGGAGCAAGGCTAGGCTGGGTTGATGTTTGCATTCATTATTGGCGGCTGACTTCAGCGCATGCCTCGCCGTGGAATGTCAATAGACGGCCACATGCGGTGCAGACTAAAGTTATCGACCAGATCCCCCAGGATGGATGGCGTCGTTACAAACATTAGAGCTGCGTTCATACTAAAGCTAAAATCTTCGAGGGAGGGAGCAAAATATAATGATAAGCTTCACAAGCTTTAAATATTGTACAGCTTAGGCTATAAATGAGATACCAAGTTCTGTAGATTTGTAGGCAATGTATGGCGAGCATGCACAGATGTGTTTAGTAATACATGCAATTAAATGCTTTTACCAGGTTTATTCAAATAAATCTTGATTCTGATGTTTCATTTAAACTCTAGATTGTTTCTAAAAGTCTTACAAAGAGCACATCAGGGTCCTGTTGCATATAACTTACCATTGATGATGACTTTGTTCCCAATCGCAACTTCTATGGAAATTTTGAATTTGATTGGTAATAAACAATATCACCATGGTAGTTTCCATTGGTGTCAGAGTTCCCATTAATGGTAAGTTTTATGCAATGGAGCCCATAATTTTAAATATGCATGTTCACAAGCACTGAAATATCAGATGATCAGTGTTGGGTCCATGTATATCATGTATACCCTCCAGCTCAAAGGAATTGGCATCAGGTAAAGAGAAAGGGAAGAAAAGGAAGGGACCACAGTTTTGAACCACTGAATATTTTGCCCAGTTCAGTATGAAACATGATGCTTTATAGGCGAAAGTATAAAAAAAATAAAAAAAAAAAGTATAAAAATTTTTGCGAAAGCAAAAATACCACAGTTCAAAACTGAGGCTCTTTTCCTTTCTTCCCTTGCCCTTTACCTGATGCCAATTCCTTTGAGCTGTAGTGTCGGTACGATTCTTGAAATCTTGTTCAGACTTGGCCTGCTAATGTGAACACAGCTAATTGTACATGATGTACCCCTAGCGTAATAACAAGCACTGGCGTGCTGATGGTTAGAGGCAGTCTACATTGTAGCAAACATGATTTACTGGTGTGCGGTATTGCGTTAATCGCACTTGACAGTTTAACGTGTATCAAACAAGGGCAGGGACTATGGTTTAAACATTGATCATACCTGTGTTATTAACCCATAACATGCTACTGGTGGATTATTGCACTTCCAATACACGTAAATCCATAGAGCAGCATTTTATATGGGTTTACAGTATTGCCTCTGCATCCTCTGTGCGTTAGATTTCTCTTCTAGTAAATATTTTGTTTTGACTGTTGCGTTATTGTAAGTAACATTGTAGTTTATTCAATCTCTCTTTTTGTTTTTACTTTTCTATCTTCCTTTCAGTTCTCATTTTGCTATCTTGATCTTTTTCTTCTTCCTTCCTCACTCTTCCTCTTTTACTTATTCCCTCCCTTTCCTCCTTTCTACCTTCCCTCTCTCTCTCACGTTCCATCTCTCTCACCTTCCATCTTTTCCCCCACATTATGTCTCTTTCTCCTGTGCATTACATTTTTGTTATATTTTGTATTGACCATTGTATTCATGTTGATATAAATCACATTGAAGTCAATTTAATCTATGTTTTGTTTTTGCCGTTTTATCTTTCTTCTAGTCTCCATCTGTATCTGCTCTCCTTATCTTTTCTTCCTCCTTTCCACCTTCCTTCCCCTCTCACATTCGGTCTCTCTCTCTCTCACCTTCTATCTCTCTCATCTCTCTCTTAGACTCTCCCATTTCTCTCATTCTCAAACCTTCTATCACTCCCGCCCTCTATCTCTCTCACACACCTGATACTTCGCCCACCTTCCACCTTTCTCATCTTCTACCCCCTCTCCTTCCATTCCCCACTTCCTACCATCTCTCTCTCTATTCATACATTTTTATCTCTCGAGCTTCCTCCTATCTCTCTCTCCCTCTCACCTTCTATCTCTCTCCCACTGTCCACCTCTCTCTCTCTCTATCACACCCTCTATCTCTCCCATTCTCTTTCCCCACTTTCCACCTCTTTCTAATTTCAATCTGTTACTTTGTATTATATTCACCTTACTAGATTTAATTTTACATGTATTTGTATGAAGCAAGTTGTGCAAATAAATGAAATCTAAATGAAATTTAATCTCTCTATCTTTCTCCTTCTCTTTCCCCTCCTCCCATCGTAGGATGCTTGACAGACTAATAGTGCTGTGTCCCAATCCAGACTTCTGCACGGCCAAGCTGCCCCGTAGCGAGCTGGAGCCACACTTAGCCAACAGATGCCCTGGACGAATAGGTAAGTGATTCCATTTCTCACACCTTGACCATGTACGTATTCAAGTTGCACCTGCTTTAAAGGAAATATGCTGTACTAGGAAGACAAAAGGGCCTTCAAAAGGGTGATCGTGAGCAATCTTCTTGCCAATGGTCTTAAATTCATTTATTGTCCATTTTAGAATCTTGCTGAAAGTTATTTGCCCTCAAATGATCTACATTTGGAGTAATGAGTGATTAAATCACAAATCCTTAAAATGTTCGGCCCGAACATTTTGAGGATTTAATCATTAATCATTCATTACTCCATATGTGGATCATTTGAGGGCAAATAACTTTCAGCAAGCTTCTAAAATAGACAATACATGAATTTAATACCAAGAAGATTGCTAACAATTATATTTTGAAGGCTTTTTTTGCCTTCCCAGTACTGTATATGCCCTTTAAATCAGCTGTTTGAAGGCTTTTTGTCTTCCCAGTACAGTATATTCCCTTTAAACATGGATGCACATCATATTGTCCCAATCCTTTACCACAGAGTGTCAGATAGGCACTCATTTTGTGTGTCACTGTACGAATACCCAGTACCATACTTAGCCATCATATTAGCAAGATGCATTAATAGGTAAATCATCTACTTCTCACACCTTCACCATACATTACACATGAAAATAATTGCACTAGCTTTTTAAAGTGGATACAAATGTACATGTAATATCCCAATCTTTCACCACTAAATGTCAGATAAGCACTAATATTGTATGTTGTAATACATTGTATGAATGTCACACTTACATGTAGCCAACAGATGGCCTCGATGCATCAATGGTAAATCATCCACTTTTCACATCTTGACCCATACATTACAGCTCAAAGGAATTGGCATAGGGAAAGGGAAAGATAAGAAAGGGAAGGAGCCTTAGTTTTAAACCGCGATATATTTTGTCCAGTATAGCATGAAACATGCTTTTTAGGCTAAAGCATCATGTTTCATGCTGAACTGGACAAACTCTACTGCGGTTTAAAACTGCGGCTCCTTCCCTTTCTTCCCTATCCCTATGCCAATTCCTTTGAGCTGTAGTGTACATAAACATGAAAACAATGTACAGAGTGAGTACAAAACTTAATCTTTGCATGTAAGACTGAACAACAGACAATCTTTAGAAGATTGCAAACTCTTGCTCACCCCAAGTAGCTGGGAGAAGAGTACAACAAATTCTTTCACCCAGCCACTTGCCACAAGTAAGATTTTGCGGTCTTCTAAAGATTGTCCATTGTTTAGTCATGCATGCAAAGATGGAGATAAAAAGGGTCCTAAATCATATTGAGAGGTGTAATTCTACAATCATGTACCCATGGTTAACTGATCAGACTTCAAACAAGACAACTTTACACCTTTCTGCCACAAGTATACATCTTTCTGCCACAAGTTTACATCTTTTTGCCACAAGTAAGATCTCACAGTCTTCTGAAGATTGTCCATTGTTTAGTCATGCATGCAAAGATGGAGATAAAAAGGGTCCTAAAACATGTTGAGAGGGGTAATTCTACAATCATGTACCCATGGTTAACTGATCAGACTTCAAACAAGACAACTTTACACCTTTCTGCCACAAGTATACATCTTTCTGCCACAAGTTACATCTTTTTGCCACAAGTAAGATCTCGCAGTCTTCTGAAGATTTTCCATTGTTTAGTCATGCATGTAAAGATATAGATGAAAAGCGTACTAAAACATGTTGAGAGGGGTAATTCTACCAATCATGTACCCATGATTAAGTGATCAGACTTCAAACAAGACAACTTTACACCTTTCTGCCACAAGTTTACATCTTTCTGCCACAAGTTACATCTTTTTGCCACAAGTAAGATCTTGCAGTCTTCTGAAGATTGTCCATTGTTTAGTCATGCATGCAAAGATTGAGATGAAAAGGGTCCTAAAACATGTTGAGAGGGGTAATTCTACCAATCATGTACCCATGATTAAGTGATCAGACTTCAAACAAGACAACTTCTTATCTTTCTGCCACAAGTTACATCTTTTTGCCACAAGTAAGATCTCGCAGTCTTTTGAAGATTTTTCGTTGTTCAGTCATGCCTGCAAAGATATAGATGAAAAGGGTCCTAAAACATGTTGAGAGGGTAATTCTACCAATCATGTACCCATGATTAACTGATCTGACTTCAAACAAGACAACTTTGCACCTTTCTGCCACAAGTTTACATCTTTCTGCCACAAGTTTACATCTTTTTGCCACAAGTAAGATCTCACAGTCTTCTGAAGATTGTCCATTGTTTAGTCATGCATGCAAAGATGGAGATGAAAAGGGTCCTAAAACATGTTGAGAGGGTAATTCTACCAATCATGTACCCATGATTAACTGATCTGACTTCAAACAAGACAACTTTACACCTTTCTGCCACAAGTTTACATCTTTCTGCCACAAGTTTACATCTTTTTGCCACAAGTAAGATCTTGCAGTCTTCTGAAGATTGTCCATTGTTCAGTCATGCATGCAAAGATTGAGATGAAAAGGGTCCTTAAACATGTTGAGAGGGTAATTCTACCAATCATGTACCCATGATTAACTGATCTGACTTCAAACAAGACAACTTCACACCTTTCTGTACATGTATATCAGGTAAGGGTAGGTACAATCAGGGAGGTGGGTGCAACTCCCACCTCCCTGGTACAATACAGATTGTCAGTTGTGTGTACTACGCTGATATTGTGTGTTGAAATATTATATAGATATTGGCTGCCGCTGGAGGAAACATCACAGAATGTTCATACCGAGGGGATTTGCACTGCACTGAGGGAACGTATAAATCACAAGCCCAAGGCAAGGGACTTATTTTTTTCTCCGAAGTAGCAGTGCAAAACCCTGAGGTTTAAACATTTTGTGATGTTTACGACAACAAAGCCATCATCTGATGTATTATTCAGGTTAGTACAAACATTTAGTCTAAATGTGTCAGAATAATGTCACTCCACCTCGTGTCTCTAGGCTCACCGCATGTGGCTGTGTGGTTAAAACACGCATGCAGCGTATCAAATACACACACAGGCTAGGCCGGTAGAGTACGCCTGGTACATTGCGCATAACAAGTGGGTGAACGCAGTACGTCTATCAGCGTGTATCAGCGCGTTCACTTGCGTGCAAAATGTTTCATGGTTATCTTGACTGGCAAAAAGACATCAGCGGGGCAACATACCCATTTGGCTTGCTGACACGTGACCGCATTCAACCAATCGGTAATACTAGACTAACCTGATGTCACACTTGCATGTAGCCAATCGCAACTGATGGCCTGGACACATCGAGGTATTGTACATGACTCCACTTCTCATACCTGGACCATACATACTACACACATTAATACAATTTGCACCTGCTTTAAACATGGATACACAAAACAATCGCATTGTCCTATACAGCTTACAGCATTTCCCTAGTTAACTCTCTCCTGACCATTGGCATGAATGTGTGTAGTAGGCCAACAGGGTTTTCAAAGCCCAGTATAATGTAAGAATTTAGTCACTCATTATCAGTGCCATATAAGCCAATGGGGTTCCAACGCGTACATGGATTAACACTCTCATGTGAAGTGAAAAGAAGTGAACTGAAGTGAAATATATATTTAAAGATTAGAAATGACTAAAAACGAGCAAATGAATAATTCCACAGTATGATTAAAAACGCATCACACTTAGCCACCCTTGATATGTTTGCTGCCATAATTATATCTAAACCATTCCATATATTTTCTCTCCATTTTCTCTCCATTAGTGTAATAATATCACTTTGATTTGTTATCCAATGTTGTGAAGAATGTAATTCATTTGAAAATAAGATTTTAAAAGAATGAAATGAAACTGAGCTGAACTCAACTGAAATGTATAGAACTGAACTCAACTGAATTAGGAGAACTGAACTCAACTGAATTGTATAGAACTCAACTCAACTGAAATTGATAGGAGAACTGAACTCAACTGAAATGGATTGGAGAACTGAACACAACTGAAATTGATAGGAGAACTGAACTCAACTGAATTGTATAGGATAATACAACTCAACTGAAATGGATAGGATAGAAAACAACATAAATTATTCCACAGTGCTATTAAAAACACATCGCATATATCCAGCCTTGATACATGGGTTGTCATAATTCTATTGTCATACCGTTCCATCTTAATTGATAAGGTTTATAAACGAGGGGGCAAATGGGCAGACAGATGGGACCGCGTGAAGTAGCGTTCCTTTGTATAAAGTGATAGCGCATCCATGATTTCCCGTGGGAACAGAGTGGCAAAACTGTGACTCTTTAGTCTACCGCCATGTTGGGCCCATTCACACTGTGTTAACATTGACACAGAGGGAATGGTATCCCATTTACATTTTATGCTGTAGTGTGAACTGCTACTCAAGTAACTAATTTAAGTACATGTATGTAACTCATTATTCTACTGCCATATTGGGCCCATTCACACTTTGTTAATATTGACATAGAGGGGTTAAAGTATCCCTTTTACAATTATATGCTGTAGTGTGAACTGTTTTTTAAATAACTAATTTAGGTTACTCATTATTCTACGGCCCATGTTGGGCCCCTTCACACTGGGTACTGTGTTAACATTGACACAGATGTTGGTGTCCCTTACTTACACTTTAATGTTGTAGTGTAAACTGCTCCTTAAGTGACACTCAGTTCTACTGTAGTGTTGGGCCTATTTACACTGGGTTCTGTGTTAATATTAACACAGAGAAATTGACATTTTTTTTCACTTTTAAGCTCTTTGCATTGTAAATTGCTACTCAAGAAGCTGATTTACTTACATGTAACTCAATATTTTACCACCATGTTGGGCCCTTCACACTAGGTACTGTGTTAACATTGACACAGAGGCGTTGATATTCCTTTAACACTTTTAAGCTGTATTGAGAACTGCTCCTTTAGTAGCTAATGTAAGTAACTCTAGCGGTTTGCTGGGCACCTTCACACTGTGTGTATTGCAATTTTTAATTGGAAGAAAGGGGATTACTGTCCATTTAATGCTATGCTATAGTGTGAAGTGCTTTTTAAGGATCCTCTCCTGCTCAAGTTACTTGAAACTGTGCATCAATATCATGCTCCACACTGTATGCATTGACATTGAAACAAAGGGGGACTGATATCCCCTCAACCCAAAGGCTATAGTGGTAACTGATCCTTGAAGGGAATATACTGTACTGGAAAGACAAAAAACCCTTCAAAAGTGTGATCGTGAGCAATCATCTCGCCAACGGTCTTATATTAATGTATTTTCCATTCTAGAAACTTGCTGAAAGTGATTTGCCCTCAAATGATCCACATTTGGTGTAATAAATGATTAAAGGACATATCCTCAAAATATTCGGGCCGAACAGTTATAAAATTTGTGATTTAATCACTAATAACTCCTAATGTGGATCATTGGCAAGAAGATTGTTCATGATCACCTATTGAAGGCTTTTTTGTCTCCCCAGTACAGGATATTCCCTTTCAGAAAGTTCTTACGGTAATGCCATGATGTAGAGTCTATCTTTCCTTTGTGATTCAAATGTGTCTTGATATGGTACAGTACATGTGAAATCAATCGTTAAGATTGTATTCCAAAATGGCTTCTACGATGTCGGTACACTACAGCTCAAAGGAATTGACATCGCGTAAAGGGAAAGGGAAGAAAGGGAAGGGGCTGCAGTTTTAAGCCGTGGTATATTTTGTCCAGTTCAGCATGAAATATGATGCTTTAGCCTAAAAAGCATCATGTTTCATTCTGAACTGGACAAAATATACCGCTGTACAAAACTGTGGGTTCCTCCCTTTCTTCCCTTTCCCTTTACCCGTTCCAATTCCTTTGAGCTGTAGTGTACATCCATGTACAGTATGTACTTTCATCTACTTTGGAAGGTGTGCTTAAGGTACAGATAAGGATTTCGTTGTGAAAAGAGTTCATGTTTTTGAGACGTATCTTTCCTTTGAAACTTGGACACGGACTAGACACAGAATTATGTACTGTATGGAATCAATCGTGAAGATTGTATTCCAACATTGGTTCCTTAATGTAAGTCTATCTTTCGTCTGCCTCGGAAGGCCTTCTTTCGGAACAGATCAGGATAGAGGTGTGAATGGGGTACATGCTTGAGATCTTCTTTCCCTTTGAAATTAGGATAGTGTCTACATAAGGAACCATGTGCGTGAAATCAATGGCAAAGCTGGTATTGCAACATTGATTCCATGTTGTAAATGTACCTTTCGTGTGATTTGGAAGGTCTTCTTTCTCGACAGATCAGGATTTAATTGTGAAAGGGGTACATGCATGTTTTACATGTATATATATTGAAATTCTCCTTCCCTCTAAAATTTAGATACTGAATAGACGCAGAACCATGAGCACGAAATAAATTGTGAAGATTGTAATCCAACAATGATTCCATGTTAGTCTACATTTTGTCTGCCTCGGGAGGTTTTCTTTAGGAACAGATCATGATTTGATTGCGAAAGGGGTACATGCAGGGGACCCTCCTACTCTTTGTAATTTGGAGACTGTCTAGATAGGGAACCATGTGCGTGAAATCAATCGCGAAGATTGTATTCCAAGACTGCTAGATTGCAATTATTCTGCAGGGCTGTTTTCATCAGGCTGCACTGGCAATAAATGGCACTGTTTCTGATCAGAAAAAGAGCCCGATCAGCAAGTTGTATGTTAGTTTGATATTGAAGATGCAAACAGACACGACAAATAGCACGTTATTATGTTTTGGGAATCTTCTTGCAAAATAGTGGGCTGCTTTCGGGCCCTTTCCCAAGATATTAAGAACATGCGTAACGAAAGCAATGCTATTTTTTTTTTTACAATGTTGTCAAAGTGAAAGCCCTTATGGGAATATTTCCTTAGTTTGCCCATTTTAATGTGATCAAGTGATACAGTGAACTGATTTTTCAACATACCGTCAGTGGTAAGTTTTTTATGCAATGGGGCCCTGAAGTGGATGGGCAATGGAGCTGCATGCTTGAGTTGGGTCATTGAAGACATAGGATCACAATTCTGGCTATTTTCCTGAAAGGAGTGATCAGGTTATTATGAAACTTCTGGTTCATGTAAACACACCTAGTTTGCCCTTTTGGTATTCGTGATTACATTGTATGTGTAGACACGCATGTGCTAGATATGCATTGTACTAGCTTATAATGCCGGCTATGTAACAAGCATTTCTGTGGTGGATTGGATGGTGTATGGAGGAGGAAAGGAGAGGGAGAGATGGAAGGAAGAGGGAGGGGGAGAAAGGGGAGAGGCCGAGAGGGAGAGAGAGAGAGAGAGAGAGAGAGAAGGAAGAGGGAGGGGGAGAAAGGGGAGACGGAGGGAGAAAGGGGAGAGGGAGGGGGAGAAAGGAGAGAGGGAGGGAGAGGGAGAGAGAGAGAGAGGGAAGGAGGGGGAGAGAGAGAAGGAAGAGGGAGGGGGAGAAAGGGGAGACGGAGGGGAGAAAGGGGAGAGGGAGGGGGAGAAAGGAGAGAGGGAGGGAGAGGGAGAGAGAGAGAGAGGGGGAAGGAGGGGAGAGAGAGAAGGAAGAGGGAGGGGAGAGAGAGAGAGAGGGAAGGAGAGGGAGAGAGAGAGAAAGAGAGAGGGAAGGAAAGGGAGAGAGAGAGAGGGAAGGAGGGGGAGAGAGAGAGTGAGAGAGGGTAGAAGGGAGATGGAGAGGGAAGAATTGGGGAAGAGGGATGTGAGATTAAAAACGGAATAGGGAAACAAAAACATATATCAAGAAAAGGGAAAGGAGAAGAAGTAGAGATAGAGAGAGGGAGCGATAGAGACGGTGTATTCAAGATAAGAGAATAATGAGGGTTGACATTAGAATATATGTCAGAAAAGGCAAAAGGTGAAAAAAGGAAGGGAGAAGAAAGAGAAAGGGAATAAACACAGGGGAAAGAAAAAATGTGTTATATGCAGTTTGGTGGGGGGGGGGGGGTGGTAATACATTTGAATATTGCGAGAACAAGTAGGCTTATTGTCCTGTATTGTTCTTTTACTGAATTCACTAGGTGAAATAAACCTATATTGATAGGATACAAAGGGTTCGAAGCGAAAGAAAGGTGCAGTAAGGTTCACTGAAACATCTCCATTTTTGCAGAATCATTTTTTGGTTCTTATGTGTACCACCAAAAAGTATATAGGAAACATTCTGGGCTACATTGCTCTGGGCAAAAAGGTGCATATATTTTATGGACCTTTTGTACATAAATACTATGCTTGTGATTTAAACTGTTTAAGTATGTCACTATTGTGTAAAACATCATTATTATGTGCATGAAACATTATGTCTTTGATAATGATTGAATTGATATGAAAATATTTTTTGTAGCACCTTTTGAGGAAAAATGTATGCAGACCAAGCCACATTCCTTTGCACTGGGTAGCATTGGCATATACCCGAAAAGACAGGCTCAAAGTTCATTCATACAGGTGACTCAGCGTCATAATGTCAACACTTATTGAAAAGTGCGAGGGAACTCTGCAGCTCAGGTTTGTTTATGGTAATCTTTTGCTCCACCTTCATGTACATGTATGGCGTGCGAGGGATAGAGGGTGGGGCTGGGGGGAGAGATACATGTTGGGAGAGCGAGGGAGGGATTGAGAGAGAGAGAGAGAGAGAGAGAGAGAGAGAGAGAGAGAGAGAGAGAGAGAAGGGGCAGGAGAGAGAGAGAGACAGAGAGAGAAGGGGAGAGATAGAGAGGGAAGGGGAGAGATAGAGAGGGAAGGGGAGAGATAGAGAGGGAGAGGGGAGAGAGAGAGGGGGAGAGAGAGATAAAGGGAGGGGAGAGAGATTGAGAGATGGAGGGGAGAGAAACAGGAGTAGAAAGATAGAGAGAGAGGAGATAGAGGGGGAGAGAGAGATAAAGGGAGGGGGGAGCTAGAGAGATGGAGGGGAGAGATGGACAGAGAGTGAGAGAGAGGAGGGAGATCACAAGCAATGCAAGGGGAACAGCTAGGGAGAGCATGAGAAATGTGGATAGAGAGAGAGAGAGAGAGAGAGACATACATGTAGAGAGAACGACCGCAATGTACATTGAGAGATAGGAAGAGCGCAGATAAAGAGATAGAGAGAGAGAGAGCCCCAAGGTTAGTGTGTGCAAAGAGCCCAGAGTTCATACATTCTCGTGTTGGTAAATGGCGCATATTAGCCTTGAATCAAGGCTGTAGAGTGCATTTCCACACTTCATACCTGACACAAAGACCACCACAACCAAGTCTGAAAATAGAGATTAAGTGCTAACTCATCTTCAATCTCCTCAGAGAAGCTGGATAATTATGTCCTAGCCTAAGTTTCCAGACATAGTTATGATTACAACAGTGCATTGCTAAAAAAAGGCTCTTGCCTAGCACTGAGACTAGCTACACTAGCAGTACTAGAATGTCCGTGTCAACACTTAGTCATAAAGTGTGAATGGAGATTCCAACGCTGCTCTGCAGTTCAAGGTCAGCATGCTGTCCACCCATCCCTGTCTGTACATTTAATATTTGTCTGTCAGCGTGTCACTCCCTCTGTGTGTTTGCTTTATAATCTATGCTGTCCTCATCTCTTTTCTTTACATGCCCACATATGTTCCCTTCCCTATTTGGTAGCATTTCCTACATTTGTTTTCTTTCCACTTTCATTGGATTTCCTATGTTTTATGTATTCTCTTGTATCATTGTTGGTTCTGTTCCCTTTACTTCTGTTCTGGGCCCTATAACATAAAGGTTTGATGGCAATGGCCAATCAACACTGTTGTCACATGCGCTCTTTGTTCAAAAGACTGACAAGTGACCAATCAGAATTCATCTGTCACATTTGCAATTGATCGCAAACCTTTTTGTTACGGCCCTGGTCTGTTTTTGATTCAATTTTTCTCTTCTCTTCTCTATTATTCTCTCTGAGCTTCTCTTTATTCTCTTCTTCTCCTAACTCCTCTTCTATTCTTTTCATTCCTCTCATCTTGGAAGCCATCTGCTTTCTGATGATACCTTGTTTCATTGTTCATGAGAATTTGTTTCTTTTGTGTGTTAAATGAGAATAAAGAATTGAATTAAATTGAATTGAATTGATATTCTCTGACACACAAATTTTGCTCATTAATGAAATTTAAAAAAGGCGCTTTCAAATCAATTACTTGCTTTCTTTTGTTACAGTAGGGGTGAATAAGTATTGCACTTCACGTACACACACAAGGAATGGCATCTTAAATTATTCATGGTGATGTGCCGTGGGTCGCTACATACTATCACTCATCTTCTCTATCTGTTGAGGGATTCACCCCCCAGGACCCACGCCCGGGGCTACACCCCTGATTAGTCGATCGGGGCGACTATAATCCCATCATGGTGTCTGGTGTCACATGACTCATCGCTACGGCAACACGATACATTAGTATGACGGGAGGGCTGGTGGATGGTGATGAATCCATTCATGAAATTCTGTTCCATTTTGGTTGTGAATCGACACGTCATTCACAGTGATGGTGGTTTGACTCTATGACTTATCCTCATCAGAAAAATTATATGTGCAAAATATATGTTGTCATAATGTATTCAAAGAAATGGAAATTTGCCTTCTAACTATACTGTTGTAACATGTTATCATGTCATCTACCTGCGCTGATTCAGTTTGAATAGCCCCGAAGCATTTACTGCTTGCTTCTAGACAGACAAACCTCAGACAAGCCATGTGGTTATTATGCGTAATGCATTTTATATTAATTGGATATTGCAGCCCTTGATTGAATTGAATTAATAATTGTGTAATCGCGATAATTTTTTAATTTTTATTACAATGCCCTCCCATGACCTGATACACTTTCTCTTACTGGACATCTACTGAGAAAAGTGAGAAAAGAATAAGGAAGAGGAGGAGGAGGAGGAGGGGGAGGAGTAAGAGGAAGAGGAAGAGGAAGAGGAAGAGGAAGAGGAAGAGGAAGAGGAGGAGGAGGAGGAGGAGGAGGAGGAGGAGGAGGAGGAGGAGGAGGAGGAGGAGGAGACAAAGGAGAAGAAGAAGAAGAAGAAGAAGAAGAAGAAGAAGAAGGAGGAGGAGGAGGAGGAGGAGGAGGAGGAGGAGGAGGAGGAGGAGGAGGAGGAGGAGGAGAAGAAGAAGAAGAAGAAGAAGAAGAAGAAGAAGAAGAAGAAGAAGAAGAAGAAGAAGAAGAAGAAGAAGAAGAAGAGGAGGAGACAAAAAAGAAAGAAAAAAAGAATGAAAAAAAAGAAAGAAGAAAGAGAGAGACAGAGAGAGAAGCTAGCACAAAAGTGAGAAAGAAGATAGAAGAGAAGGGGAGAGAGAAATTGGGAGGAGAAAGAAAGGAGAAGCTAGGGTGAGAAGGATTTATGTGAGTCAAAATGGAAGAGAGGAGGAGGAGGAGAGAGAGAGATAGAGAAAGAGAGAGAAAGAGAGAGAGAGAGAGAGAGAGAGAAAATAGAGTACATGCAAGTCTATGCTTCTGCATTTATTACCAATGTTAACACTAATCCACAGTTATTGCCCAGAATCCAACGACCTTGCATGAGAAGGCAAGCGCAGAATATATTTCCAAAGTCAAGGATATTGAACACTTCTCACAAAGTACAGATCACCTACGGAATGTTCCTCTCCATTATTCACTTCTTCCACTGACTCACCAATTCCCTCATGATATTTGCTATTTTTTTTAATTTCATGTATTTTAAGAATTAATAAATTTCTTCCATAGTCTTGTACACATCAAATAATGTTGGAAGATATCTTAAAGATTGTCCGTCCCTTTTGCAAGCTTAAAATTTGAAATCGTCTATCACAATCGTAAATTGAAGAAAGTGTGATTCAAGACCATTTCTAAGAATATAGTATGTTGAAGCTTTCTGTATATGTAAAAATTTCAGCCGTTAAATTTCAAACCGACTTTTTTCGTACTACAAAAAAAGTATTAGTCTTTGTTACAGTATCTATGTGGTTATTATTTATGTGTGAAATCCTAGTTGTATGAGTAATTACCAAACTTTGGAGATGATTACTTCTATAGAACAATTTTTTTTTTCACAATGCGTTTTATAACTTAATAAACAGATTAATCAATAAAGCACATATTTCTACACAAACTGCTAGAAGCCTGAGGTAAAGACTATTAATCAGACGTTGTTTACGTGCATTATTTGAATTTTACACTACGTATCAGTTTCAAATTATGAATATACAGCTTGCTAACACTTCTCTACGTGTTTTGCCAATGTTTCGATGGTTTTGTGGTGATCTGAAAAAGGGACAGGCTGTCTTTAACGCATTAGTTGACTTTTTTCTCCTGATAGTTCTCCTTCCTTCATGAACTATCAATCGCCCAAGCCAATGAGTATGATTTTGTTGTATTCGGTGCAATATAAATTCTCTGTTCTCTGTTTCGGTGTGCAATGAACTCAACTCTTTTGTTCTCTTCATCTTTTTACTTTCTTTAAAAACTAATTTTCAAACGCATTTTTACAAAAATTAAAACATGCCATTGATAACTGTTCTTTATGTTGCCTTTTCCTTCACAAAGTTTTCCTTGTAAATGAGTTTGTCTATAGAGTATCGATGATGTCATATGATCATGTTGTCAAGACAACTGGTTCTAAACGATGTGAGTAGAGCAAACATCGGTGATCATAGAAGGATCTCTTAATGAGAGTGCCTGACACTAGCCCACTAGACAATGTGGGACTAGTGAAATTCTCACTTGAGCGATGTTGTTTAGAACCAGCAACCTGCCTAACAAAGGGCATGAAGACACCACTTTGGTACTCTAAGGACGTGTTTATCAACTTTTCAGTATTTTAAACGCGATTCCAAAGGCCTTTACGAACGCGATTCCAAACGCGTTTAAAGAAAATGGTGCGTTATCAACTCCAAAGGCCTTTACGTACGCGTTTCCAAATGCGTTTCCAAACGCGTTTAAAATACGGTGCGTTTATCAACTCGATCACCCAAGTATAAAAACGGGCTTTTCACCGAAAACACGTGGTTTAAATGCGTTTCAAAACAGCTTTGCGTTTATCTCGCTTCTTTGAATCTTTAGGATCGTACAAATTTGCGTGTTTCAAAACAGCTTTCCAAACCCCCTAATCAAAACACCTTTGCGTTTATCAACTCGTAAAAAAATTGAAACACGTTTGGAAACCTTAATTCTACCCAAAAAAGAGTTGATAAACACACCCTATTACTTTTTGGAGTACAATTATTTTGGGTTAAACATTTGGATCTGTGTATTAACTTTGTTTCCTTTTCTTGTCTGTTTTGCTTGCTTAACCCAGTCGGTCCCGGAGCTCCCATCAGATGTGGGCAGCTGACATCCATAGAGTTAAACAGGAAGCCTGGCAAGGACCTGGGCATCTACTTTGTAGGGGGAAATGAAACACCCCTGGTGAGTATTGGTAGGGGGGATGGGTGGGTGTGGGTGGGTGGGTGTGGGTGGGTGGGTTGGTGGTGTTGGAAGGGGCATCTGATGAGGTTTGGAGGAGGAGGGAGGGGGAGGGGAAGAGAGGGGGAAGGTGAAGGGGTAGAGAGAGAGGAAAGGGGACGAATGGGGTTGGAGAGAAGACGGAATGCAAGGGAGGATGAGAAGGAGGAAGAAGAAGAGTGATAATGATAGGAAGGATGCACAGAAAATATCAAGAAAGATAACAAAGACAAGGGTGATGGAGATCGGTGGAGGAAGGTGAGGCAAAGGAATAAATAAGAAGTTGGAGAAAGTGTTGAAGTGAAGGAGGACAATGACCAGCAGGATAACAATAATGATAAGAAGGAAATAACAAGAACATAAACAGAGACAAGATGAAACTAGAGGAGAAGAGGGGTATAAGATGGATGTGGAAGAGGATAAAAGGATTAGACCATTGGGAGTGGTCCAAAGAGGAATGAATTTGATGATGGAGCAGAAGGAATAGAAAAGAAGGCAAGATCAAGGAGAAGCTAGATGAGGTAGATTAGACAGATTAAAGAAGAGAGGGGGGGGGGGGGAGCATAAATTGGAAGGAATATGAAGATGGCAATGGGTAAGTGAGAAAGAAAATGAGGATAATTATGGTTGGGTCTAGAAAGGGTTAAGTTATTACATCAAGGTGTAGTTTCTATATGTATCTTGTAAAACTTTAATATGAGGTCATTTGTGATGTTATATTTTATAGATTGGGGTCGTCGTACAGGAAGTCATACCAGGAGAGGTCATCGCAGAAGACGGCAGGATACTTCCCGGCGACCAAATTGTGCAGGTACTGTATGTTTAGAATATTAGGGTAATGGAGAAGACTGTAGGATATCACATTTTAGGTGGAAACCTGATGTAATTAGGTTGTCTTTATGACAGGGTACTTTAACCTTTTCAGTCTCACAAGCGATAAATTATGTTTGTATGCAACGGACTACTAGTGCTTGGTGCAGAGCGAGTAAACACAGGTGAAAAGGGTTCCACTTCCATCCCGTTATTTATTTTATGCATAATTTTGTTTTCCCACAGGTGAACAGCATAGATCTTCGCGATGTTCCACACAGCATCGCGAGAGAGGCACTCACTTCGGCGGAATCGCCTCTGAGACTGACTATCTACCGGGAGAAACAGGAGGCTAAGAGCCAGTCCTTCACCACCAAGGTGCTCCAGGTGTCATTGACCAAGGTCGCAGGGGTGCCGCTAGGCATCAAGATAGCAGCCAAACAGTGAGTGCGCCTTATAGGGCATATACTGTACTGGGAAGACAAAAGGTCCTTCAAAAGGTGATCGTGAGCAATCTTCTTGCAAATGGTCTTAAATTCATGTGTTGCCCATTTTAGAAACTTGCTGAAAGTTATTTTCCCTAGAATTATCTACATTTGGAGCAATCAATGATTAAATCACAAATCCTCAGATTGGTCGGGCCGAACATGTCGAGGAGTTGTTATTTAATCACTAATTACTCCATATGTGAATCATATGAGGGCAAACAAATTTCAGCAAGTTTCTAAAATGGACAATACATGAATTTAAGACCATTCCCAAGAAAATTGCTTCCGATCTCCTTTTGAAGGCCTTTTTGTCTTCCCATTACAATATACTCCCTTTAATGCAGGTTGCAGTGCATAGCATGATAGATAAGGAGAAGGAAATGAAGAAGGAGAAGGAAATGAAGAAGGAGAAAAAGAAGGTTAAGAAGAGAAAGGATGGGGAGAAAAAGAAGGTGAAGAAGAGAAAGGAGGAGGAGAAAAAGCAGGTGAAGAAGAGGAGGGAGGAGAGACAGGAGAAAGAGAGGAAGAGGAAAAAGAACAAGACAAAGAATAGAAAAAGAAGAAAAATAGAAGGTAAAGAAGAAAAGAAGGGGAAGAAGAAGGAAAAGAAGAAGAAAGAAGGAGAAGGAGGAGGACAAAGAAAGAAGGAAAAGAGAAGGAGAAACAGTGATTGCTCCAGGGAAACCTGTGTTTGAAGACCGCTTAAGGGAGGCAAGAAATATAGTCATTATTTGCAGGTGGTTACAGCCAAATGGCAGGCACCGGAAAATACGCTTATTTTATTTTCAGCGAGGTAGTCGTGACCTTCACTTGACCTCTAGAACCGCGGAAAACGTCTCCTTTTCAAACTGCGATATCTTCATGAATATACCATATTTTCGTACACTTTCTTTTGTAACTGTATGTTGGAGGTCGAAATTTACCAAGTATGAAAAAACATTTCATTAAAATATGCAGAAAATATTGTAAATTCGAGATAAATATGTAGTTGTAATGAAAATAGAAAAAATAAAATAAACTCTATATTTTAATGTCAATCGCTTTTGAGCCCCAAACATTTAGAGGTCATCTGAAGCGGAATTTATTGTACTTTATGGAGATACCATTATTTTTCAACCTCCCCCCATAGAAGGGTCAGGATCCAGCAAAACATCAACCATGTTTAAATCCAAAATGAACGAGATATGACGAAGTTGTTAACGATCCTACCCAGCCAATCATAGTCCACGATAATAACGAAATACTACCGGCGATTCAAGTGTCGCGGACTATGATTGGCTGATTATGATCGCTCACAACTTCGTCATATCTCGCTCATTTTGGATTTGAACATGGTTGATGTTTTGCTGGATCCTGACCCTTCTATGGGGGGAGGTTGAAAAATAATGGTACCTTCATAAAGTACAATAAATTCCGCTTCAGATGACCTCTAAATATTAGGGGCTCAAAAGCGATTGACATTGAAATATAGAGCTTATTTTCATTTTTCTTTATTTAATTAGAACCACATATTTATCTCGAATTTACAATATTTTTCTGCCTATTTTAATGAAATGTTTCTTCATAGTTGGTACATTTCGACCTCCAACATACAGTTGCAAAAGAAAGCGTACGAAAATATTATATATTCATGAAGATATCGCAGTTTGAAAAGGAGACGTTTTCCGCGGTTCTAGAGGACAAATGAAGGTCACGACTACCTCGCTGAACATAGAATCCCGTGTTTTCTGCTGCCTGCGGACGAATATCGTTTGCAAAGTCCATATGATTTCTGAAAATTCGCGTCACTTTGAAGACGAATTGCACAAATGTGTTATTTTCGAGCCCAAACAAAACTGGAATCAAATTCTCCGCTAGAGTACTGGCTTTCCAAAGCTGTAACTGGTGTTGCCGTCCAATTTGTAGAAGGGTCAGGATCCAGCAAAGTCTGAGAGCTTACATATATATCGGTTGCGAACTCCGTACGATTTCTGAAATCTCGCGTCACTTTGAAGACGAATAGCAAAAATGTTTTAGTTTTGAGCCCAAACAATATTGGAATCAAAATCTCCGCTGAAGTATTGGCTTTTTAGAGCCGTAACTGTAGTTGCCGTATAACCCATAGAAGGGTCAGGATCCAGCAAGGTCTGAGAGCTAACATATTTAAAAAAAAAATTGAGGCCTGTTTTTGAAAGCACATGACATCAAAACTCCTTTGCGGATTTCGGAAAAAATGAAAAAATTTATTAAGAAACATATAATCTCAATCCCTGCCTAAAAAAACCCTGATCAGTATGTTTACAGAAGACACCAGCAACAGATCTCGCGAGCATGTCGAATTCCTTCATAATCTAGGTGCAGCAAAATCTGCGCGTGAGATTTCGCGAGACGAAAAATAAAACGCTCACGATTTCTATAGAACGAGCGAGCGCTGCCGATTGACTGGTTAGTATGTATGTATGTATGTATGTATGTATGTAGAGGCTTCTTTGATATAGGTTACAATGAATAACATGAGTGACGAGGAGAAGGAGGAGGGAGAGGGAGAGCAAAGACAGAAAAAAGAAGACTTAGAAGAAAACCAAGTAGGAGGAGGAGAAAATGAGGAGAAGTGGAAGGAGATGAAACAGAGGAAGAGGGAGAAGGAAAATTAGAAAATGAAAAGATGAAAAAGAAGTGGTGGAAGAAAAAGGAGAACAAGAAGAAGAAGAAAAAAAAGAGGTTGATGAAAAAGGAGAATAAGAAGAAGAAGAAAAAGAAGGAGGAAGAAGAAGAAGTAAAAGAGAAGAATTGTCTTCACTGCTGTGTAGAGATATTGTGAAAAAGATGATAGTGGCTCTACAAAGTTATTCTGAAATCTTTTCTCCTTTTCTTGTGACAGGAGTGAGCAAGGCATCTACATCATGGAAGTGGTAAGTCTTACTTGTGGATGAATAAAGGAATGAATGGATCCTGTATGGATGAATGAAGGAAGGAAGTAATGGATAGATGAATGTATGGATGAATTAATAAATGAGTGAGTGAGTGAATGAATGGATCCTGTATGGATGAATGAAGGAAGGAAGTAATGGATAGATGAATGTATGGATGAATTAATAAATGAGTGAGTGAGTGAATGAATGAATGATGAAATAAATGAATGAATAAATGAAGGATGAAATAGATGAATGAATAAATGAAGGATGAAATAGATCAATGAATAAATGAAGGATGAAATAGATGAATGAATAAATGAAGGATGAAATGAATGAATTAATGAAGGATGAAATAGATGAATGAATAAATGAAGGATGAAATCAATGAATAAATGAAGGATTAAATAGATGAATGAATAAATGAAGGATGAAATGAATGAATAAATGAAGGATGAAATGAATGAATAAATGAAGGATGAAATAGATGAATGAATAACTGAAGGATGAAATCAATGAATAAATGAAGGGTGAAATAGATGAATGAATAAATGAAGGATGAAATCAATGAATAAATGAAGGATGAAATAGATGAATGAATAAATGAAGGATGAAATGAATGAATAAATGAAGGATGAAATAGATGAATGAATAAATGAAGGATGAAATAGATGAATGAATGAAGGATGAAATGAATGAATGAATGATGAAATAAATGAATGAATAAATGAAGGATGAAATAGATGAATGAATGAAGGATGTAATGAATAAATGAATGAATGAATGAATGAATGAATGAATGAATGAATGATGAAATAAATGAATGAATAAATGAAGGATGAAATAGATGAATGAATGAAGGATGAAATGAATGAATGAATAAATGAAGGATGAAATAGATGAATGAATGAATGAATGAATGAATGAATAAGTGACTGAATGAGTGAATGGCCACATGAAGACCCCTGTTATCTGTCTCTCACCCATGCAGCTTGAGAGCAGCCTAGCCAGGAGAGATGGCCGACTGAAAGCTGATGACAGGGTCTTGCAGATCAACGGTTTTGATGTAGAAGACGAGATGCCAGAGAAAGTAGCAAGAATCATCAGGGTGAGATTTGACCACGTTTAACCCAATGTGTTCTGCATATAGAAAGGATCAAATGATGAAAAAGAAGCGCTCTATGCCTGATTTTGTGTGCACATATGTTTTTGCATAATTAGACTATTTTGACAGTGGCTAAATTTGTGGTCAATAAATTCCTGAATACATGTGATTGTAAATATAGGTGTATACATGTATGTCCACTTTAGTGTATATATTTCCCATTTTTATTTTCACACTCTGGAACTTGATCACAAATTTGTGGCAAATATTAGGCCGCTGTGTGATAATAAACAGTAATTTAAACCCATGTTTTTTTATGAAATAAATGTTTCTTTATTAAAGCACTGAGTTTTTCTCTTGTTTGTATTGGGATTTCATTTAAAATCAGTGTGTCACAAAACACACGCATAGTAAATCCCTCTGCAGCACAAGTTATACTGTTCTTCAGGATCACAGGTCTAGTTAAATTTATATAAACTTAAAGATAGCCTGTCCCTTTTACAAACATCTGGAAACTTCATGATAGTTTGCACATATTTAGCACGTATCTTTGGGATACCAATTGTGAAATTTCAAGGTCAGCGGTACTGCAACTCCCATAGCATAAATGAAAATCTAACTACGTTTTACTGAGATTTGACTATTTTCGTGGTATGAAAAAAGTGAGCTTGATCAATTATCGAAGATTATTTCCTCAAAACTGAATATTATGCTTTGTCGATTCCAGGGAAAGGTTATGTAGTCACTCTCTCTCAAGTGATGACAAAGTCAGGGAACTTTCAGAATTAGGTCTGCAAAAGGGACGGGCTACCTTTAATCCGAACTTGTGATCAATGTCAGATCTTGAAAGACATTGCGATAGTGATCTTAATTTGAGTTACATACGCTTTGTAAATGAATATGTTTATGCATGTTTTGTGAATGAAGTGAAAGGGTAAAGCACCTAAATCATTAGAAACTAATGGTCATTTTTTTAAAGACTTCCTAGTTTGGTATCATTGTATTTAGAACAAAGACAGAAATACACTCTCAAGTACTTCTCTTTTCGTTGTCCAGAGACTTTTATGGCACTGTTATCAATTCTTAATTGATAAGTGGTTTTCAGTTTCTCTTTCTCATTGTTCCCATTTTTGTTTTGTTGATTTATGTTACTAGATATTGGGAAAGGAAACACTCATGGTGTTTTTTGTAGTAAAATGTCCTGTTTGTTTCCTAAATGTTAGTTTTGTAGTGATATATCCTGTCTGGGAACAATTTATTGCCTTTCTTTCATGGATGTAGTAAGTTTCACTTTCTTTGCTACAATGCAAGGATCATGACTTATGATAATTCTTTGTGGCTAAACGGATAATGGATCACAAAACTGTTATTTGTAGAATGTCTTTCAATGAAAACTGGTTTGACAGGATTGCAGGGAATCAAGAGTTATGATAACTCTTTCTGGTTAATTGTATTTTAAAAAAGCAAACAAACAAATGTCTAATTGATTCTAGCTATTTAAAGATAAGAGGAAGTAGCGGTGAATATTTCTGGACCCTGTTGCATAACACTTACCATTAATTGTAACTCTGCCATCAATGGTAACTACCATGGTAACAATGCTTAACAGCCAATCAAATTCAAAGCTTCCATAGAAGTTGCTATTGGAAGCAAAGTTACCATCAATGGTGAGTTTTATGCAACAGGGCCCTGGTCCGAAATTCACAGCAGAATTTCATGTCCCTGTCTCCTGAGATGTCAAGAAACATTTATTTCAAAGATGATTCTGTCACATGATTATGAAGTCCAAGAATAGGCCTGTGGTTGTGACCGAACAGTTCTGTGTTAACCTCTACCGTCCTTTACCTTAAAGATGGCCCGTCCCTTTTACAAACATCTGCAAAGTTCATGACAGTTTGCACATATTTAGCATGTATCTTTGGGATACCAACTGAAATTTTAAGGTCAGAGGTACTATAACTCCTGTAGAATAAGTGAAAATATAACTAGTTTTCACTGAGATTTGACGATTTTCATGGTACGAAAAAAGAAAGCTTGATGAATTATCGAAGGTTATTTCCTCAAAACCGAATATTACGCTTTCTCGATTCCAGGGAAAGGTAATATAGCCACTCTCTCTCCAATGATGAGAAAGTCAGGGAACTTTCATAAGTAGGTCTGCAAAAGGGACAGGCTACCTTTAAAAAGTCACAAAGCCATATATCTAGCCAGCCCTCCCTGTTCCCAGCCTCTAGGAGTTTCCAGACAGGTGCAGGTCACCACCCCTAAAGCCAATCTCTAACCCCCTCCCCCTTCCTCCCCAAGATTAAAGATCCTATAATCTGTTTCTCTAATATCCCTTACCGTCAAAATCACAAAGCTATATTGTTTAACACGCTCTGTTTTCTCTTCTCCTTGTGATGCACTGTAATTGTGGTATAGATTGCTGGACCTGAAACCATGGCAACATTTTTACCACTCTTATCCCTGAACTTTGGTTATCATATTGTTGATTACCAACGTGCAGTCACAAAGCCATATTTCATACACCCTTCTCTGTCCTTGTTCCCATTCGTGCAAGGCCGTGTAGAGATGGTGCTTCGAGACAGGTGCTGGCTACCACCACTGAGGGCCAATCTTCCCCCTACCTCTCCCTCACTTCTTTCCCTCACCTTCACAGTCACAAAGCCATATATCATGACCCCCTCTCTGCTCCCTGTGGACTGTGGTGACCATCCAGAGATGGTGGTCTCTAGACACATGCAGGGTAGTACCCCTGAGGACATATCCTGCACCCTTCCTCTCCCTCACTTCTTTCTCTCACCTCCAGAGTCACAAAGCCATATATCTTGACACCATTTCTGTCCTCTCCCTCACTCCTTTCCCTCACCTTCAGAGTCACAAAGCCATATATCATGACACCCCTTTCTGTTCTCTCCCCGTAGGACTGCGGTGACCGTGTGGAGATGGTGGTGTCGAGACAGGTGCAAGCTACCACCCCTGAGGACCTCTCTGGCCCCCCTGCAGAGCTCCCTACTGAGCCCTTCACCCTCCTAAGGCACGCCCTGGCCCCCAAGGTCCGGGCAGAGAAGACTGTAAACATCAAGAAGGTGAGATACTCCTGTTTTACACTTGTTCCTCTTGTGTAAAAGAAAAGTTGGGCCTGAGATCAATGTTACAGCTGATTGCACTCTATTGCAGTCAATGTATGGAGCTGATTGCATTTTATTGCAATCACTGTGCATTTGATCTCAGGCTCCACTGTACCCCATATTTCCAAAGTTTTTTTTCTTTTTACACATCATACCTTTTGTTCTATCAATATGTTAATTGTTTGTTACAGTGCTACAAGGAATGTATTGAGATCAGCTTTTTTTTTAAAACTTGTACGAAAGTGCCCCATATTTCCACTTTTTTTTGCCCATCATACCTATGGGTGTATGCACACTATGTCAATTATCTGGTATGAGGCTATAAGGAATGTAAAGGGATCACTCTTTGTTTTTTCTTGTCTGAAAGTACCCCATATTTCCTATGCTTTTTGCCCATTATACCTATGGGTGTATTCACACTATGTCAATTATGTGGTACAGGGCTACAAGGAGTGTATGGGGATCAGTGTGAGTGGCGGGAAGGGGCAGAGGAAGGGAGACGTACCCATCTTCATCACAGGCATTCAGCAAGATGGCTGCGTAGCAAGACATGGACAACTCAAGGTAAGGAGAATGATGATGATGGTGATGATGATGGTGATGATGATGATGATGATGGTGGTGATGATGGTGGTGATGGTAATGATGATGATGATGATGGTGATGATGATGATGATCATGGTGATGATGATGATAATGATGATGATGATGATGATAATGATGATGATGATGATGATGATGATGATGATAATAATAATGATGATAAAGGAAGAATAATAATAAGAAGAGAATGACAAAAATTAAGAAGAAAACAATTAGGTGATAGGAGGAGGATAAAGGAAGGAAAATAAGAAGAAGGGAAAAAAGGGGAATATGAGAAAATGGAGAAAGAGGAAGAGAAAGAATATAAAGAAGATGAAAAAAATGGAGAAGAGAAAATGAGGAGGAGGAGGAGGAGGAAGACAAAGAGGAAGAAGAAGAAGAAGAAGAAGAAGAAGAAGAAGAAGAAGAAGAAGAAGAAGAAGAAGAAGAAGAAGAAGAAGGAGGAGGAGGAGGAGGAGGAGGAGGAGGAGGAGGAGGAGGAGGAGGAGGAGGAGGAGGAGGAGGAGGAGGAGAAGGAGAAGGAGAAGGAGAAGGAGAAGGAGAAGGAGAAGGAGAAGGAGAAGAAGAAGAAGAAACATATTTTTAAAAGAGAAAAACAAAAACGGAGGAGATGGCAGAGTATCTCTCATTTAGCAAGTCTTGATTGTAGGTCTGATAGGTTCACACTTGACATGATACATGTATATTTCCAATTTGCTTTGCACACACAGAAAGGAGACATTCTGCTGAGTGTGAATGGCACCAGCCTGCTAGACCTTCCACACACAGAGGCAGTCAGAGTTCTCAAGGAGTCAGCAAATGCAAGGTCGTTGACCTTACGCGTCATCGAAGGGGACACCGACCCGGAGAATGAGACGCATGGATACATTCCCTCCTGGCTGACATGGCTGTCCCTCCCCAAGTAAGTGAATGGAATAGTCCGTACCTAATACCTTGTGCGTGATTATTGGACCACATTATTATTGTAGAGGTTATTAAGGGAACACTGACCCTGAGGACCTGACGCATGGATATAACAGAGCATTAATGTGCTGAGTCACAGATTTTTTTGTGCAAAGAGCAGTGCTAAGCAAGCTGTTCAACATGCGCGCCTTTTGTAACGCTAATGCAATGACCAATTAAGGTGCGCACGGTGCAAATACGAAATGAGCAATGCGCCATACAATTACGCAGTGTAATCCAATGCCAACAATAGCGTGGACGTGGGCTGTTGAGTGATGAAAGTAGAGTAGAGTTCTGCTGTGGCGAAATCTTGTTGTGAGTTCGAAATATCTTAGTAATTCCTCATTATTTCATTCTGCATATAAAACAAAATAGATACTGCTCTTATATCTGGGACATGGTTAAACTATAGTCCCAAGTTGATCTCAAAACAATAGTATAATACGATAGTAATAATAGTATTGTATTAAGATCAACTAAGTTTTAATCATGCCCTTCAGCGCAGTCTCTATTCGTATCCTATTCTCTCTGATTGGCTGTTCCAGTTGCTGTCATTAGTCCATCAAAGTCTCGATAGAAAAGGTTGTCAGAAGTTTTTTATTGCAGAGGGAGTAAAGGAGTAAACTGTAATGGCAATGTTACCATTTTAACCTCACATATCAACACTCTGATTGGCTGTTCCAGTTGCTGTCATTACTCCATCAAAGTCTCGATAGAAATGGTTGTCAGAAGTTTTTTATTGCAGAGGGAGTAAAGGAGTAAACTGTAATGGCAATTTTGCCATTTTAACCTCAGATAGTAACACTCTCTGTTTGGCTGTTCTAGTTGCTGTCGTCCCACCATCGCAGTCCCGATAAGACAAGGGTCACCACAATAAGATAAAATTATTTTTATGCCTCCGCCACGAAGTGGCCGGAGGCATTATGTTTTCGGGTTGTCCATCCGTCCGTCCGTCCGTCCGTCCGTAAGTCCGTCCGTCCGTCCGTCCGTCCCGTCCGTCCCGAATCCGTTTAGGCAATATCTTCAGAACCGTTAAGCAGATTTGCTTCAAACTTGGTACATGTATGTATTGCATGAAACTAATGAAGTGTTTAAAACTGGGGTCAAATCTGAGTGAGGTCAAAGGTCAATGAACTTTGTAGAAATTGCCCCAAAATGACCTTTTCCACATTAAATCCAAATCCAAGGATGCAATTCTCATTAAACATGGTACAAAGATAGATCACTACTTGGGGATAGACTTGTGACATTTTTGGTAAAATTCCTGAAAGTTCAGAGGTCAAAGGTCAATGACCTTTGACAAAATTGACTAGAAATTGCCCAAAACTTTCAAATTTTCACAATAAATCAAAATCCAATGGTGCAATTCCAACCAAACATAGTGAAACGATGGATCTTTTCTTGGGGGTAGACTTGTGACATTGTTGGTGAAATTGCTGGTAGGTCAGAGGTCAAAGGTCAATGAACTTTGCAAAAATTGATATTTTTCACAATAAACCCAAATCCAAATCCAATGGCACAATTCTAACCAAATATGATACAGAGATGTATCACTTCATGGGGGTAGACTGGTGAAAGTTTGGGTAAAACTCCTGAGAGTTCAAAGGTCAATGAACTTTGCAAAAAATTAGCTAAAAATTGCCCCCAAAGTGATGATTTTCAAAATATATTCAAATTCAATGGAGCAATACCAACCAAACATGGTGCAAAAAGGATCACTACTAGACTGATTACATTTTTGGCGATATTTCTCAAAGGTCAGGGATCAAAGGTCAATGAACTTTGCCAAAATTGGCTAAAAATTGCCCTCAAATAGATATTTTTCACATTGAATCCAATACTAATGATTCAATTCAAACCAAACATAGTACAGAAATGTATCACTTCATGGAGGTAGACTGGTAAAGTTTGGGTAAAATTCCTGAAAGGTCAAAGGTCCACCCAAAATTGGCTAATTATAAACAAACTTGATACAAGGATGGATTTAAACAGACTGATTATATTGGAAGTCAAAGAAGTAAGAGGTCAAAAGTCAATGAACATTGCCAAACTTGGCTAAACTTGAAAAAACAGCATGTGATATTTTCATTTCACATAGGAGCAATGGTACATTGCCCACCAAACATACACATTTTCTGAGAATAGCAAAGAGGTGGAGGCATATTTATCGACTGCGTGGCAGTCGAATTGCTCTAGTTTTTAGGGGGAGTAAAGCAGTTAACTGTAATGGCAATGCAACAAGTTAACCTCACATTATAACACTATTTTCTCTGATTGGCTGTTCTAGTTGCTGTCATCACTCCATCAAACACGATAAACAGTGGTCACCACGATAAGACATTATATTTTTTTCAGAAGGAGTAAAGCAGTGAATTGTAATGGCAATGTTACCATTTAACCTCACAGTATAACACGCTTTTCTCTCTGATTGGCTGTTCCAGTTGCTGCCGTCAGTCCATTGAGGTCACGATGGAGAAAGGTCATCAAGAGAGCCTTGGTTTCAGCATTGTAGGAGGAAACGACTCCACCCACGGTCCGCAGCCAATCTATGTCAAGACGGTCGTCAGCAACGGCATCGCGGCACGGGGCGGGCAACTCAAGTAAGTCGAAGTGTCTGAATTGTGTTCTCTAATAAGCCAGTCCATAGTTGCAATGTGCGCATGAGCAGATTATTGCTGGTACGAATGATCTCAGGACAATCTTTCCACTCAAAGAGTTCATTGATTAAGTTTTTTTTTTCGCACCACGAAAAAAGTTGTAATTTCAAATTGGCAATCAATTGGAATCAAATCTCAGTAAAAAAATAGTTAGATTCTCATTTATTCTGCGGGAGTTTTAGTACCTCTGACCTTAAAATTCCACAGTTGGTATCCCAAAGATACGTGCTAAATATGTGCAAACTTTCATGAAGTTTGCAGATGTTTGTAAAAGGGACGTGCCATCTTTTAAGGGCATATACTGTACTGGGAAGGCAAAAAAGCCTTCAAAAGGTGATTTGTTAGCAATCTTCTTGTCAATGGTCTAAACTTCATGTATTGTCCATTTTAGAAACTTGTTGAAAGTTATTTGCTCTCAAATTATCCACATTTGGAATAATTAGTGATTTAATCACAAATCCTCGAAATGTTCGGCCCGAACAATTTGAGGATTTGTGATTTAATCACTCATTACTCCAAATTCAGATCATTTGAGGGCAAATAACTTTTAGCAAGCTTCTAAAATGGTCAATACATGAATTTAAGACCATTGGCAAGAAGATTGCTAACAATTACCTTTTGAAGGCTTTTTTGCCTTCCCAGTACAGTATATGCCCTACGTAGATAAAGATTGTTTTTCACAATTCCTGAAGAAGTTTGTGAAGCTGTGACTAAGATTTCTTACACGTTATTGTAGGGTATACTGCCGATTCCTGCCAAGTTTCATGACTTTTGCAAATAAGCCACCGTGTCTTTAACATCAAACTTCTTCAAATATATGCTTTCAAATTTCTGCATATATGAGAAAAAGGTGTTGTTTCTCAAGTCGACATTTCCTTTCTTATCTCGTCTCTCTCTGTCTAGGTGTGGTGACATCATTGAGACGGTTAACTCGCATTCTCTGGTCAACATCTCGCACAAAGACTCTGTGACGTTATTGAAGAAGATCCACAATAAAGCGCATTTCACCATCACATCTTGGCCTGGAACCATCGTTTAATACAGACTCCCCTCTCCTAGAGGGGACTGTTCATATCTAACAAGGAAACGTTATCTAGGACGATGAATCTGAACATTTGGATAAAGGAGGTCCACAGCAAAGCGCATTTCACCATCACATCTTGGCCTGGGACCATCGTTTAATACAGACTCCCCTCTCCTAGAGGGGACTGTTCATATCTAGCAAGGAAACGTTATCTAGGACGATGAATCTGAACATTTGGATAAAGGAGGTCCACAGCAAAGCGCATTTCACCATCACATCTTGTCCTGGGACCACAGACCCCACTATCGTAGAGGGGACAGTTCACATCTAGCAAGGAAACGTTATCTAGGACGATAGATTTGAACATTTAGAGGAAGAACACCAAGTACTAGTACTACGATACTACTAGTATCAAACACATATTTGTATATGAAACTTCCACAGATAGATAGATACATGCTCACATGCAAGATGGAACGTCGATTAGAACGTTGCTTTGGGAATATGACCTGAACAACCTTTATCACAACCATTTATTGCAGTCTCTGCTGTACGAATATGTCACATATTGTTCACACGCAAGAAAGAACGATCATTAGAACGATGAATTGAAATAGTACTACGTAATTATTAGTGCAAGGCGTGTGTATCATTGTAGGTAAGAATATCATCCTTTTGAGGGTTCGAAAGGTGGTAGAAAGTATATTTTTTACTTGATCGTCGAGACTTTCTGACATAAACCGGCACATAATCTGGTTTCATTATAAAAATGAAGATATCATCAATGGGCCTAGTGATTCTTAACCAGGAATATTTCGATTTGACTGTTTTTATCTCTTGGTAGCTATGGCAATTTTTTATTTCTACGTTGGACATTTCTATTGTGCAAGATGTATATATAATCAACTTTGTACTACTATATACACAGACTCGAAACGACTGTGGCTTAAATCTGCGCAGCTTTACATAGGTGCTCATGAGCTGATATGAGGAATGCTTCTTTGGATTTCAACCCATGATTTCTCATACGCGCGCCAAGAGCTTATACCACTAGACCTCAGCGCTCCAAACCTAAAGGTGTGATCAATATACAGTCAAACCTGTCTTAGTGGCCACCTGTCTATAGCAGCCAACCTGTCTATACCGGTAGATGCCACTAACATATTTCCCCTAGAGAGAGATCATGTGTTAAAGAACCTGCCTATAGCAGCCACCTGTCTATAAAGGCCACAATTTTTGTTTCCCTTGGGTGGCTACTCTAGACAGGTTTCACTGTAGTAGCCTGCTTTCCAGGCTGTTGGGCATTTTTAATCCAGACTATTCTACAAATGGGTCCGAGCAGACGCGTCAATCATCTCCCGTGTGAACGCGCCAGTATAGTTAACATGTACGTTGAGTTGAAACTGCAATAATTATCGGTGTAAACGCGTCCTGCAGCTTGTCAGCGTATTCAAGATCATACTTGTGTGCCTTTTACAGATCGTCCACGTTCTCCTGTCCCTTCCTAGATACTAATAAGAGGTAACAGATTTGGTATAAGTAGAGGTACAGAGATGTTGTGGCATTTGATGTACGTGCACATGTAGTTATCAGTTTATAGCACTTGTGTACGTAAAGTGCAGTTACCTTTTGCATAATATAAAATGTTGATTGTATCAGCAGTATTTACAGTCTATGTATGGCATTTTATCGCATTTGATAAGTTACGACAAAAGTCCTATCAAATTATTTCTCTGTGACGCTTTATTTATTAATGATTTTGATTTAAGGTATAGATAAGGACAGAAACTCGAGAACAGCAGAATTGGTGAAAATCCTTTGAATCGGATGGGCAAGTGCTATTGAAGAAAGGTGAGAAATTCTGAAAAATCATTACCATTCAGCCCAAATAATGCTCATTGCAAATTTGTTATTCCAGATAAGATAGACACCACGGAAACATTTGCTCACGGTTAGTTTTTCTAGCTTTGTAAATCCTGGGCCCTGTTGCATAAAACTTACAATTGATGGTAACTTTGCTACCAATGCCAATATCTTTGGAAACTTTGAATTTGATTAGCTGTCAAGCAATGTTACCATGGTACAGTTGGGCCTGAGATCAACATCACAGCTGATTGCAATCTATTGCAGTCAGACTGCAGTCAGTGTATGGAGCAGATTGCATTTGATTGCAATCACTGTGCATTTGATCTCAGGCTCCACTGTAGTTGCCATTGATGGTAGAGTTACCATTAATGTTAAATTGTATGAAATGGGGCCCAGGTCTGATTAGGAGGTCAAAATTTGGCATGGAGCTGCAGTACTAAGCAAAGGGGTGTGGCTTAATTACACCCTATATGGTATTTCAAGTTCATTCATAGCCTGTTGACTATTGTCCACACAGCAGATTGTATTGGAGTCGTGCTGCTTAGTATCTGAGTGGAAAAAAGCCAGCGTATATGCGGGCTCAGTAAGGAATGGGTAAATGTTTTTTAAATTTTATTTTATAGGTATTATTTACCCAGGGTAGCCCCTTCAGTGGTTGAACACTATTCTACCAGGGGGCCCTACTTTGATATATAACACAACATGGTTTACATAATATACAAACAAGAAAGATGTATAGTTCAGTGAGAAATAAACACCATTTTGGAATTTGCATTTTATCTGTGGACAAAAAATTATTCCAAGTAGACATGTGATGGGTAAATGTGGCACATCGTTAAATTTCTTGAAATTACCTAAAATTGTCTAAAATCTTGTGTTTCTGAGTATTCTGTTAAGACATAAACTTGGATTCTGTTCTGTGTGATAGATTAAAATGGTGCAATAATGTAAAGGCAATGAGGGAGATAGGGTTGTTTTTGTAGACAAGTTTGACTTAATCGACTAACGTATAAATACATGTAGATAACCTTGGTTAAAACATGAAGTGTGAGACCAGCTTTATATTTCCATTTTTGTTTCAGTGTATGAAGGTCACCCAATGGTAGAAATGTTTTTTTTTTAAATAAAATGTCATGTACTTTGTAGTATTTCAATGCTTCTTTAAAAAATGATCACATCTCTTTGTCACAATGTCTAAGTACTGCAGTTACCACATTCAGTGCAGTGTTACGTATTGCTGCTGTATTTCAATATTTATCTTTCTTTTGTTACTATTTTGAAGAATTTGTGGATGTTTTAAACAGTATTTAGAACCATTTTGTATCAGATTTTATCAGATTTGTTCAGACTTGGTCTTAGAGCCTTAAAGGGCATATACTGTACTGGGAAGACAAAAAACCTTCAAAAAGGTGAACGTGAGCAATCTTCTTGCCAATGGTCTTAAATTCATGTATTATCCATTTTAGAAACATGCTGAAAGTTATTTGCCTTTAAATGATCCACATTTGGAGTAATAAGTCAATTAAATTGCAATTATCACAAATGTTCGGCCCGAACATTTTGAGGATTTGTGATTTAATCACTCATTACTCCAAATGTGGATCATTTGAGGGCAAATAACTTTCAGTACGTTTCTAAAATGGACAATACATGAATTTAAGTCCATTGGCAAGAAGATTGCTCACGATCACCTTTTTGAAGGCTTTTTGTCTTCCCAGTACAGTATATGCCCTTTAACACAGATGCAGCTTCAGATAGGTTTTAGTTCGTTGGTGATTTCAGATTCTCGTTCTGAATCATGCATCAAAATGAATGTTGAATTTGAGAAGTAGGTTCAAGATTTTCTAAAGTTGCTTTTCTTCTACCCGAATTGTTTTGCTTCATTTAAATCAAATCTTTCAATTTGTGTAATTCTTGTAAAATGGAAACATACTCTTCTGAAAGAATACATGTACTATTCAAAAAGAATACAGCCACATGGTATTACCAAAAGTTTCTGTTATCTAATCAGTTTATATTATTACACTTTCACCATGGGAACTTTGAAAGAACTTTTCATATAATTCTCTGTTGAGTATTATCATAATTCTGTTTCTGCAAAAGTGGAAAATGGTTCAAACTCAATCATAGCTCACTATATTCATGGTCAGACTATGCATAGAAAACTTTAAATTCACTACCCATTTATTTCTTATTGTGTACTTGTGCGTTCACACTTTTTGCAAACTACCCAGTATGAACAATGATACACAAAGTCTTAGATCGTGTTTTGGCTACTAGATACATGCTCCGCAGTAGTAGAAACCACGTGTGTGTGTATTAAGGGTCTCAAGATTGCATGATAAAGTTCATGAAGTCAGTTTCTCAAGACACAGTCTGACTAAAGAAAAAAATGAAAGTGAGAATGTTATTAAAAAGGAAAATCTACCCTCACAGATTTTTGTCAAACTTTCACTAATATGTTCATTTCATTTTTCTCGTTGAATTACAGCCGATTCAACTTTAGGGTGGACTTTTCTTGACATACGTTCTAGAGAATTTGAAAGTAACATTTTGGTTACATCTTCGTAGTCTTGACTGCAAGGTCTACCGTATGTGGAAAATTCATTTTTGATTGAAACGGACAGTAAACTCCAAGTATTGCACCTGAATTAAAAGCAGTCCTTTGCCTTGTATACATCTGATTGCTTTGATACCAACTAACAAAAATACGTAAAAAACAGCATTTGCAATATGGACATATTAGATAGCAAATGACCTGGCAATGCAAACAAGTAGAATTTGCAATATTAACTTCTTAGACAGGAAATGATGTAGCAATGCAAAACACGTAGAATTTGCAATATTTTATACATGTACTCTCAGATTCTGTGTAGATGAAATAGTACTGAATTGGGCTTATTTTTGTAAATATTTAGCAGCGAATGGCGCAGAAACTTTTCATACGGAAATATTTATTTGACCTGTGTGCCATTGCTTATACATGTAGTATGCACGTACTGGGTTTATGTTCCTGTTAAGTCCTTGCATACTACTCTTACATGCAATTCCTTTATAACAGCATTCTAGTAATTTTGGCCTTCTGTGTCTTAAATCTGATATCTGATGTTGCTAGTATTATATGCTATGTACACCAGGGGTAAAAATACCTGGGGGCTCGGGGCAATTTCTCCCCGAAATGCTTAAAAGAGCCCTGGAAAATGTTCAAAGAGCCCCCTAAATTCCCATAGACACAATGTAAAATTGTAGCCAAATTGGCCAATATGCTCAAAAAGTAGTTCCCGAAAATGTTGAATTAATTTTATCCCCGATGTAGGCCCTGTGCTCTAAAGACTTGCGCTTGATTGCAATTTGAGTTGCGATTGATATCAATTGTAACTCTGTACATTAGAGATGGGGGATTGTACTTGCGATCGATTCTGATCAATCACAACTCTTTATAAGACTGTGCTCTTGTCTGTGTTTGTGTTGACTCCTTGAACACCTCTCTACAACCAGTCATACGTACTATTCCTATAGAGAAACATCCTAGTCATTTTGGCCTTTGAAGGGTTAAGCCTATTATCGCTATCTATGGAATCAATTGTTGATAAAAGTAAAATAAAAGTAGTTATAGTACGGAAGATGTTGATCATCGTGGTAGTAATATCGCTAAAATAGTTGATCTTTTGTCTCACAATAAGGCAAACTGGAAATTGCGACATTTCGACCGCTACTGCTTGTCTTCGTCAGGCAATGTGGGCAATCATCGCTGCGTACATCTTTTATATCGTAAGCCGCGTGCCGTTAGTGATGGAACCACTGCGCCGCGATTGGTCGGCACAATCGACCAATCACAAGCCGCAGATCAACTACTTTAGCAAAAGTAGTTGATCTTATTTAAATTTTTTTTTTTTAATAAGATTTTTTTATTGTAAAACGGAAACCACATTCCATTGTACATCAAATTACATCAAAAGAATACAAGTTGGACCAATAATTGTACCAAATTGAATAGGTAAAATGTTATTTTAACATTTCCAGCATGTTACCAATTTGAAGAGTAGTGATCGATTTACCCGTCTTTTGTTTAGAAAAGAACAAATCATTTCAAATGTGATAAATATCACTTAACATAAAAAATGGAGTTGTCTTGTGCATAGATGTATGTGCTCTCTCATTTGATGTGTCTTTAATAATTCTTTATACACGCACTATGTCTTGATACCAATAGTTATAGTCCCAATCTGCAAATTGGCAACGTGTGGTGCTTAGTTCCAAATGAGACATAGCAGCACAGATAAGGGATGTGTTCGTGGAAGGGGTTTAATAGTGGAGTATAATATAACTCTCTTGGACCTAGGCCTAGGTCATACAAGCACTGTATACATTCATGGCGAATTTGATGTAAATAGTTGCATTTTCATGAATATATTAATAGTCTTTTTTTATATACAGCTCCAAAAAAACTAGTGTATAGTTGTTCTCTGTATATAAAGATGTACATAGTGTTTCAATTACTGGAGGGAGGGCGTTATGTAATACAACAGCAGTGTTGTACGAGGAGTCATGGAGTAATGGAGCATGTATTGGAAGGGGTGATGCGTTGATGCTGAAATTGCCATTCATACAATTATTATGACATTTAATGAATTAAAATGTATGTCATCCTGAACACACGAATGAGTCGACTTTTTGTTTTTGTTTTGTGTGCGTGTTTAGAGTGTGTGACCCGTCTGGGTAAAGCGGCGAGTTATGGGATGGTGCGTATGTACAGAGGTGGGTTGATACGTGCTGGGTGTTGAAAAAAAACTTTTGACACTTAAAGGGTTACTAAATTAGAAAAAAAGTTCCCATTAATCTATGTAAAATTATCCGCTTAAGACGAATTTCACATTTGTTTGCCGCAACAATGGCGTGAAACGTTCTGTCCATGGTGTATCCTCCACAAACGTCAGAGACGACTCGCTGGCATTTTTTCGTTCCCTGCGGCACATGTTAATCAGTTGCCGATCATCCCGTCTCGATGTTCTTCGGAGTCGTCCTGGCCTCACATTATCATCTTCTCGACATAATTTGAGGATTCTCGAGACAGAACTCTGAGCTATCCCAAGGGCATCCGCAATCTCGAATTACTTGTGTCAATTTTTTGAAGTTCAAGCACTCTCTGACGCATTACAAGTGACATTGGGCTTGACATAGTGTGAAGAGACTCTGTGTCAAATTTGACGGAAAATGATTGAGCCAACACAGTAAACGAGGTCTTAACACACGTAGACTTTCCGCTTGAAAAGGACACCAAAATGATAGCAAAGGAGATGCCTTGCCTTTCATAGCCTTTCAAATAATGATAATGATAATAAATTGAAATATGGTCGAATATCTAATGAGTTCCCATTTATATTTGTAAGTAGTGCACTTAGCTCGACGTCACTTTCTCCCACATTAACCTACTGCGCAAGTTCAATTACGAAGTGGCTTTTTGCTTACGACTAAGCTACACTCTCTACTTCTTTCGTGTGAGATAATAGAGCATCAAGCTATTTCTTAGAGCTGCGTAAGCCAGTTGACTTGTGCGTCTTTTGGGCACGACAGATCAGTCATCCCGTCAGGGGGTTGGAGGTCGGGACAGTGGTACAAGATAATGATCTGCCGTCTGCTCGTCTGCACCACAGGTGCATGCCGGTGAATCACGGAGTTTTCAGTGGTACATGTTGGCATTGCATAGCTACACTATAACGTAATCTTTCTCACATTATATTTCGTCAGGTCCAAGGGCACAGGAGCAGCGAGGATCAAATATTAATTATTCTTCCCTCAGCTCGATACTCTTAGGACCTGGTCTAAAAAGTTGGAATTCATCGATGGCACATAATGCATACGTAAACTTTTATAATTATTTACCTACCTATTTTATAAGGTTCAATGTTTTGTAAAGAGTTTAAACATATTCTTTACTATTATATATATAAATATGCATATACACCTGCTCATATAATTAGAAATTTAGTATTAAGCTAAATACTTTTAAAACTAGTATCATTTTTGCTGGTACAAACAAGTTTGTAAAAGAGAATAGGTATGAAACTCATTGAAATCATCCTTCTAGACATTGTAATCGATTCAATAATCGATTATAATATCCAGAAATTTGTTATGATCAATGATTATGACGAATATGTTTCTGGAAATAATTCATTTATTTGTTACAGTAATTGTCATTTAAATCATTCATGAATAATTGTTCAATGTTCTGTAAAATTGGTGTTCATTGATTAATAAAATACACGTTGAAACAAAAAAAAGAAGAACGAAGAAGAATGTAATGGTTAAGCGATTACAATGATAATATGATACGGTAACAATTTATTACAGCAATTATTCGTAGTGATTTTCATATGGACCCTATGAGGTATGTATGATCACTAAATATTCAAACTATCAGCTCGTTGAAGAGGTTTAAATATCACATGATTTCTTCCTTTTGGCATAATAATTGAGAATGTGTAATGTTGATGTTATGTTAATACACTCTTTGATATCAATATTGATAACTGAAGGTCTGACAATCCTTTTAAATAATAAAAATCTCGTTAAAAAAAGATAGTGTTACCGATTTGAGCGCCAAATAGTGACCAGTTTTGTTCTACAAAATCCTCAGTCTCGAAAGAGTTAAAGAATTTGTGGGTATCGGGTGAGGGGTGTTAAAGGCGACTAATTCATGGCAAAACGGCAACAATAGATTTGCAAAGTGATATACTAATAATATAAAATTTAGATGTATGGCTCTGATCGATTATGACAGAGAAAAAAACAATATCGATTAAACAAGTTGAATCCGATTCCTTCTCTGTTCGAACATACCGCGCAATCTCTCCTGATTAATAGTGATTACATGAAACAGTAAGTGTTGTGCAAAGAGTGAACCTTCAGCACGGTGATAATCAAAAGTCTCTTTTCAAAGGGAAAGAAAGTTATTTGATTTTAAAGTTTTGATTTTGTGACGTCACGTGCGAGGTGCTTTCCTATAATGTTATGTACAAAATAATTCCATTAATTGTTTTTTTTTTTAAATCTGCTTTTGACAACGGATTTTTTTATTTTCATACAGGTATGTGTGTAAAAACGTATTTCTAATGATGTATCAAATATACAAGTAAAAGGATGCCAATCTTTTTGAGAAATGCACATTGTACGGGAGAGTTCCTCGCACGTGACGTTACAAAATCAAAAGTCATTAGGGCGTAGTCGTGTGAAAATAAAACTTTTAAAAATATAGTACGGGGCTAAGAAAATCCGATGTTAATAGGGAAAAGGGTTACAGAGCAGCAATCCATTTTTTCCAGATAAGTTTCTGTTCTGTTTGAACCAATCGTTGGTTTACAGTCTCAGCGTAGCACTATAATTGGCGGACGAAAGCATTTCTTCGGTGTATTCAAATTCCGCTGAATCGCATCGCGTTTTCCGTGAAACCGCCGGGGAAGTGCCTTAGCAGAATTGCGATATCTCGCTCAAAAAACAACAACCTCCGAATAACAAAATCTCAACGTAATCTTATCAGGAAAGAGTTGTTCTCATTTGTAGTTATATTTTGGGGGGAGTCATGTCGTAAAACATTATGGAAATAAGGATGAAACATGGCACTAAAAAAAAAACTTTTAAAAAATGCTTTAAATTTCATATTTGTAGTAATTGCTCCAAAAAATGAATTGCAGTATATGATTTATCAAAGTTCATTCTAACTATGTTCCAAAATTCATTTGATGATTTTTCGTCGCACGGTTGTGTCGTTAAAATACAAAAGCAGCCCCATTGTCGACCCCTCGAATATCGGAGTGGTCCATTGTCAAAGCGTGTACAAAGCGTGGGCTCGTTATGGAAGGCATGCAGCCTAGCCGACTACCGGTGCGTTAGGGGAGGTAGCGGGCACATACAACCGGCGTGGTTAGCGAGGCAGCTGCCTGCGCCGGAGGCAGTGGTGTCTTGCGATTGTCCTAGCCCGACTGCATAAACATGATCAATATGACTACTTTGCAATGCAACCGAGAAGTGAGCTGATGTATGAATGTAGACACGACTACGTCAGAACCATCTATGGGTATACATGCCTCTATAACTGCGTATAAATAGATGTATTCCAAAATTACGGAAGGTTATTCACCCGTGAGCTTAAGAATTCTTCTAATACATTTTCTTGATGGAGCATTTTAGTGCAGAACATACAGATCAGTGCCAAAATTGAAAGAGATTGTGCAAAATAAACAAAACACGCCCAAACTTACTTTAATACTTACACAATCGTATGGGTCATGAGTGCAGAATCTCATTAGCTTTTGACAATGATAAGCCTACATTTGCGGGAAATACGCACCCCCGACACGGAGCGTGCACTGCGCGTGCGCGTTGTTAATTCATAGATGTAAAACTCCAGCATTTTCGTAAAAAGTCCGAGGTATCTTTGCTCAAAATTTGACAGAAATCCTTAGTGCTCTAACATGATACTTCGTGGAGAGTGAGACTGGGGTCTAAACTCTAGTTACATGTTAATCATTTGAAGATTCATTCTGTCGCACACTAGTCTTGTGTCGGGAAAAAATGAAAACCTCTTCGCTCGTTCAATCAAAGCACAAAAATATTCATTAAAAAAAGTACTGCGTCATATATATTGAGAATTCATATATGATGATAGTAATAATGATGATGATGATAATAATAATAATAATAATAATAATAATAATAATAATAAGAAGAGCAATAAACCATTTTTATATAGCGCATAGCACATATACATTAGAAAGTCTCTATGCGCTTCAAGGAGAGAAAAGGAAAAATTAGGTTACTGAGTTCCTTAAATCATTTTGAGATTTGGAATAAGTGTGTTTTAAGAGCAGACTTAAACCTGTCTAGGGTGTTAATATTCCTAAGACTGTCAGGGAGGCTATTCCATAAAACTGGAGCAGCATGGGCAAATGAACGTTCACCATATGTTCGTGTAAGTATAGGAGGAACAATAAACAAATTCTTTTTACAATGATCGAAGATTTCGTGTTGGTATACATGGTATATGATATGTCTACATCCATGGTGAAAGTTGCATGAATTTAGAAGGAAAAATAACGGAGATAAGCGAAGATGAGTTTTGGTGTTTTTATCTCTCCATTCCGCACGCGTGCGTTTTGACGGTTGAGAATTAAAGATCATATGCTGTACTGGGAAGATAAAAGAAACTTTAAAAGGTGATTGTGAACAATCTTCTTGCCAATGGTCTTAAATGAGTGTATTGTCCAATTTAGAAATTTGCTGAAAGTTATTTGCCCTAAAAAATGATCCACATGTGGAGAATGTAGTGATTGTTCTCAAAATTATCAAAAAGTGTTCGGGCCGAACATTTTCAGGATTTGTAATCTAGTCACTAATTTCTCCACAAAAGTCATGTTGATTATTTGAGGGAAAATAACTTTGAGCAAGTTTATAAAATGGACAATACATGAATTTAAGACCATTTGCAAGAAGATTGCTCACGATTTCCTTTTGAAGGCTTTTTTTGTCTTCCCAGTGTAGTATATTCGCTTGAAAGATTGTCCGTCCATTTTGCAAGCTTAAAATTTGAAATCGTCTATCACGATCGTAAATTGAAGAAAGTGTGATTCAAGACCATTTCTAAGAATATAGCATGTTGAAGCTTTCTGTATATGTAAACATTTCAGCCGTTAAATTTCAAACCGGCTTTTTTCGTACTACGAAAAAAGTATTTAGTCTTTGTTACAGCATCTATGTGGTTATTATGCATGTATGAAATCCTAATTTTATGAGTAATCACCAAACTTTGGAGATGATTCCTTCAATTGAACATTTTTTTCATAATGCGTTTTATAATTCAATAAACAGATTAATCAATAAAGCAGATATTTCAACACAAACTGCTAAGAGCCTGAGGTAAAGACCATTAAGCAGACGTTGTTTACGTGCATTATTTGAATGTTACACTACGTATCAGCTTCAAATTATGAATATACAGCTGGCTAACATTTCTCTATATGTTTTGCCAGTGTTTCGATGGTTTTGTGGTGATCTGAAAAAGTGACGGGCTGTCTTTGTGTGTGATGCGCTCCTTATCGACGTATTTAAAGTGTTACACGCTGGGCTCGTTTAATTTGACGTTCTAAACGTATTTTAGGCCCCGAGTCAAGCGTGAGCAATGTGGGTCGAATAACAATTCTTTCCACGACTCATGCTCAATTGAGAACCCTCGCAAAAAGTATGTAGTCAAGAGACTTGTTTGAGCTACAATGACATAGCGTTGAAAATATTACATATTTTTCAATTATATAATTTACTTAAAAGTTATAACAAGGTAAGAACTAATAGTATTTTCATCATAAATGAAGTAATCGAATTACCTAACTAGCTAAATACGTATAGTTGGTTTAATAAAAAAAAACATTTTTTTGGGTAAAAATAGGTTAATTTTTGTAAACAAGATGAAATTCACGTATCGGATTCACAATTTTCCACTATTTTCTGTGATATAATCGATCAGAAATGAGATGCTTATTCTTAACTTAGTTCGATTGCATGCCGCCTCGCTGTAAGTTAAGTTTTTGTTATTTGAGTCTTCCGTAATAATTTAGACGATGTTTTAGCTTGAGCTTCTTTTTCTTCGCCATGTTCATGGTCTACTGTTTGCACAACTGCTTCACATAACTTGTTTTACGTTAGCAGTGTGTGTAAAATGAGGAACAGAGAAGGAATCGAATGTATAATCGATGGTTGTTTTCTTTTAAAATCGTTTTTGTTATAATCGATCAGGGGCCATACTAATAAAACCTTACTCACTATCAATCTAGGCAATCGTGAGCTACTAAAAAGCCTAGTTACCAAGCAATACGCACCCAAGTTATCGAAAACTTTAATTCTTTGAGTGCGTTCATGCTTATTTTGGGGTCCAAAATCAGCGTTTTAATACGCGTTTAGCTCAAAACGCGGTTGCGTCATGCTCATTTTGATATAAATATCGTTTCAAAACGCAGTTTGTATAAATTTGTTATGATCAATGATTATGACGAATATGTTTCTGGAAATAATTTATTTATTTGTTACAGTAATTGTCATTTAAATCATTCATGAATAATTGTTTAATGTTCTGTAAAATTGATGTTCATTGATTAATAAAATACATGTTGAAACAAAAAAAATATTAGGTGGCGTTTACGATCGCCCTTCTGACTTATCACGTTTAACGGGGAAGCATTAACGCAGAAGTGATGTATACGCGTTTCAATGACGACATTTGAACGTCTGTGCGGTTCAGGTGATAATACGCCCGGCCGCTACGGCAATTATTGCTGTAAAATGTGTATTGTTGATGTCTTGTTCATCCAAGATTAAAGGAAAGTGACAATCCCTTTAAATAATAAAAATCTCGTTTAAAAAAGATAGTGTTACCGATTTGAGCGCCAAATAGTGACCAGTTTTGCTCTACAAAATTCTTAGTCCCGAAAGAGTTAAAGAGTCTGTGGGTATTGCGTGAGGGGTCTTAAAGGCGACTAATTCATGGCAAAACAGCAACAATAGACTTGCAAAGTGATATACTAATAATATAAAATTTAGATGTATGGTCCTGATCGATTATGACAGAGAAAAAAACAATATCGATTAAATAAGTTGAATCCGATTCCTTCTCTGTTTCAACATACCGCGCAATCTCTCCTGACTTAATAGTGATTACATGAAACAGTTAGTGTTGTGCAAAGAGTGAACCATCAGCACGGTGATAATCAAAAGTCTCTTTTCAAAGGGAAAGAAAGTTATTTGATTTTAAAGTTTTGATTTTGTGACGTCACGTGCGAGGTGCTTTCCTATAATGTTATGTTCAAAATAATTCCATTAATTGTTTTTTTTTAAATCTGCTTTAGACAACGGATTTTTTTATTTTCATACAGGTATGTGTGTAAAAACGTATTTCTAATGATGTATCAAATACGCAAGTAAAAGGATGCCAATCTTTTTGAGAAGTGCACATTGTACGGGAGAGCACCTCGCACGTGACGCCACATAATCAAAAGTCATTATGCGTAGTCGTGTGAAAATAAAACTTTTAAAAACATATCAATTTAGTACGGGGCTAAGAAAATCCGATGTTAATAGGGAAAAGGGTTACAGAGCAGCAATCCATTTTTTCCAGATAAGTTTCTGTTCTGTTTGAACCAATCGTTGGTTTACAGTCTCAGCGTAGCACTATAATTGGCGGACGAAAGCATTTCTTCGGTGTATTCAAATTCCGCTGAATCGCATCGCGTTTTCCGTGAAACCGCCGGGGAAGTGCCTTAGCAGAATTGCGATATCTCGCTCAAAAAACAACAACCTCCGAATAACAAAATCTCAACGTAATCTTATCAGGAAAGAGTTGTTCTCATTTGTAATTATATTTTGGGGAGATTCATGTCGTAAAACATTATGGAAATAAGGATGAAACATGGCACTAAAAAAAAAAAATTTTAAAAAATGCTTTAAATTTCATATTTGTAGTAATTGCTCCAAAAATGAATTGCAGTATATGATTTATCAAAGTTCATTCTAACTATGTTCCAAAATTCATTTGGTGATTTTTCGTCGCATGGTTGTGTCGTTAAAATACAAAAGCAACCCCATTGTCGACCCCTCGAATATCGGAGTGGTCCATTGTCAAAGCGTGTACAAAGCGTGGGCTCGTTATGGGAGGCATGCAGCCTAGCCGACTACCGGTGCGTTAGGGGAGGTAGCGGGCACATACAACCGGCGTGGTTAGCGAGGCAGCTGCCAGCGCCGGAGGCAGTGGTGTCTTGCGATTGTCCTGGCCCGACTGCATAAACATGATAAATATGACTACTTTGCAATGCAACCGAGAAGTGAGCTGATGTATGAATGTAGACATGACTACGTCAGAACCATCTATGGGTATACATGCCTCTGTAACTGCGTATAAGATGTATTCCAAAATTACGGAAGGTTTTTCACCCGTGAGCTAAAGAATTCTTCTAATACATTTTCTCGATGGAGCATTTTAGTGCAGAACATACAGATTAGTGCCAAAATTGAAAGAGATTGTGCAAAATTAATAAAACACGCCCAAACTTACTTTAATACTTACGCAATCGTATGGGTCATGAGTGCGGAATCTCATTAGATTTTGACAATGATAAGCCTACATTTGCGGGAAATACGCACCCCCGACATGGAGCGTGCACTGCGCGTGCGCGTTGTTAATTCATAGATGTGAAACTCCAGCATTTCCGTAAAAAGTCCGAGGTATCTTTGCTCAAAATTTGATAGAAATCCTTAGTGCTCTAACATGATGCTTCGTGGAGAGTGAGACTGGGGTCTAAACTCTAGTTACATGTTAATCATTTAAAGATTCATTCTGTTGCACACTAGTCTTGTGTCGGGAAAAAAGGAAAACCTCTTCGCTCGTTCAATCAAAGCACAAAAGCATTCATTAAAAAAAAAAAAGTACTGCGTCATATATATTGAAAATTCATATATATAATAATAATAATAACAATAAAAATAAACCATTTTTATATAGCGCATAACACATATACATAAGAAAGTCTCTATTGGCTTCAAGGAGAAAAGAAAAAGAGAAATTAGGTTACTGAGTTCCTTAAATAATTTTGAGATTAAGAATAAGTGTGTTTTAAGAGCAGACTTAAACCTATCTAGGGTGTTAATATTCCTAAGACTGTCAGGGAGGCTATTCCATAAAACTGGAGCAGCATGGGCAAATGAACGTTCACCATATGTTCGTGTAAGTATAGGAGGAACAATAAACAAATTCTTTTTACAATGATCGAAGATTTCGTGTTGGTATATGATATGTCTACATCCATGGTGAAAGTTACATGAATTTAGAAGGAAAAATAACGAAGATAAGCGAAGATGAGTTTTTGTGTTTTTATGTCTCCATTCCGCACGCGTGCGTTTTGACGGTTGAGAATTAAAGGTCATATACTGTACTGGGAAGATAAAAAAAACTTCAAAAGGTGATTGTGAACAATCTTCTTGCCAATGGTCTTAAATGAGTGTATTGTCCAATTTAGAAATTTGCTGAAAGTTATTTGCCCTAAAAAATGATACAAAGGTGGAGAATGTAGTGATCGTTCTCAAAATTATCAAAATGTTCGGGCCGAACATTTTCAGGATTTGTAATCTAGTCACTAATTTCTCCACATGTTGATTATTTGAGGGAAAATAACTTTGAGCAAGTTTATAAAATGGACAATACATGAATTTAAGACCATTTGCAAGAAGATTGCTCACGATTTCCTTTTGAAGGCTTTTTCTGTCTTCCCAGTGTAGTATATTCACTTTGAAGATTGTCCGTCCCTTTTGCAAGCTTAAAATTTGAAATCGTCTATCACGATCGTAAATTGAAGAAAGTGTGATTCAAGACCATTTCTAAGAAAAGAGCATGATGAAGCTTTCTGTATATGTATAAATTTCAGCCGTTAAATTCAAACCGACTTTTTTCGTACTACGAAAAAAGTATTAGTCTTTGTTACAGCATCTATGTGGTTATTATGCATGTATGAAATCCTAATTTTATGAGTAATCACCAAACTTTGGAGATGATTCCTTCTATTGAACATTTTTTTCATAATGCGTTTTAAAATTTAATAAGCAGATTAATCAATAAAGCAGATATTTCAACACAAACTGCTAAGAGCCTGAGGTAACGACTATTAAGCAGACGTTGTTTACGTGCATAAGGGACTTTTCGATTTGGACGTGACGCCAGGCGTCACCGTGAATGACGTCACTTTTACGCACCGCGCACGCGTTAACGTCGACACCTCGGCTCAACACCCCTCGGCTCAACGCGTTTACCCAGGATTTCACCGACCACCCAATTCACTCGCGCCGGGCTCATCCCGTGCTGTCTATGACGTCGTACTCCTCTCGATATGGACGGTGCCGGAGAAAGATTATGCTGAGTTACAGCAAATCAGTGGGAAGTTCAACGATTTTTCCATTTATTTTTTTAAACAAAATATAAATAGCTATATTACCAGAACGTTCATCATCTTCTCACTTAGCATGAGCACCACTGACGTACCTACAGCCTATCAGGTACCTGTTTGCTCTGTCGTCTAGCAAGTTGCAAATGCACACTACAGTCCCACATATACATTTTAACCGCGCCCGTATACGTATTGCAACCAGTGGGGAGATCAGTGATTGCCACGCTGGCCACAGGGGCCATGACGTCACTACGTTGACTAGACGTGACGCCCAAAATCGAAACGCATTTCAGGAGCGGCTCAACGTAGGGAGTAAACGCGTTGACATACGCCTGCCGCCGGGCGTCACATCACTCTCGTTCACCCAATCGAAAAGTCCCTAGTATTTGAATGTTACACTACGTATCAGTTTCAAATTATGAATATACAGCTTGCCATCATTTCTCTATTTGTTTTGCCAATGTTTTGAATGTTTTGTGGTGATCTGGAAAAGGGACGGACTGTCTTTTGGTGTGATCCCCCCTTATCGACGTATTGATAGTGTTACGCTGGGCTCATTACTTTTGACGTTTCACTGTTTTTAAGGTCCCGAGGCAAGCGTGAGCAATATGGATCGAATAATGATTCTTTCCACGACTCATGCTCTCCTGAGAGCCCTTTTAAAAAGTATGTAGTCAAGGGACTTAATCAAGCTACAATGATTTAGCGTTGAAAATATGATATATCTCTCAATTATGTAATTTACTCAATAGTTATAACAAGGTAAGAACTAATAGTATTAGTATCACAAATAGAGTAATCGAATTACCTAACTAGCTAAATATGAATAGTTGTTTTGATAAAAAAAAACTTTTATTTTGGTAAAGATAGATTAATTTTTGTAAACAAGATGAAATTCACGTATCGGATTTACAATTTTCCACCATTTTCTGTGATATAATCGATCAGGAATGCGATGTCCATTTTTTTTTCGAGTAGTTTTTTTTTTATTGACAACTTCAATTCATATACAAAATAACTATACATAACAAATAGAACTTTGAAACATAGCATTTTCATGAATGTTACAATAAAACACAATGTCATACATCTTCCAATACATAATTATAAATAACATTAATGATAGTTATATGCATCAAGAAGAAACTTCTACAGAAAATTCCAACATAATGATTTTTTTTCCAGTGTCAAATAAAAAAGAAAACAGAAATTTTCCAAATACAAAAGTAAATAAATAAATCAATAATAAAATCTAAACGAATTGAAGCCATCAGCATATCGATTTTTGACCATCACCTCGGCCTCTTCACCCAAATAAAGTCAAAAACAAACTCAGCCCTTGTCATTACCCCGCCCCCCCACCCTCCCTTGAACACCCCATCCCCTATCCCCTATCCCCTATCCCCTACCCCCATCCCCCATCCCCTATTCTTAACTTAGTTCGATTGCATGCCGCCTCGCTGTAAGTTTAGTTTTTGTTATTTGAGTCTTTCATAATAATTTAGACGATGTTTTAGCTTGAGCTTCTTTTTCTTCGCCATGTTCATAGTCTACTTTTTGCACAACTGCTTCACATAACTTGTTTTACGTTAGGAGTGTGTGTAAAATTAGGAACAGAGAAGGAATCGGATGTATAATCGATGGTTGTTTTCTTTTTGTTATAATCGATCAGGGGGCCATACTAATAAAACCTTACTCACTATTAATCTAGACAATCGTATGCTACTAAAAAGCCTAGTACCAAGCAATACGCACACAAGTTATCAAATAACCTTCATTCTTTGAGTGCGTTCATGCTTATTTTGGGGTCCAAAATCAGCGTTTTAATACGCGTTTAGCTCAAAACGCGGTTGCGTCATGCTCATTTTGATATAAATATCGTTTCAAAACGCATAATAGTTGGCGTTTACGATCGCCCCTTCTGACTTGTCACGTTTAACGGGGAAGCATAAACGCAGAAGTGATGTATACGCGTTTCAATGACGTCATTTGAACGCCTTTGCGGTTGAGGTGAAAATACGCCCGTCCGCTACGGCAATTATCGCAATTATCGCTGTAAAATGTGTATTGTTGATGTCTTGTTCATCCAAGATGAAAGGAAAGTGACAATCCCTTTCAATACTAAAAATCTCGTTTAAAAAAGATAGTGTTACCGATTTGAGCGCCAAATAGTGACCAGTTTTGCTCTAAAAAAATCCTCAGTCCCGATAGAGTTAAGGAGAATGTGGGTATCGGGTGAGGGGTGTCAAAGGGGACTAATTCATGGCAAAACGGCAACAATAATTTTGCAAGGTGATATACTAATAATAGAAAATTTAGAAATATGGCTCTGATCGATTATGACTGAGAAAAAAACATTATCCATTAAATATGTTGAATCCGATTCCTTCTCTGTTCGAACATACCTCGCAATCTCTCCTGACTTAATAGTGATTACATGAAACAGTAATTGTTGTGCAAAGAGTGAACCATCACCACTGTGGTAATCAAAAGTCTCAAAATAAAATGCCAGAATATCAATTTGAGTTATAATCGATTATGGCAACGAAAAAAATGATGATTCTATGTATGAATGATTGATTTTTTAATTGACTTCATGTATGATTCCTTGAAAGGAGTATACTGTACAGGGAAGACATAGAGGCCTTTAAAATTATCAGTGATTAAATCACAAATTCTCAAATTGTTTGGGCCGTAAAAGACATTTAACTAGAAGTGATACTGTCGAGCCGGAAAAAAAAGAGACAAGTTATGTTTATACGGGGCTCATTATCCATGATAGCTTACATCGATGATTAGAGCGTACCCTTTAAACTAAGACGAGTGTCCACACGACTCTTAAAGGGTTACTAAATTCGAAAAAAATAGTTCCCACTAATCTATGTAAAATTATCCACTGAATCAAATTTCACATTTGTCTACCACAATAAAGTCTCATTTTGACGAAAATTTGAAGAAAAAAACCCGCACATCTCCAGTGACGTCAGAAAAGTAAAAATGTCATGAATGTCAACGGCGTGTACGGAAGTCAACAATAGACCATTTTCGTAATGTATTCACAACTTTCCCCCTAACTGCGTAGTAACGCGTTATTGCATTCACATTTATCTTGTCATTCATATTCAATGGATGGAATGCACTTTGAATCTATTAGATGTTGCTACACGGACAAACCTCGGACAAGCTTTGGGGGTCCCATTGGTAACGTATTGTTTGAACGGCGTGAATAAAATATTTTATTCACACCGTTGGCATCTATGGCATTTTGACTTTTCTGACACTGGAGGTGTGCGTTTTTTTCAAATTTTTGTCAAAATGAGACTATAATGAGACTATAATATAAAATGAGACTATAATATTGCAAACGAATGTGAAATTCGTTTTCAGGGGATAATTTTGCATAGATAGTGGAAACTTATTTTTCTAATTTAGTAACCCTGTCATTGATTAAGCTCAGAGGGTCATAGGTTTACGGAGCGGTCACCCTGATTTTTTTTTTGGTTACAATAAAAGGAGACACATGAAAGAAACATATTAGTAAAGGTTTGACGAAAATCAGTCAAAGGAAAAGGAAGTTATTACATGTATTTATGAAAGTTTTGATTTTGTGACGTCACATGCGAGGTGCTCTCCTATAATGTTATGTACAAAATAATTCCATAAATTGCTTTTTTCAATCTGTTTTTGACAACAAATTTGTATTTTCTTTTCGTACACGTATGTGTGTAAAAACATATTTTTACTGATGTATCAAATACACAAGTAAAAGGATGCAAATCTTTTTGAGAAATGCACATTGTACGGGAGAGTTCCTCGCACGTGACGTTACAAAATCAAAAGTCAATAGGGCTTAGTCGTATGAAATTAAAAAAAAAGATAACAAGACATACTTGTGGACAAGTATAATGTGGTCTGTATGGTAAATTTCACACAGACATTGGATGACCTTCCATGGTGACATCACCTATTCAGTAGAAATCAAAGGCAGCACACACGAAAGAGACTTGCCTAAATGGTGACATGTATATGTGCTAACAACATGTAGTTAATAGTCATTTAAGATAAAGGGGTGAGAAGAAAAAAAATGGGAAAGAAAATCTCAAAGAGAATGAATAAGTGAGGGACAAATCACAAAGAAGGTCGCAAAAATCACCTTGCAAAAGGAATGAAAAACTGACCCTACCCACACCAGGATTCGAACCGGTGGCTTTGCGTTTTTAAAACAGCGCCTTGCCCATTGAGTTACAAATCTTCCCATTCACTTAACACGTAAAGCAGAAAAAGGGGCTATAATGATTTAGAATGAATGTACAAGCTGAAATTTGGCCAAGATCCCGACATCTGATTAGAAAATGGAGACGACGTCCCCGAAAGCTAGTATACTCAGGTTAAACATACTAGAATTTGAGAGTAAAAGATTCAAACATAAGCGAGATAAAGCTTCTAAAAGATCATGTCAATTCATGATTTGAAATGAATGCCTCTCCTATTGACATAACACGTAAATATGTGAGAATTTGACATCACGCTTTTCATCAAAATTTACACCATGATGGCGTAATTAAAATATGTATAAAGGCACTTTTTGTTCCCATAGAGCAATGTCTAAGGCACAACATACTGAAATTTGGGAGAAAATTGATCGAGGATTACCGAGATACGCTCAAACGGGTAAAAAAGTTCATGACGTCATACATGAATATTCATATTTTCGATTCATATGGCAATATGATGACGTCACGATGTACTTACGGGTAAATGACACATGAAATCACAAATACATTTCATACTCTTGATAAATATAAAAAAAAAATTGGGGGTCACCAGCCATTCTGAGGAGCTAAGGCTGATTGAAGATAGGCATGTTTTTTGCAATATTTGCACACAAAAACGTATTGACGCACGCGCAGACTTCCAAATATGACTCTTCCGCATGACCTTATTAAAGCACGGAAATAGCTCAAAATGACAGGATGTGATGTCTGTCGTGTCAGAAACATGAATCCAGTGAAAAAAACGGTATTCTAACGTTGCGTTCACGTTACGCATGGAAAAACGCGCGAACGCGCGCGCACGCGCGGAAATTTTTGAAATGCTAGAAATGGCCTGAAACATGTGCAAAACAATTTGTCAAGACACGACAACATGGAAAGAAATACCCGAAACTGAAATTCCCCCAGAAAGCCCTTGCACGAAAATCTAGCCGAATTGTCCCTACGGCGGACTACTCATGAATATTAATGAGTCAGATGAAATGAGACTATAAAAAAATTAAAGTTCACATGTATCACTACACATAGTGAAAAAATGATGGGACATGACACATGCATTGCTGAGGTATAGATGACACAAAAAATTGGGACGGGACGGAATAAATAAAGAAAATTCTAACGAAACTAGAAGGTGATCTGTCGATTACGACAGACCACCTAAAGATATATAAATTTAGTACGGGGCCAAGGTAACACGATGTTAAAATTGGGCAAAGGGTTGAAGAGCAGCAATTCATGTTTTATATGAGGATGTGCTGCTCTGTTAGAAGTAATCGTTGATTTCAAGATTGTCCGTCCCTTTTGCAACCTTAAAATGTGAAATCGTCTATCACGATCGTAAACTGAAGAAAGTGTGATTCAAGACCATTTCTAAGAATATAGCATGTTGAAGCTTTCTGTATAAGTAAACAATTGCAGCCGTTAAATTTCAAACCGACTTTTTTCGTACTACGAAAAAAGTATCAGTCTTTGTTACAGTATCTGTGTGGTTATTATGCGTGAGTGAAATCCTAATTTTATGAGTAACTACCAAACTTTGGAATTGATTCCTTCCATAGAACATTTTTATTCATAATGCGTTTTATAATTTAATAAACAGATTAATCATTAAAGCAGATATTTCAACACAAACTGCTAAGAGCCTGAGGTAAAGACTATTAATCAGACGTTGTTTACGTGCATTATTTGAATTTTACACTACGTATCAGTTTCAAATTGTGATTATAGAGCACTTCTCTATATGTTTTGCCAATGTTTCGATGGTTTTGTGGTGATCTGAAAAAGGGACGGACTGTTTTGTCTTTCTCACAATGTTTTAGGTCCTAAGTCAAGCATGGGCAATGTGGGTCGAATGGTCATTCTTCCCACTACTCATGCTCTTACTGAGGGCCCTCTCAAAAAGTCTCGACACAATGCATCTTGCAGAGCATTCATTCCACGCCCGTTCAAGTTGAAAAATTTGTGTAGGTCTTAAGTATGTAATTTACTTAACAGTTATAACAAGGTAAGAATTGATGGTATTTTGATCATATAAAAATTGATAGAATTGCCCAATCTGTTGAGCATGAATGGTAGTTTTGATAAAAAATACCATTTTCTTTGGGGTAAACATAGTTTCTTTTTTATAAACAAGATTAAATTCACGTATGGGATGTAATAAATTTCCACCATTTTCTGTGACATAATCGATCAGAAGTCAAATGTCATTTCTTAACTCAGCTCGATTGCATGCCGCCTCGCTGTAAGTTTAGTTTTTATCATTTGAGTCTTCCATAATAATTTAGAAGATATGTTTTAGCTTAAGCTTCTTTTTCATCGCCGTGCTCATGGTCCACTTTTTGCACAACTGCTTCTCATAACTTGTTTTACGTCAGGAGTGTGTGTAAAATGAGGAACAGAGAAGGAATTTTTTTTTTTTGTATTAAGAAGTTTTTATTTGTCAACAACTTCAATTCATACATGTGATATACAAAATAAAATACATACGGCAATACAATATATCCTTACAAATTGATATATGAATTAATATATGAATACATTGTAAACTCATATAGTTAACACTTTACATTTTCTCTTTTTTCCTTTAGTGTTACAATAACACCTAATAAAACTCAACGTACTCAATTTTTTTGTAGTGTCAAAATATTCATAACATAACAAATTTTCCAAATACACAAAGCCAATCATTAATACAACCTAGTCGAATTGAAGCCATTAACAAGGATTTTCCATAACCCCCCCCCTCCCCACCTTGGCCTCATTCCTCAAATATTTCATATCCTCTAACAACAACAACAGCATCTGGCCCTGAACCCTACACCTCCCCATAACCCCTCCCCCTCCCATGCCCTTCGTCGTCACAACCTTCCCGTTCTACTCGTGTGGGGGCGGAAAGAACGTTTTCTTTCCTTCTCTGAATGGTAAGAATGAAACAAAAATATATATATATATACATATATATATTAATGAAAAATACTCTCATACCTCAAATAGTTTATTCATTATCGTTATTATACACACATGTTATTTATTTCATTTATTCATTTTTACTTCATTTTTTTTTTATTATCATTATTTTATTATTATTATTTTTTTTTTATTTTTTTTTTTTTGCACATCTAGCTCTCCCTAAACTCCTCCCAACATTCCCATTTTCTTAAGTGAAGGGGGTATTTATTTCTATTTAATGCCAATTTTCTTTCTTCAAATTCATCTTCTTTGAATTTACGTTTAATCTTATTCAAAACTATTTCTGATTTTTTTTCTCTACCACTGAAAACTAAATACTTCACAAGGATTATTAAGTGATTAACCAATTTTTCTTTTCCTTGATCTGCTAATTTTATCCCCCAAAATATGTCTTCCCAAGTAAGATTGGTGAAAGAAACAAAGTCAAAAATATTCTCGCAGTCTCTCCATATTAATTTTGCTTTTCCGCATTGAAAAAATAAATGACGATAAGTCTCTTCTTCTCTTTTACAGTAGCTACACAGATTAGAATCAACTTTCCCAAATAAATACAAATGCTGATTTGTATAAATGATTCCGTGTATTAATTTAAATTGGAACTCTCTAAGTCGGCTGTTTAATGTACATTGCCTGGGTCTTTTAAAAATATTTTTTTTTCTTTTTGAATTTGAATTTTGAATTTTTGAATTTTTTGAATTTGAATTGAATTTATAATCGATGGTTGTTTTCATTGTACACTTATTCGACAAAAGAAAAAATGAAATTTTTGGTAGGAAGAGGTCATATTGGAAGTTTAATAACAGCTTATGTGAAAATGAAGATTATGTTAAAGAATTAAAGAAAGAAATTCGTGAATTGAGAAATGAATTGCAATCTGAAATAAAAGATAAAAGGTTGTTATGGGATTTTCTAAAAATGAAAATTCGAAGGTTCACACAAAAATTCTCGAAAAAATTGGCTGATAAAAGAAGGATAATAAAAGCGGATTTAGAAAGAGAAATACAGTTTTTAGAAGAACAATTGAAAGATCGTACTGATGCAAATACCTTAGAAAAACTAGAAAATACAAAAGAGAAATTAAGGGAAATCTATAGTTATGTTAATGAAGGTCTTAAGGTTCGATCTCGTGCCTCCTGGTATGAATGTGGTGAAAGAGACTCGCGTTATTTCAACCAGTTGATGCAAAGTAATAAAAGAAAAACCACGATTAAAAAAAATAAAACCAGAGATGGAAACATCTGCTGTGATGAAAAAAGAATAAGTGAAGAAATCAGGGAATTTTACAGTAAGTTGTATGATAAAGTAATGTGCGTGTGTTCGGATAACCTCTTTGATGAATTTTTTCAAGGATTACCTAAATTGGCGGAGACATCTCGAGAACTTTGTGAAGGAGTAATAACTAACAAAGAATGTCTAGAAATTTTAAAAGAATTGAAACATAACAAATCACCTGGAAATGACGGTCTTTCTTCGGAATTTTACTATACATTTTGGCCGGATATTGGAGATTTAGTAAAAGATTCTTTAAATGAGGCATATTGTTCCGGGGAATTGGCTTCGTCGCAAAAACAAGCAGTTATTACGTTAATCGCTAAAGATGGGAAAGATCCTCTTTTATTGAAAAATTATAGACCTATATCCCTTCTTAACGTAGATTATAAGATTTTAACAAAAATTTTGGCTAAGCGAATCAAGAAAATACTTAATGAAATCGTTGTGGGGGATCAGGTGGGTTACATACAAGGTAGAAATATTGGTGAAGCCATTCGTACTATAGATGATGTTATTTTTCATACATCCCATTTTAATCTACCTGGCTTTTTGTTTGCTATAGATTTTGAGAAGGCCTTTGACTCGTTATCACACCATTTTCTTCAAAAGGCTATGACGGCTTTTGGTTTTGGTCCATCCTTTCAGAGATGGGTGAAAGTTTTGTATACTGACACTTTAAGTTGCGTTTTAAATGAAGGAAATTCCACCGGCTATTTTGAAATAAAAAGGGGGGTTAGGCAAGGGGATCCGCTTAGTCCTTACCTCTTTATTTTGTGTATTGAAGTAATGGCTCATAAATTACGAAAAGATAATCTGATTGAAGGAATTAAATTTGGAGATGAAGAAATTAAATTAGCTCTTTATGCAGATGACATGACAATTTTTGCTCGTAATGTACAATCAGTGGATAGGCTAAAAGTTCTATTCGCAGATTTTGAAACACTTTCTGGATTAAAAATCAATAATGACAAAACTAAAGTATTAAAATTAGGTTCATGCCAACATTTGCATTATGACTTCTCCTTCGGCGAGACCGTGGATTTCTTAAAGTTTTAGGAGTATTTTTCACCATAGATGAACATAAGAAAGAAGATCTTAATTACAAAGAAATCTTAAGCAAAATTAAAACACTCTTAAACTTTTGGAAGCTAAGGGATATAACACTCATGGGGAAAATTCAACTATTGAAGGTGCATATCTTTTCTAAAGTACTCTTCCGAGCGTCTCTTACCCCTGTTCCTAAGTGGGTTTATGAATCATTGGATGAATTAACTTTTGATTTTTTATGGAAAGGTAAGAAAGACAAAATTAATAGGAATACAATGTTTTTAGACTATAAGCAAGGAGGATTAAAGACGTTAAACTTCCCTGTACAGGTAAAGGCACAGCGTATAATGTGGATTAAAAGACTTTTAAATAAAGATGAAGATATGAAATGGAAACGGTACTTTAATTTTGCCACTAAACATTTGGGTGGGGATCTGTTATTTTCATGTGACTATATACCAGGTTTATTGAAAGTAGCAGCTTCCAAATTTTACATGGAATTGTTAGAAGAGTGGGTAAATATAAGACATATTAGAAGTACAGAGTTTGGGAAAGTGGTGTTTTTTAATAATAAGCTTATTCGATATAAAGGGAGTTGTATATTTGATAAGATTCTATACGATAAAGGGGTTTATAGACTGCATCATATTTTGGATAATAACGGTAAACTAAAACGTGATACACATTTTCTTAATTTGAATTTAGATGCAAATGATGTTGAAAAGATTAAGCATATTTATGCCTGTTTACCTGTTAGTTGGAAGAACAATATTGAAATAAATGCAAAGCATAACTCTGGAATCGATTTCAATTTGGGTAAGAAAACGACTAATTTGATGTTTTTGAAATCAAAAGAAATATACGAACAGCTGTTATATAAAAATGAAATTAGACCTTCTATTTTTGACAGAATTAGAACGAATTATGATCTTACCAATAAGGAAATAGAAAGTATATTTTTAAGACTAAGATATTGCACACTGAATAGTCGATTAAGGGAATTCCAGTATAAACTCTTGCATAATATTTTATACACTAACCACCACCTTTACCGTTTTGGTCTTATTTCGACCAATTTATGCTCATTTTGTGAAAAGGAAGAAGAAACGTATAAACATCTATTTTATACTTGTGAATTTTCAAAATCACTTTGGGATCTATGTGCAAGAAGTTTAAATTTTGAAATAAATCAATTTAGTTGGCAGGAAATTCTTTTCGGGAAGCAGGAGAAAAGTAAAGGTAAATATCAATTAATTAATCATGTTTTGATTTTAGTTAAATATCTTATTTACAAAAACCGAGAATTAAAAAAAACTCCTTCATTGATTGAAATAAAAAATAGTATTAGGGGGGATCAAAGAGAAGAAAAGAAATTAGCAACAAAAAGGGGGACCCTTACAATCCATTTCTCTAAATGGGAAAACTTAAATATTAGACCATGTATCGGAGCCCAGAGCCAGTTCTCCACCGGATAGGGGATGGGGTGTTCAAGGGAGGGTGAAGGGGGGGGGGGGGGGGGGGGGTAATGACAAGGGCTGAGTTTGGTTTTGAATTTATTTGGGTGTAGAGGCCGAGGTGATGGTTAAAAATTTATATGCTGATGGCTTCAATTCGATTAGATCGTATCAATGATTTATTCATTCACTTTTGTATTTGGAAAATTTCTCTTATGTTTTTTATTGGACACTGGAAAAAAATCATTATGTTGGAATTTTCTGTAGAAGTTTCTTCTTGATGCATATAACTATCATCAATGTTATTTATAATTATGTATTGGAAGATGTATGACATTGTGTTTCATTGTAACATTCATGAAAATACTATGTTTCAAAGTTCTAGTTGTTATATATATTTATTTTGTATATGAATTGAAGTTGGCAATAAAAAAAAACTACTGGAAAAAAAAAAATTGTTGTAATCGATCAGGGACCATATTAAAAAAAAAAAAAAAAAAAAAAAAAAAATTGAGTACGTTGAGTTATTAGGTGTTATTGTAACACTAAAGGAAAAAAGAGAAAATGTAAAGTGTTAACTATATGAGTTTACAATGTATTCATATATTAATTTGTAAGGATATATTGTATTGCCGTATGTATTTTATTTTGTATATCACATGTATGAATTGAAGTTGTTGACAAATAAAAACTTCTTAATACAAAAAAAAAAAAAAAAAAAAAAAAAAAATTAATGAAACTTAACTAACTCAATATCAATCTATGCCTTAGTGAGCTACTTAAAGGCCTAGTTACCAAGCATTACGCACACAAGCATTACGCACACAAAAAACCTTCGTACTTTGAGTGTGTTAATGATTCTTTGGGGCGGGGGGGGGGGGAGGGGCAAAGTTAACGTTTTGATACCGTTTAGTTCAAAACGCGGTTGCGTCATGCTCATTGATGTAAATGTAGTTTCAAAACGCATTATAGAATGGGTGTCAGAATCTCTGCAATCTGATTGGTTAATTACCCGTAATTGCCGTGTAATTTTTTTTTACTGGCAGCACGCGATATCAACACGATATCAACACGATATCGCGATACCGAGAATTAACATGATCGATACCAATGTTGCTTACGCTAATGGCGGCACCCACGAATCACGAGAAACTCCGATGAAGTGAGATGAAGAATTGAAACAAATTTTGGACGATTCAGACGCTTTCAGTAAGTACAAATTTAACCCGAAACACAGAATACTCATGTTGTACATTTAAACGCTTTGCAGAGGTGAAACACGTTAATTTATATGATATTTCGAACGGAGAAGAGGACAAACTCATGACTGAATTCTACGCTGTCGCAGCACTGTGTGAGACGTTGCTGCGGTGATTTGCCCACTAACGTGCATTGCGAGTACGTTCATGGGCACTCAATGCCACCCTGGACATTCGCAGTAAATCTGTCTTTTCTGATATGACTACGTCGTTTAAATGATTGTTATCAAATAAAAGCGTGATAAACTTGGTAGTTCTATACATGCAGACTCTAGTTCTCCACCTGACATGGTCTATGGAGAAAATCATCTCATATTTTAGCTGTGTTATTTGGACACTTCTCTATGTGAAAAGTCAATAATTTTTAGTCCTGGCAGATTTTGATGATTCCAATCATTGATGATCATTGATGATGAAGATGGATCTCTGCAATCTGATTGGTCAATAACTAATTACCGGATGCATGATTTTGTCATAACCATGCATCCGGTAATTACCGGACGCATGATTTTTCCATGCATCCGGTAAATGAGGTTGACATAGATTTTTCCCTTTTTTATTAGATTTTGGGGCCCATTCTATAAAACAGATGATGCACAGGTTTATTTCGTGAGTCAGTAGGATTGTGTACACGCGGTAGCTCTGAATTTTGCCCGAAACCCACTCGGCTTCGCCTCGTGGGTTCAGGCAATTCAGAGCTACCTTGTGTACACAATTCCTACTGACCCACTCAAACCTGTGCATCATTTGTATACTATTGTATACAGAATCTTGTCCATCACTGCATAAACAATAGTAAAAAGGCCACCATGTTAACATGGCTCCGTAGCTAATGCACAACCAAGTTTTTTTTTTCACCTTTGAACATTTCTACCAAAACATTAGCCCATAGTTTCTAAGCTGTGGAGTTCTTGGATACAAAATTAAATTAGATTAAAATGGGATGTATGAAAAATAACATCATCTATAGTACGAATGGCTTCACCAATATTTCTACCTTGTATGTAACCCACCTGATCCCCCACAACTATTTCATTAAGTATTTTCTTGATTCGCTTAGCCAAAATGTTTGTTAAAATCGTATAATCTACGTTAAGAAGGGATATTCTTAACTCAGTTCGATTGCATGCCGCCTCGCTGTAAGCTTAATTTTGATTTGTTGACCCTTTCTTACTAATTTAGACGAAATGTTTATCTTCTACTTTAAGTTTGAGCTTCGTTTTCATCACCGTGATCATGGCCCGCTTTGTGCACTACTGTTTCACATAACTTGTTTGACGTTTGGAGTGTGTGTGATAATGAGGAACAGAACACGAATCAAATTTATAATCGATATAATTTTTTCGGCCCCAGCGCGCCCTAACGCACTTCTGCCACGCGCACGACGAAATATCCAGAAGCTATTGAGAAAGTCCGGGGCTGACGATTTCGGGTGGGGATATCGTGGATTTCCTTAGCTGGGATTAAGAGGTAATGGAAACCCAACGTGAGAAGGTTCCCAGAGCGCCAGCTCACCCGATGTCAGATACATGACTGCCCCTTGGAAATGAAAAATGTATGGGCGTATGGGTTATTCAGGCTGTCTTTCTCATAGTAATTTTGGACCGAGGTCATGCATGAGAATTGTGGATCGAATAGAAATTCTTTCCACGTCTCATATTCAACCTACTGGTCTTTTGAAAAAGTGATCATCTTCAATCGTCTAAAATATGCCAATTATAGTTTTAAATAAATTAATTATGTAATCTTTTAAATAGTGATATTGGAGTAAGATTTTACAACGGTATTTTTTCATTATATATTAAGGAATCAAATTTAACGGCAACTTGAAAAGAAATGTTTGAAGTATTTTTCTTCACTTTTAGTAAAAATATATTCTTTTTTTTTTATAAACAAGATCGAATTCATCTAAAGGATTCACCATTTTTCACCACTTTCTGTGACATAATCGATCAGAAATCAAATTACCATTTCTTAACTCAGTTCGATTGCATGCCGCCTCGCTGTAACTTCATTTTTGATTTGTTGACCATTTCATAATAAATCAAACGAGATGCTTATCTTGCACTTCTGTTTCGCTTCGTAGTGAGCTTTTTTTTCATCACCGTGCTCATGGTCCACTTTTTGCACAACTGCTTCTCAGTGTGCGCAAATTGAGGAACAGAGAAGGAATCGATTTTATAATCGATCTTTGTTTTTCTTTCTGTAATAATCGATCAGAGGCAATCGGAGGAAACCTTACTAACTCAATATCAATCTAGGCCTTAGTGAGGTACTGAAAGGCTTAGTTACCAAGCATTACGCACGCAAGACTAGTTATAAAAAACTTTCATAATTTGAGTGCGTTAATGCTTCTTTTTTTTTTTTTTTTTTTTTTTTTTGGGGGGGGGGGGGAATCAACGCGGTTGCGTTCATGCTCATTGACCAGTGTAAACGTAGTTTCAAAACGCACTAATGTATGCATAATCATGTCCATCACTGCATTAACAATAGTAAAAATGCCACCATGTAAACATGGTTCTGTAGCTATTGCACAACCAAGTTTTTTTTTTCCACCTTTGAACATTACTACCAAAACATTAGCCCATAATTCCTAAGCCGAGGAGTTCTTGGATACAACTGAGTCCTTGAATATTTTTTCTGGCAATAAAGACTAAGCCCTCTGCCCTGTCTTCCCCCTTGCAGAAAGCAGAAAAGCTCGGCGAACTCAAAAATATCATTGATGCAAAGCATAAGGATGGATGTGCTTTACCATAATATTGATATTGACATGATTATGGTGAAAGAATACAACACAAATTCTGAAGATATTTATGAAGAAGCAATCTGCGAGAACATGGTCAAAATATAAAAGACTCATATTTGTCATTGACAATTTGTCATTGTGACCAAGATTATGAAGCGTATAACTAGGCTTCATACACCCTAAAGGTGTGATATGTAATTGGGAACCTGACGATGAATTATCATTTTGTCGAATAAAAAGAGAGCTACTTGGGCAACTACTTTGAGCTGATACGCTTTGCACACATTGAAATATCACTGAATATCTCCAATGGGTTTTTCTTCTTCCTCTTATCCTGAAATACATGTTTTCTACACACTTATCACCATATATTGGCACATCGGCAGTCAGTGAGAGAATGACAGAGTTGCGTATTAGTGACCTAGAGTAGCCCTGTATCAACTCTAAATTTAGGAAAGAATTTAGAATGAAACTAGCGCTAGGAAGGTTTCGTGAATAACCATTTTCATCAACTAGACCTAGCCGGTAATTAAAACACTTTCAGAGAGCAACGAGTCAGTTTTGCAACTCATACTGCATTAATACACTTCCATATATATAGCACTCATACTGTGAAGGTCACTACTGCTAGTAAGGTGTCATAAATACTAAAATAGGACTCAACTACCTAAAGTGAGCAAATTCAGGCCTCTTTGTAAGTTAAGTTTCATGAATATGGCCCCAGTTGATCCGTTATAAGATATTTTGCTGATCTTCAGCTTTATGAATGTAGCGTATGTGAGCTGTAAGGCAAAATTTCCATTTCTCCCGAAATTCAGGAAATTGCAAGAAAATTGTGGTTTTGTCAAGGAAATTTTCAGGATATAAAATAATTCCAAGAAATTTTAGGAAATCCAAGAATCATGAAGAAAAACAAAAAGTGTCAAAATAGTGTGAAAATGTGCAAAAAATATTGTAAAAAAATGTGTCAAAAATAGGTCTTACAACCTGTACTTATTTCTGTACGATGATGATACAGAGATCCACCTTTTCCCCCTTCACTTTTTGACGGAGATGTTAGATAGTATTCTTACACAATTAACACATTTCTTCACTTTCCGGATTTTTTCGGAAATGTGGGATTCACTCATTATCAAAATTATATCTTAAGCTGTGTATTTTCATTAACAGTGTTTGCGCTCATTTGTGTGCAGCTGAGATATTTTACAAAAAAAAATGCTTGTTTTTGTTCGCTGATATCTCTTTTCCTCACATAAGTATTGATGCAATCCAAGAGAACTGGACAAGCGAAATAAGACTCTCCATTTCTTTTGTTCTCTCTGAGAAACCGTTGCTACGCAGTGCTGTTCGTTATTGTTAAAGCACCTGAAAAACACATGCTAAGGCCACATAATTTTCGGCGTTGCCACGCATGGGTTCAAAGAAAGAACGTTGCTTCAAATCCTCCCACAACACATCCCTGGTTTGATGTTGTCATTTAATCATCCCTACTGCGCATGACTGTTCTCAACTTCTCCGGTCAGTTTCCCTGCGAGCGTCCTAAAAGAAAGCGCACCCGGGTGTTCTCTGAAAGTTACCCCAGACTTACCCTCTTGTCGAGGCTCTGGCGGATGCTTCCCGAGCGAAGCGAGCCATGCCGCTTCGCGGATCCCTCGCTTCGCTAGGGAAGCAGCCGCCAGGGGCGCCACAAGAGGCTAACCCTGGTCCCGACCAGGATAAAAGTTCTCCGGACGTTATGCTATATCCTTATCCTTGTCTTGTAAGCCACTTTGTAATTCCCATTTGCGCATGAACAGATTATTGCTGGTGGAAAATGACCTCAGGTCAATTCTACTACTCACAGAGTTAAATGGGAATCCATTAGATAGTCGACCACATTTAAAGTTATTATCATGCAAGACATGGCAACAGCTATTCAGCTCTGAAAAGCTAGTGAAAGAACATTCCACCATGTGCACCTCCTTCTACATTGTTGTTCCGGGCTCACTGTAAAATGTTTTTACATCCATCATCCAACACAGCTTCAAGAAATATTCCCAGTCAGCAGTCCACACACTAAGAAATTAGGGTTCAAACTTGAACCTCCAGGCGTGATACAATAGCAGCACCCCAATGGGGTTCAAAATTTTCTTCCTAGTCAAGAGTGCAATTTTGAACCCTCTAATGGGGTTCATTTTTGCACCCTGCGGGTTCAAAACTGCACCCCTAGGGGTTCAATTTAAAGTAGTCGGGGCTCAATTCAACATCCATACGGTTCAAATTTGAACCCTTACATTTTTGCACCTATGGGGGTTCATTTTCCACCAAACCCAACGCTACAGGGTGCATAATTACACCTTTCAGGGTTTATTTCTGAACCTCAAACCCAGGCAACAAAAAAGCGTTTTATTAAACGATATATACGCACACACCACCCTAACCCTACCTACCCACCCTACACAACCCTAACCGTATATTAATCCTATCCAATGTTATCCTACCCTACTCCTAACATGTTCACAAGCTCATTTCCATATATATAACTCTACGGTAATGTGCTAAAAAAAAGCAATTTAAGATAAATATTTTGGTATAATTATTGTTGTCTGCACTCAATTAGGTGGCATTTATTGTTTTAATGTCTAAATTTCACAATGTTTATTGGAATGTTTGCTTAACTATTCATTAGCATCTGAGTACGAAGTACCTATTTGATGCCTTGTCTCTGCTTGCATGATTGGTTGATCAACACCAGCTAGCCGCTTAGTTTATGTACGATTACTTTTTTTTTTACGGAGAGTTACAACTTTTACGTTTCGTCTGCGTGGATATACGTAGCAAATAAATTAATATTGATCATTTAGTAATTTAACTTCACTTTCTTCCCATAATCTTTGAATCAACTTACTTTTTAAAGAGATACTGGCTGTAACATGTTAATATTATGATAATCACTTTTCTGTAGGTTTCTGTACAAGACTGATAATCCATACAAAAAAGGTTCAAAATTAAACCGTCCTGGAAAGTGAAACCTGGATCGTACGAAGTAAACCCGCAAAGGTGGAGTATTCAACCCTTGTCGAGATTGGGGTGCTAAACGCAAAATTGAACCTTCAACTGCACCTCTATTTCTTAGTGTGCAGTAGTATTTATTCAGTGGATTCTCCGAACATGGTGTAATTACGAATTGGTTTATTTGACAACAGGATCCTAGGTCTTTACTCTCTGATTACAGGATATTACTTTCATTGTTAATTTATGAGAACTACTATAGCTAGCTTTAACTTTTGACTCTACACCTAGCTTTTAACTCAGTAATTACAAGATATTACTTTCATTGTTTATTTATGAGGACTACTGCGTGAGCAGCGAGGTTCGAAATATATTTCTTACCTCCACTCAGCACAAAAATGAGTCCTCGCCAAAAATCTTTGTTAATCGCCTTGCCAAACGATTAACATTATCTTGCCAAAGATAAAACCAAAGTGTAACTCAAATTGTGGAAATTATGATCATAAAGATTTTAAGTATAATTTTTTTATCGGTTACGTTGTTATATAAAATTTCACCACAATGTGAGAAAGTTACTTCAACTTACAAACCCACAATTCGAATTTTATTGCATTAATGGACTTAAATTTTTAAATAAATTTATTTTAAAGTAAAAACTTTATATTTTTATATTACTAAATAATATCCAGCATCATATCTATCTCGAGACGTGCAGATACATTAGTCCATGTCTCGTAATCGATCATAGGGAAATATTAATCAATATGCCCGCATTCCTCTGTTTGTTTAATTTCCTTCCCTCTCTTCCACATTCAGATTTGACAAGTCCTACGCTCTCTCTATATCTATCACGTTACGCCTAACGTTATGTTGCTTTCTCAATTTGAAGTTCACGTATCTCAAGTATGTTTAAGTCAATTTTTGACCCACATTCTTGGCATCAATCACATTAAGCTTTAAGTAACATATATCTTCATGTGCACATGTGATGTGCCTACACCTTCCTTTTTTGTTTGCACCTATTGCTCTTAAATGATTATGGAAGGTGTGCTACTAATTTTGTATTGTACCGTATTAATCTTGGTTTCGTTAGAGTGTCACTACTTTGTACTTATCATGATCAAGTCAATTCGTTTCAATTTTTGTTTCTTATCACTGTGTACTCTCAAATATGTAGACTGTTTGTCATAATATTCCACCTTTATGACCAGAATTGGAGTATATAACAAGTCATAATGAAGGAAATTCAAATATAATCAATTATATCCAATATTGAATAGATATTATCGAGATTGTGGGTGTAATCGACATATTAATGTTGATAATCGATCACAACAAGATATGCATTTAAATTGTCAATTAGTTATACAAGGTGTATATATGCTCTTTTTGTGGTCTACTGGGAGGGAATTTATATTGGTATAAAAGTTTTAAATGTAGGGAAGGACCAGGGGGGGCATTTCATCAAAGGACTTGTCGGACGGGTTATCCGACAAACTGTTATAAGCTACTGAAATGCTTGCATCTTATTGGCCGAGAGCAAACTTGTCGGATAAAATATCCGACAAGTCCTTTGATGAAATTCCCCCCAGATAAATAATCACATCATACTTTTCATCAAATATATGATTTTTATTTAGAGCAAATCGAAAAATAAACCCCCAACTCCTCAAGAAATTAAACAAAGAATGAAGGAAAATGAAGGAGCGAGATACATTAACACACCATCTTAAAGGGTTACTAAATTAAAATAATAAGTTCCCACTAATCTATGTAAATTTATCCACTAAAAACGGATTTCACATTCGTTCGCCGCAATGAAGTCTCATTTTCACGAAAATTTGAAAAACGCACGCGTCCAGTGACGTAAGAGAAGTCAAAATGCCATAAATGCCAACGGCGTAAATGTTTTATTCACGCAATTCAAACAATACGTTACCAATGGGAACCCCAAAGCTTGTCCGAGGTTTGTTTGAGTAGCAACGACTAATAGATTCAAAGTGCATTCCATCCATTGAATCTGAATGTCAAGATATAGGTGAATGCAATAACGTGTTACTACGCAGTTAGGGGGAAAGTTGTGAATACATTACGAAAATGGTCTATTGTTGACTTCCGTACAATCTATGGAATGGAAAAGACAGAAAATAGAAGAAAAATATACCAGAACATGTAAAAGGAAAGGGAAAAGAAAACTTTAAACAAGTTTCTAAAATCGACAATACATAGATTTATGACCTTAAAGAAGATTGTCTCGATCACCCTAGTGAAGACCTTTTGTCTTCCATCTATATAGGCCTACAGTATATTCCCTTTAACAGAATATTAGCCCTTTGCACGTGCCTATGGGATTTACTTGTATTGTGGAATAAACCACAAGAGGCAGGCTAGCGGTTAATATTGAATATTATCAGCAGTATTGCCGGATGAAATGTCTTCTTAATGATTATTAGGAGACTTAACGAGGGAGTAAGCTCTCAAGGGAGATGGGTAGCCCCTTTTGCCCATATATGATAAGCGCGCCTATGCAACGTGCGCAGGAAATAATCAAAGCGTAATGATACGCAGTCCATTTTTAGAACACGTGTTTCTAGAAACACAAATCCCACTATACATTCTGTCATGATTTGTTGAAGAGCGGCATGAAATGTCTTCTTAATGATTATTAGGAGACGTAACGAGGGAGTAAGGATTAGGGAATGGGGGTGGGGCCCTTGAACGTCGAAATCTCGGCCAGTACGGATGACTGCATTGTCTTATGTATGAGTCATGACTGATCGTTCATCGCGAATAGGCCTAATCCGGATTGGACGGATTAACGTAGATTAACTAATCCAGTGAGCCATGCAAGAATGTGGCGCCCTCATTAATTATAGAGATTGAAATCAGATCTGCAATTCCCTTAACTCCGTTATTACCATGGGAATGAAAATGCGAAGTGAGCTAAGTGGGTTCCGAGGCTTAGTAATGTAAGGGTTAACTCTCTCATTACCATTGAAATTAAATAGTGTACAAAGCCAATGGTGTTTTCGAGACCTGGTAATGTAAGGTTTAACTTTCTCATTACTATCGTAATGGGAATGTGAAGTAAGCCAATGGGGGTTGCTAAGCTCGGAAATGTAGGGGTTAACTCTCTCATTACCATTGAAATTAAATTGTAAAGAAAGCCAATGGAGTTTTCGAAGCCTGGTAATGTAAGGGTTAACTATATCATTACTCTTGTAATGGGAATGTGATATAAGCCAATAGGGGTTGCTAGGCTCGGTAATGTGAGGGTTAACTTTTTCATTGCCATTGAAATTAATGTGTGTAGTAAGCCAATTACGTTTTCGAGGCTTGGTAATGTAAGGGTTAACTCTCTCAATGCCATTGAAATGAATATGTGGAGTGAGCCAATAGATTTTCCGAGGCCCGGTAATGGGTAATGTAAGTGTTACACTTTCATTGCCATTGGGCATGAAGATGTATTAATCCAATGGAGGTTGTGAGGCCTGATAATATACGAGTTAGTAATGGCAGGGATGTCTCCTTACACATCCCTGTCATTAACAAATTATAGGGGTATAGGTCACCCAATAATGCACCGCCAGGTGACATCTGGATTTGTTGGTAGTCATGTCCATTTCCGGTCTCATACACTAGTATGCCACTCCGGCAACGGACATAATAATAGCAGACAAAATTTAATTGTGGCTGCGCGGTGAAAAATGGGGCGACTTTTCCTATTACACGGCATGGACAATTCTTAAGAAAATTGAAACAGTATTATTGAAACCCGCAAAATTGGGAAATCCGTTGAAACGCATGTTGTCGCTGAGTGTTGCAGTGCGCGATCAAAAAGGTTTTTCTACGAGATGATCCGGCAACACACACACACACACACACACACACACACACACACACAAAATGATAACTTAAACCTACGCTTCCCTAACCCTAACCCTAATCTAGTCCGGATTCTTACCCAAGTAGCCTAATTTTATCGAGTTTCATCTGTTAAGAATTCATGATAATGAGAGTAATCGCTGTACGATGAAGTTTAAAGTATGATGCGGGTGCCTCAAACGGCCCCTTGTTTTCTTTTGAATATTTTCATACCAAGATGAACAGGTACAATACTGAAATTTCACTCACAAATCAGCAAAATTATGCTCTTAAAAATATTTTTGGATTGAAGATTAATGATAAACTTTCGGAAAAATTGCGCTCCGAATATCGCTCGGTAAAACATCGCATTTTAACATCACTGAACCTTGAAACCGGCACCTACCGATAATGTGCGATATCTTCATCAATCCGACGATTTCAGTGCCGACATTAATCAGTATTGCGACTTGACCATGCTCGTTCCAGTGGGGTGAAAAGATGACAGGCAAGTTTATGCGATCGACGAGAAAATCACGGAAGTACAAACACTACTCGAAAAACAGAGTTATTTCGAACGAAAATGTGGAATTGTCAAATATGTGCACATTTTGTCAAATTTGTCCTTCGGAAATCATGCATTTTTTTTTTACGAATGCGTAATACACAATAAATCGCGCACCCAACCTTCGATAACGCGCATTGAGCAGAAATACGCGGGGGCCTGTTTCAAGGGTAGGGGCCGGTTTGTGGACCACTCACTATACCCCCTTTTAAACACCATCGATAACGCAACCCGTGTTAATGCTATTTTTGTTAGACTTGACAATAAATCATACCATATTAGCCTAACTCATGAATAATCATGATGATGTGGCACTGATGAAAACAGCAGAGAGTATTGCATGCGTACTGTTTGAACTTTCTCCAGAAACATGGTTTAACCCTAATACTCCCGGGGTATTTCAAAGCTTGTTATTACCGGGGGGGGGGGGGGGGGCCATTATGGCCCCCCCCCCCCCCCTGAGATCTCGGCCATGGGTCGCCCGATTGCCTCAAAATTTTGCACAAGGGTAAAGAATTATGTAATCTACAAAGTTGTATAGCTAAATTTACGAAAGTCCTTTTATTTTTTTTTTAACTAATTAATTTATGCTAATTTATGCGAGAAATCATAGATTTTGGTATTTCTCACTAAATAAAGCCTCAGGAATAGTAATTTTTGGTACAAATGTCTTTCATAACTCCCTCATTAATTCTTGAAAGAAAAAGATAGGTTGTGGTAATTATTTCTTATGTATTTTATTGTTTTTCAATTTTCTTATGTATTTCTTTGTTTTTCGTCAAGATTCAGATGCGTATGCGTGGGTGTGGGTGTGTGTGAATGTGTGTGTGTGTGTGTGTGTGTGTGGTAATTATTTACACTATTTGAAACAATGATAACACTTAGAAAAGTATTTACATAAATTGGAAAAGCTCCAGATTTTATCCATAGGGTTATACACAGTCACATAGAGAAATAGCGAAATTTCAGTGACATGTGTTCGGTAAACGTAATCTGACACCCGCACGGTAGGTCCGATCGCCATAAATTTGGTATCAAAATGTGCGGGAAGGATCAGAGAAAAAAAGTCAAGAAATTTCGTTTCGAAATATTGAGGCGTTAGGAAGTACCGACAAAACTTCGACAGGGGGGGGGGCCATAATGCCCCCCCCCCCCCGGGAGTATTAGGGTTAAGATGAGCTTTGCCCAGCACAAACCCAAAACTGTTTTAGATTTGAGATGGGCAACCCCTTTAACCCCTTTATAATAAGCGCGCCTATGCAACGTGCGCAGGAAATAAAAAAGCGTAAAAATACGCAGTCCATTTTAAGAGCACGTGTTTCTAGAAACACAAAACCTACAGCAATCTGTCATCAAATATTGATTTGTTGAAGAGCATTTTCGACTAAGCAACATTTTCGGGACTCGGGGAATAGACTACGCCATCGTATCAGAGTCGCGCGCCCCTCGGACAGTCGGACTCGTCTGCTAGTATTGTGTCAAGCCGTTAAATGATTATTCAGTACTCGTTTTTGATCATTCGTCATGTTCGTACTCATATTTGGTTGCATCATTTCCATGATGCGACTGTAATGAGAACTTGTTGTAGTCAGAACATGAACGAATGGACAGATAATATACTATATCGGATGAAATTTCGAGAGTAAACAACAGGAGATGGACCAATTCAGATAAATAAATAACCCGTGTGCTTAGGCCAGCGACTAGACAAACACTTACCCTGAGATTTTGGGTTCGCGAGTGTCACCCGCGGGCTGAGGTTTGTACGTGACAGCGTAGTGGTAGTTATCACGTCACTGTATGTGCCAAAGCACGCCGTGCCCATACCGTGTGGACGAGCGCGCGTTCGCCACCCGATCAGCTGTTTTCCAACGTTCCAATACGCGACTCACAGCTGTTCGGCGGTAAATGCACACTACATTACGGCACACGATTATGTCTTGTATGCCACATTTCTCCGTCGGCATTGACACGTTCGTTAATGGGGAGGAGAAATAAAAACTGTCAGCATATTTTACTGTCAGTTTTTTCAAGACTCGTCGGAATTCATGGGGCCACAGTTGGGTGAAGTTCGCACCTCCATTTCACCAACATCTCAGCCGAGTCTCAGACGGATTTCGCGCGCACAGTGAGGTAAGCTTCTTATAATTTCTCCGTGTAACATTATTGTGGTTGGATGCCTAGCCTAGATTATATGATTGTGTGACCGCAAATAATGAATTAATTATGTTACGATTTTTCGCCTGAGTTCTTTCTCGTCTGGATTAGTTACTTCCACAAATAAAATCCGTTTTTATTCATCTTTATTTCTTATTCTGAACTTCATGGGAGTGTAGAATATAGGAGGGAGAAAAGGAGAAAGAGAGATGGAGAGAGAGAGAAAGAGAGAGAGAGAGAGAAAGAGGGAGAGAGAGAGAGAACTCGTGAAAAGTTTGTGTTTCTGTCTCGAATTAAGTCAACACAAACATAAATTATGATCACGACGACGTTTACACAATACACTGTTAAGGTTCGCCTATACCCGATGGTAACGCTTTAAGACATTCTTTTTGAGCAAAACAGATGAAATGTCCTTTCGTGCTTTTGACGGAAAACATAAATAACGTTCTTCCGTCTTTTTGAGGAAACCCAAATAACATCCTTCCGTCCATTTTGACGGATAAACATATGGCGTCCTTACACCTTAGCGGAATGGAAGTTTTGACGAAAGGGATTGAGTGATGGATCTCGAATTAAAGGCAGGTCCCAATTACTTATCTTGTCTGATACAAGGATTTTAGAAGAAAATTACTGCATCATTTTGAGACGATTAACGATGTAGCCTAGGTACTAGGCTGTGAGGTGTATGGATACATGCCAGTCTGCTAACAACTATGTCTGGTAACACAGACTATGCCCCAATCCCATCCTCGCTCTTAGTCTGTTTTACCAGACTTTGTTATTAACAGGCTGGATTGTGTCCATACAGCTCACAGCCTAGTACCTACATGAAGGTAATTAACGATGATCATCATGATCCAAAAATAAAACAAAAACGGTACCCGTTATCAGAGCAAAACGGGTCTGCTGTAAGATCATAATTCCTATAATCTTTCGGGACCTAACATGTAGTTTGTTGCTTTTGATACCAAGTATCAACAATGATAAAAATATACATCACATGCTGAAAGAGGATACATTTCTGTAGAAGATGAATCCTTTTTTTTCGTCGTTCGATGATATATTACTCTAAAAATAATTTTCAAAGCGAAATACAATTCACTAAATCTACAAATTGGCAACGACCTGAGAATTTTGAAATCATGCTTTTGCATCATGCTTCGAATTGGTAAAATAATTGTTCTAAATTACTGTAAGCTTTCGACGTTTTGTTGATTTCAATGCCTTGTAAGCTCCGTTTCAGGATAAAAATTGCATTTTTATGAAAAAAGTGTTGCCAAATGGAAAGCCAAAGAATGATGATTTATGGTCTACAAAGTCTTTTGTCCCGAATGAGATCATTCTAGAACTACTCTACATTATTGGTGTTTTCCATACAACACTGATTTTAAAACATATTTATACCACACCAAAGGTTCCTTGTAGGTGTATTTGCCTAATACAAACATGACGATGGCAGAAGTTTTACGACGGAAACTCATTATTTTTAATCTTTATGACCGTGTTTGTCGCCTCAGCATTCCACTTGTATTTCACCTACGGGGAAGATATCTGCACAATGTAAAAACACTATATGTCATAAAATGACATTATCACCAAGATGAAGATGATTTATAACGTATGTTTGGATGTGTTTATTATGTGTGTACAGTCATTGTGTGTAGACCTATGTACTGTATACAATATGTCTTTGCGTGGAGTGGTACCTGTGCAATTAAAGTAAGATAGCGATTGCATGTCAGTCCGTATTAATGTGTATATGAACATTGCTTATATCTCTATTATTACTTTTAATTTGTGTGTTGGCACTACATAAATCTTTGAGCCGGTGTACTTGTTTTTTTGGCTCGAGTAAAAACATTGATTAGCCAAAAATTGTCTACGATTACTGACACAGCAAAATACTTCGAGCAAATGATTTGGTATTCAATTGCACATCGCTTCTCGGTCTTTAGGATAAGATCATATGTACAGTAGTATTTTGGCTAGGTATACTACCCCTAGTATAAGTCAATCCCTTAGCAGGACTGTGACCTGTCTTATGAAGAATTGCGATTGATTGCAACTTGACGTGAGATTTATATGAGTCATAACTCTGTACAGTAGACATAGGGGATTCGACTGACGATCGACTCAAATCAATCGCAACTTTTTATGAGTTGGGGCCCTGCTTTAAGTTTTGGTGCAGGTTAGAAGGGGGTGCCCCCCTCCTCCCCCTTAGCCCCCGCTGTCATGATTGACTGATGTACTAGGGTGAAGTGGCAGGGGAGGGGGACCTAGGGGGGCACTTTCAAATCGTCTTCAAATCGCCCCTCCCCTCCACGCCAGCCCCACTTTCATGATCGACTGATGTACTAGAGGGGTAGCCTAGGCCTCCCCCCCCCCACCCTCCCCCTTTCCTCTTTCATGGCCCGATGTCCTTGCGTGATACGGAATACATTCATCACGCACTGCACTGTCCTAAAGTCAACGTGCGCGATATCCAACGAAGCGTGTAAGTCGAATGTGAGCGAGAGTAGTTTTATCTTGGTTGGTTTATTTTGTAAGCTGTCGGCCATTATGCACGCTACCATGCGTGTTACCCTATCATCGTTATAGCCTTCAGCATGTCGCAAGGTTGATTTATGTCCAGCTCCGGACAAACTCTTGTCAGTCTGAAACTGGGTCTGAAACTAAAGCGACTATCTGTCATTGTTACGTTTGAACAGACATCAACAACGTCGAGTAGTCTTACTTTACAAACACACATTTCTAGATAATGACAACTGGCATGTAATAAACACGAGATAAAACATAAATTTGAATATCCAGCAGCCTAGAAACAGACTACACACCCAAAGGTTTTATTTATTGTAACACGATATATAAAGGAGCCAGCATATGTAGCTAGGACCCATCAGGTAGTAACGTAAAGGCTTAGAGTTAGAATGTAACACCTGGGACACCTCCCTGGTAACACTCTGCTGTAACTTATCAATTTGTTAACTTCCCTGGACATATCCGATTGTCAAAAACGTTTTAGTTTTAGTTTTATACCCGTTACATGAGTCATGATAGTAGTTAATTTCATCAATGATAACTTACAACACTCAACGCAATATATTTTACCTCTACATATTGCATTTTGCATTGCTACTACACACCATTCATGTAGAGCAGTACGGAGTCTGGGAGAGAAGGAGTTAAATCTTTATGCGCCATTGAGGCAATTTTTCACTGGTAAAGTCACTCCCATAGAAGCCTGGCTGTGGAAGAGGAGTCTAACAGATCTTATCTTACACAATGTAAATCATTAAATGTTTACGCTTTTGTTTTATGCGGATATAGCGGACGCGGGTTACTTGAACGTGAACGCGAACTCAACCTGTCCTTTTTTTTGTTTGTTTCTATTTCACCTATTCTTCGGCAGAGTGTATCGTACTTTTATCGTGCCTTCTATTAAACTTTCTGTCAACCCACTTCTGTATGAACTATCAAATGCCTGAATGCCAATAGTACATAATTTGTGTCAAATTACTGAGGCATATCGCAAGCATAAAACTATCGCACGACACTGCTGTTTCTGTTGTTATGCAAATGACTGATATCATATTACGTAAGACGTTCGAATCACTGATGTGATAAAAATGATGCTCCGATGGCGTTGCACTTTCATGAGATAAACCCACGTACCGTATCCATGGTATCACACAAAAAATGACCCGTTTGACACTGTATAATCAATACAAGGCATATCGTTTATTATTACGTTTAAAAGCAATGCATACAATGTGAAAACTTAATGGGTTCTAGCCTATGGATTGTTTTTTTTTTACATTACCGGACCTTGACAGCCCAATTGGCTTATTACACATATTCATGCCAATAGTAATGAGAGAGTTGACCCTACGTGTGACTGGCAGCATAGCGCTCTATATGTGTAAATGTGCATTAGCTGTGAATAAATACATAATGGAATGTAGAGAGCTAATTCAGCGCATTCATCAACGTGAGTGTCCCACTGACCTCTATCAAGATTCGATTGTAGTAAATGAAAGAGCTCGTAGCCTGGCTTCCAGGCTTTGGGGGCATTTCTATATCAAACTATTTAATAAAAGGGTCTGGCTACAGTAGACTAACCATCCTCGATTGTGTCTTCTCTCCAGTCTCTAGCTTTCTCGAGGCAGAGAATGATACAGTGACTAGTCTAACAATATCAGACTCTATTAAAAGAAGAAAAAAGTTTGGATCCGAAATGTGCAACAGCCTGTAGGCTAGGCTAGAGTTGTCGTGCAGTTAAAGTGTCGTAAATCAACTCAAATCACACACACTAGCATTGTGTGTATAACGGACTGTGTTTGATTAAGGCACATGTGGATGTGACGTGAAAGAAGCGTGATTATTTCCTCCACATTCAGTATCTGTCTTTTATCTCATACCGTCTTTCAATGATGGTTATGATCGAAATGTTTTATACTACCATGTACTTTGTTATTTTTCGTTTCACTGCACCTCGTGTGCGATATACTGCCCTAATCTGACAAAAAGGAAGCAACTAACAAACTACACTTTTCTTATAAACAAGCAAAATGTGTCTGTCACTGTCATCAATGCAACACCACATCGAATATCTCACAGCAAGATCAATATTTCTTGGCCAGATTTTAGCCGTATGTAGGGAATGCTGGGTACAATATAAGAATACCAATAACCCAGATTTAAGTGATTTGTCACTTGCTTCCTTTTGTCAGAGTCGGGCAGTGTAACTCGTATATGCCGTTCTGTGATGCTCTGTTAAATTAATCACTGCACTCTTATGTCTTAATTACCTACGTATCCAACAGTAGATTGGCGCTATATTTTTTCCTCGGATAAAAACAAACAAAACTATTTTGTACAAATTTTAACGACATGAATGTGCTGAAATTGAAGATATGTGTGCATATATATGCGTGCGTGTTCGCTTATATCATGCATGTGTCAAATCGTATAACTTGTTTAATTCTCTATTCAAAAGTGTTGTGCATAATCCTTCCTTCAGTTTATCCCTTCAGTACCATCCAAATGAAGCTCTATGGGATTTGCGTGTATTAAATGTATTAAACTCCACACATGGTATATAGCGAGTTCATCAAGGACAGTGTTTGTACCAATCTTATCCTCGCCCCGATGCGTTCTTATCAGTTTCAATTCTTCTCCGTATTTACATAGTAAACAACCAGATCATGCCAAGGCGGTCTAGACCAACGATTATGTGTAATCCGGAATGATATAATGTGCTTGGTTTTGGGTATATTGCTGTCACATGAATGGGACAGTGTTACGCAATGTACTCACTCCTTCATCTGAGAGAATGCAGTATTCCATGTGTTTTCTGATTCTGATGGGGGTCAACAAAATAAGCAAAGAACGAAACACGCAGATATGAAGGGGGAGGGGGGGGGGGGTTTGGGTGGGAGATTGGGGATGGGGTAGGGGGTAGGGGGCTGCGGAGGGGAGCGGGGGTTTCCCTCAGGAATTCAGTATTCTATTTACAAGTACTTTCTTATGAGGGTCAGCACACTAAACATGCTAAATGGGAGAACGTAACAACACGCGGGAGGGTGGGGAGGCGACAAAATGGGAGTGGGGTGGGGGTTTGATTATTTTATTGGGGGTAAAACTTTCGCCTAAAGTTAGTGTATTCCAGTGTTCAATTTACATGTAGTATGGCATACATATATAAAGGAGGGTACGGAAGCACGAGATTGTGTGTGTGTGTGTGTGTGGGGGGGGGGTGGGGGGGGGTGGGGAGAGTAAAAGTCTGACCTTACTAAAAGGTATAGAGCATCCCTCAGGAATTCAGTATTCCATTCGCATGTAATTTCTGACGAGGGTCAACAAACTATCAAATAATACAGAAGGGTGAGAAGACGGAGCGGAGGGGGAGGGGGGGGGGGAGGGTGGGAGTTAAATATTTGACCTTAAAGACAGTGCATCCCTGAGGTATAAACGGTCAAGACGTCACGATCTAAAACATCTCGCCGCGTGGATTACAGTGTCCACCGTCTAGCCACAGACGTCCATATATGCCTTAACCTACGCTGAGTGACATTTATAATCCGAACCTAGAGCTACCATCCCTCCTCTCTCATTGTGTCTCTCACCTGCACCAGCCCCTCAACTCTTCTCTCAGGACGATCGAGCTAAAACGACTCCTGGACCGTGCCGACCCGAGACAGACCTCATGAAATATTCAGAGCCATTCCATAGTTGATGGTCAGACACGTGTTTCGTTACAGTCGACATTTACTGCATTTGTGCATGGAGCTAGACGAGAGACTTCTACATGTACCCCCATGATTTGTGTAATAGGATGGTAGAGAGTTTAGTGCTTGCAATGGTCGGCCTTTCACTATAAAATCCATGCCGATGCATACTTAATTTACAGGCATATACGCATGACCATTTTACACCTTTTCTTCCTCATTCTCTCCCTCCTCCCCTCTCGCTCTCCTTCCCCTGTTCCCACCCCTCTCCATATTCTAGCCCTCTAACTCCCACCTTCTCCCTCTACGCCCCGTCCCCTCTCCATTTCCCCCTCTCTCACGCCCACCATTTCCCTTATCATAATATCACTCTCCCTCTCTGACCACCCTCCTCCCACCCCTCTCCCTACCCTGTTTCTTCCCCTTCATTCCCTGCCGCCCCCTTCCCCTGCCCCCCTGCCCCCCTGTCCCCTCCCCCTTCTTCCTTTCCCTCCCCGTTCTGACCTCTTTCCAATCTACCTCTGCCACAATCTTCACACCTCTCCGTCCCCTCCCCATCTCCCACCAGATAACAAACAGATGAACATAAATACAATTTGAATTGTTCTCGTGACGCTCGTGGCGTGGTGTCGGTGCTTCATAATGTGATCGGGACGTCAATTGGGGTTGGACTATGCCCCCGATGTCAAGCACTCTTATGCAACGCCGCGGGACTTATTAAAAGATGAACTGGGCAAACACATTAGTTATCACTTATCCACATTAATGGACATTTCTATCACTCGCCCGATCGTAATGTCAACATGATTGTAGTCTTCATCACAGACCCTATATCGGGATTGAATTCCTGCATGCTCTCAATAAATTTTGGAAAATGAGAATGGTGATAATTTCTTGTTAATAACTACTGACAAAGCGCAATCATAATTTTACAGGCAAGCTATCGATATATGTTCATCTAGTTATCTGGTTTGGTTCATCGCTATGTTCACTAATTGTTTTTTTTTTTTTTTAGACCTTCTCTCTTTTCTTTCTCTTCTCATATTTTGTCTCCTCTTCTTTCACCCTCTCTTTCTCTACCTCCCTTCCCTCTCTCTCTCTTACTTTCAGTTCAACTTAATTCACAGATGTACCTCATAAACCGAGTTTCACCTACCCTTTTAAAAATGTCAGTGATCAAGACGATACCATAATATAACATACAGAGCGTACTATGATCTTCTTGCGACCTCATGTGATTCGCTTATCACTGATTAAATAATACTTCAGATTCTGACTTCGCACTTTAAAGCAATCAGCGAAACCGAGGGTATTGAGCGTGTAAAGCACGCGTATCTCACGCGCACGCCCGCGGCCGTAGCCCGTAAATGCATGATGTATGGACAGAATTATCAGCGACTATCGCGTTCCCATTAATCGCAAATCGGCGCATAATCAGGCCGTCAATTAGCCTAGCATCTAGACCGTGTGTCAGTTTTAATCTCAACTATTCAAAATAGCGGTTTGGCTGAAGAAGACTAGTCATTCTCGCTTTCATCTCCAGCTCGCCCAAGCGAACTAAGAAAAGAGAAGAATGATGATGGGACGAGGAAAAAGTCTTATGGGTACTAGACGCTATTTTTCAGTTTGGAGTATAAATGTTTAAAAGTTTGGAGCTAAGGCCAGCCATGAGTGACTTCTCGCTGTCGAGAGGAGGGTATCTCTCGGGAAGGCTTCAATCATATAGTCTTAGCATGCAGACTTCATGATGCCTTTACTCTCTGGAATTATTGCTCTTTTATCACGTCTATCATGTCTATGAGAAAGGAATAGTTTGCACGTAGAGACCTTTACTAAGGTATAATGATCAATGTAACAATGATCAAATTATTATTAACGCTTTTTATCCCAGGCAATATGCTGCTCTATGAGATTTATGTGTATTAATCGTAAAATAATCCACACATAGGACACTGACGATTTATAAATTTCTCTCACATACCTCAAACTTGCACATTATGACGACAAAGAAATAGACGGAGAAACACGGAGTGGAACGAACAGCATTGAATTGATGCATAATTAAGAGAAGAATAGCGATTAGAAGAAAAAAAGTCCGAAGAATTATGACATTGCCAAAGACAGTAATGGACAAAGACAACTCAACGAAAAAAATAAGTCATTTTCAAGATTATTGTCAGAAAACCAACGCTCGATGATAACATTCCTCTGGACTTCCCGAAATGAGTAGCTGAGCGGATTAACATTCCTTAATCCCTCAGATTTAGGATATCCGGCCCATATTCTTGAATTACCCATTGGAGTATTTTAAAACACACCATTAATGGTTGGCATTTTGTGTATATAGAAATTTAATACGTACTAGAATTAGTCTGAACTGTTATTTCTCATTGCAAAAGATGTACGGTACTATAGGCATATATACAACATCTAGTGTTAGGCGTATTGCTCCATATGTTTTTATGATAGATGAATGAAGGAATTCTTTGCAGCGACCCCCCCCCCCCCCCCCCTTGATTTCGATTTTTTTTTTATTCCCGTTCTCTCTCTATCTGTCTCTCGCTCTCTCTTTCTCTCTCTCTCTCTCTCTCTCTCTCTCTCTCTCTCCCTCCCTTCACCCTCTCTCCTCCTATTCTCTCCTCCCTATCTTTAACCCCCCCCTCTCTCTCCTCCCCCTCTCTCCCTTTCTCTCTCCTCCACCTCTCACTTATCCCTCCCTCTCTCTTGTGACCATTGGGGAAATGTAGAAATAAATGCTTTCGAAAATGATATATCTACGTGCAGTTTGAATGTCTTTCTTTGACGTAATCTCGGAATGTGCAATATAAACTCCTTGTTATCACTGCTTCAAACTACTCTTACGTAATCATTAACCCTCAGTGTGCCAGACAAAATGCAGTTGTATGTGATTTGTGTATAGTGATGGTGAAATATTCCACCTTGACGCGAAAAAGGTTAATGTGCCACATGATGACAATAAACAGACGGATAGAACATGTCCATGCAGATTGATTAACAATGCAAAGTATTGAATCTTTTATCACGTTTATGTCCTGATCCAACTGGCACAAATTGAAGGTTTGATTCGTTTTGCCAATTGGCGCGAAATCTTCGGAACCAATATGCATTAGTGATTACGTAATGTACTCGTCCTTCTACTTGCATAATGCATCACACACATTAAAGGTGATATTCATAGGAAATACAATCAAATGAATATAGTTTATTTTATAATTGAACGAGTTATTAAGGCAATTTGTGCAGCTAACATGCCATGAAAGTGTTCAGTTATGTGTTAAATGAAAGTCAAATTTCACTAAATTGACTCTTTTCCTGACCTACGAAATCGCCTGAGGAAAAGTGGCGTTGTATGTACGTCACAGCCGGGATATGCTTCACAATGACCATTGTGTATCACACCTGTTAATCCACTAGCAACTGCCATCACAGTTTCATTAACAATGCCTGATGCTTCTGGCGGAAAAGAAGCTGCGGATTGGCATGTGTGATGCACAATAACGCCTCCCGTTTCTTACGTCAGACCTAAAGGCCGTTTCGGATGACAGTAGGTCAAATTTGTCCCCGAGAATACGGTGATTGTTTTCACCCTAATTTCGCTTTTTGGAAAGTGATATATTGTTTAAATGTCATCCGAGCTCATTGTATGGCTTATAAGCTTTCTGTAGATGAATATCTTCATATTTTTGGATTTTCTATGAATATCACCTTTAACAGTCTCAGCAGTATTGAAATGAACATTCGGGTTAAAAGAAATGTTGATAAAACAGCTTAGTATCCTGAGCTGAAACCAGTAATAACAACCTAACTGCATGCAATGATATGAAGAAGAGAAACGTACATTTCACACCACAAGCTAAGTTCTATCGATCATATCTGGAACCAATCTTGTAAAGAATTGCGATTAGTCATAACTTGACTGGCGACCAATATCAGTCGTAACGCTGTAGATTAATGATAGGGAATTGGACTTGCAATTGATTCTGATCAAACGCATTTCTTTACATGACGGGTCCATGCTCTTCGATAATGTTTGTTCAAAGTTTAGCATGTATTCCTTATCATTGAAATATATTTCTCTATGGCGTGAAAGATTTTGATCGTCAAACTTCGATGCAATTTAATTACATAAACCATGGACCTTAGGGTCCATGCATAAACCATGGACTGTGCTCGGATAGATTTCCTTTGATCTATGATGACCGCCGCCTCATACAAATTCACCACATTCAGGTGTTTCAAACAGTACGCTGTATTTCTAATTAGGCAGTGCCTTCCACTGAATTACAAAAGAAAATCTGGTTTGAGAAATATGTCAACCGTTCAGGCTTCGCTGGGAGTTCATAGCTGGTCTTATTACCCAGACTGGAAGTTAGATTGGGGTGAGCGAAGGGAAATTTTGATAAAATTGTAGAAAGAATTTAGTCAGTAACTTTTACGGAAATCTCCGCCCATAAAACCGAGGTAGTTTCCATAGAAGGTGAAACACTCAATAAACGATTATTTTTAAGGAAATATGATTGCCCAATGTGCGATATGGAGGCATTTCTCTGACTTGTTTTCGACAGTAGTCTCGATTTAATGTAATCAATGATATTATCTGAAATACACAGAATCGTATCATTATACGAGGTTCTACTACTGCACGTGCACTTCAGTACATGAAGTGGTTCTGAAATCTTCTGCGCATACAGAATGTATATCCCTCAAAATGCATCCTGCATTTGTCTTGCTCGATCAAAGAGCCAAACTCGTAAAATAGTCCATTGTGATATCAATGCACGCGCGACTGCTGTAGGAATAAATTATACTTCGTGCTGACTCCATTCCTTACACCTCTCTGGTCAAAGCATGGACTCTACTGAGTTCATGCACAACTCTGTATGGTGAAAGTGGACCTGTACAATTCTGGAGTCAAGCGCTTCACTTCAAAAAAGTGAAGGCCACCGCAGATGATTCAATTAAATTCAATTCAAATTCAATTTTTCAGTTTCGATTATTTAAAAATACTCAACAGCCTGGAAGTTAGGCTAAAAAAGAACACGCTTGATCATATTGATAATGACTACGTGCAGTGTATCACATTTTGAAGGAACTAAAGATGACAAAAAACAACCACTTGAGAATAATCATTAGGGAAGTAATATTTGATAAAGATGTTTCTCTCGCTTTTTTTCCGGCCATTGGTCATGTCGATCTTTACGCGTTTGTGCCCAAGCATTATACAACATGTCCCAGAAAAAAAAGGAAACACTGATTCTGTGTTACATCTCTAGTTGACTGAAAAAAAATCATTGAATATTATACACATCATTAGAAAGCACGTTTTTTCTTCTTTCATTTGACACCTAACATGATAGATGAGAGTCATGCGTTGAGGAGCAACATATATTTAAAAAATAATTGTCAAAATCAAGTTGCGCAGGATAAATGGTCAAAAATTCATGCTTCTGAAGGATTCACTCTCAATGAGAGAAATTTCTAAAGGAAGCATAACAAAGAACACAAGAGAAATGCTAATGAACCATCCTTTTATGCACTACGTTGAATGCTTCGTTACAAATCTTGACCATTTGTCCTGCGCAACTTGATTTTGACAATTATTTTTTAAACACCTGTTGCTCCTCAACGCATGACTCTTTATATATCATGTTTGGTGTCAAATGAAAGAAGAAGATTCGGACTTTCTAACGGTGTGTATAATATTCAATGTTTTTTTCACGCAACTGGAGAAATAACAGGGAATCCCGGTTTCCTTTTTTTTTCTGGGACACACTGTACATACATTCTATACGGCATATTGACGAACGCGGTAAAAGTTTATCCAATGTGAATCTGTAATTTATTGAGTGTTCATAATCCTCATATGAACTTCGACTCAAGTCGTACGGTTCCCCTTTCATTAGTACTTATGAGCTACCATGTATCTTCGAATAATGGTGCTTTATTGCATGTATCTAGATGAATAACATTTCCTGTCGAGCATGTAAGAGAGAGAGAGAGAGAAGAGAGAGAGAGAGAGAGAGAGAGAGAGAGAGAGAGAGAGAAGGTTTTTCTTTTTTGAGCGGGGGGGGGGGGGGGGGGGGGGATAGAGAGGAAGAGGGGAGGGCGAGAGGAAAAAACACAGAGGTTAGCGACCAGTTTACCGCATCGCATGGATGTCATTATATAGTCAAAGTCACCTTCTCATTGCGCACATCAGATTCCCATCATGTATATCCGCCCATTGAAACCACGCACCAGCAAGACGTAGCGAAGGTTGATAAGGTTGGCCTACTCCATTACGTCTACAAGTACAACCTTCAAGATACCCGGGTAAGATACCTGTCAAGTTCAAGCTATAAAAAAATAGGCCGGACAGCGTATTGACAACAAAAATGGGTCATGAAATTCGGCATGGATAAGCAGTGCATATTTTATATGAAATCTCACAGTCACAGCTTCAGGAAAAAAATGAACAAAATAGTCTTGCTGAAAGTTGAATCACTCTATTTCGCAGCGACCTGTCTACATGGGCGGAAATCCCGGGGGGGACGGGGGGGGGGGGGAAACACAATATCAAATGTCCCCCCCCACTATTTTCGGTCCTGTACCCCTAAAATATCATCATCACCCCCCCCCCCCTCCGCTCAGCGACTTCTTGATGAAAAACATGTCCCCCGGCCCCCCCCCCCCCCCCCCCCCCCCCCCTTCGGGGAGCGAATTCCGCCCTTGCCTGTCTACATTCAGCCAGGGGAGTGGCGCAGCGAGGGACATGTGTTTTTGGCGGTCTCCATCTCTATGCTACAGGAACTGCGAAGGTCTAGGACGACTCGTTCAAGTTATATTTAAATCTAGCGATGAATATGACTCCGCTCAATGCCAGTTTCTGGCTCTAATATTTTGAGGAAACATTGTAAACAGCATTTTTTTTTTTTTTTTTTTTAAATTATGTTTTTATTGAAGAATCATCGAGGATCACAAATATACAAACAATTTTTACATGATTAGAAAACAAAATCAATAAGGCAGAATAACAGCAAAATGGTGCAATGATCAAAAGCGCAGTTCCGAGACAGAAAAGGATGGCCAGTGATACAGACCTTAGTTTACAAACCTCCAGAAAGTCACTATTTCACTGACATCGAAGGCCTACAAAAAACAGGTTAACAACGCGCAGCTATGGCCGGAATAAACAAAGTCGAACGGCAGGGTGATTCATGTAAAAACACAACTTGCCTTCCACCGCCAACACCCAGGCAACCCCCCCCCCCCACTGTCTCTCTCTCTCTCTCTCTCTCTCTCTCTCTCTCTCTCTCTCTCTCTCTCTCGCCCTTTCCCTTTACAACCCCCCCCCCCCCCCTCCCCCTCCGAGGCATTATTTTTTTTTATCACTTCTAAGTACACCGCACCAACAACATACAGTAAACCAAAAAATCGCTCCACCACTCGACCCCGTTCAGTCCAGCCCATTCAATGTGCGAACTCTACAAATACATGTACAAGTACATTCTAAAAATTGTTCACCGACCGAAAAACAATGGTGGGAATTGTAGGTCAGGAGGTCACGCGCAAACGCTCGGAGTTCGCCCTTGAGGTAAACAAGATTTACATAATGGCAGTACATACAAGTATCACATTGTAAATGAACATATACATGCAGCACTATCATAGGAATAGGCAAACATTAGATGTGGCATTTTATACAGAAAATGAAATAAAAACACACTTTCAAGCAGAATACGTATTAGTTTTAGGTTTACACAGGGGATTGCAAGGGAAAAAATTAAATCTCAAAGCGCCATTTCTTAAAGTGGGCAGTTAGTTTGTTTTTTCTTCTTTGCCAAGTAAAATTCAACTTCTTTCTGTTTTTTAACAAGGGACCTGAAAGCTGATGAATTGGGAAGATGGTTCTTGAATTTGCAAATGAAAATGTGGTATTTCAATAACAAAAATAAATATGGTAAACAGCATTTTCTTCTATTTCCTATTGTATTTACACAATGCCAATGTTTTATTTCCTGTAAAACGGACTACCCTATACCTTTAAATGTAGGGCGTCCATTTGTAAAACATATGTACAACAGCCTGTAAACTAGGCTAGGTGATAGACGCTCTGAGAGGAGGCAGAATGGATGAGGATTATTTGGAGCGTACCCTGAAAAGTAGGTCACGATCGTAAAGTCACGTGATGCGAGAAGTATCGCTTTACACGTGTGATCTTTGATCCCCGCTGGAAATCTGTTAACACTAACTTTGCCCTTTTTGGGGATCTTTCTGCCATGAAAGTGGTACGATTCTACCCCAGGACAGGTAACACCAGAAATTTGGGACGCAGTTCTACAAATAACAGGACTGGTAGAAATTGGGAGCTCTGTTGACTTTTTATTGTAATATCGGCACAGTGCGTACAATCATATTTCTATGCTCTTTGGCTTCGGAGTAAAGTATGTTTATTTGTGATGCACAACTAACCATTAGTTGGAACAGGTAGTCTGCTACATACATGTGACATCTGATACTTTACGGTGGACTTCTTATGAATATTAAAGGGATAGTTCACCCTGAAATTATTTTTGTTTCAATAAAAGGAGATACCTAAAAGAAACAGTGAAGGTTTGACGGAAATCGGTCAAAGGAAAAGAAAGCACTTCGCACGTGACGTCACAAAATCAAAACTTTAAAAATCGTAGTTACCATTGCTGGTAAGTAATAATTGAAAACTTACATGACCCAAATCCTTCTGGTTCCAATGTTCTAGTCTGACTTGTTTTCGTGACTTGTTTTCGTTCATTTGCAGAATGGATCACGCTTTCCCTACCATGCTCATGAGTATATATTGGGTATATATTCCAAAAAAATAAAATAAAAAATAAACGGAACTCTTTTATGATCTCTTTCTGTTCACACTATAGTCGAGGCTTCTTCAATATCATATAAAACATCGAACACTCTGGGAGATAGAACGTATGCTACATAATAGGCCTACTGTAGAACAAATAATACATTTTTTTTTTTTATCAATTTCAATGATTATAACTTATCATCAATTATAACTACCATGACAACAGCCAATGAGCTCTCATTATTGCACCTGTTGCCATTGTAGTTGCAAGCGATGGTAAGTTACAATAATGAAAACCTAATACATGTACATGTATATGCAACATGGCCCAGAGCGTCCCTTTGCCTAACCCAACCCCGTTCGCCTTTTTAACATTTAGCCTGCTTCCAGGTTGTTGGATATTTCTAATTTAAACTAGTAAATAGAATCTATAGCACTCATTCGACTAGCAACTTTGTCATCGTTCTCCTCCTTTCTCAGTCTCTACAGCGTGTATGCGCCATGGAGGTATTTTTGCACAAATAATCACTTAACCCTTTGAGTGCCATGTGTGTATGTGATCACCTGTAATGCACGCATATCCCATAGAGCAGCAGTTCATCCCATCTGGCACGAAAAGGGTTAAATCTCAGAGAGCAATGATCTATCTGACATAATAATGGGCTTATATAGCGTCTGCGCTTGTAGACTACACTGCGACTTTGATGTCACCTGGTTGATATCGAGTCACGTGATTCCTTTTGTTCGAGACAGTAGGGTTCAAGAACCCAGTTGAGTGTGTGGGTGCCTGGCACACGCCCACTGTACGTCATTGTGCAACAGACAGTAGCTTCCGTCCTGTTAAGCCCAGTCTACCATGTAAGACGTGGCTAAGACTCGACGTGTTCAAGTCGTGCTCCATCTCCACGGCTTCGTGGAAGATCAGCATTCTACTGTGGAGAGAACGCAGTGACTAAATAAATACCGTAAAAGAAAATGAAATGATGTTCCCCATTAGACGCCAACTACAGGGGGCGAGTTTCATGATTGACTTTTTGGCCCTTTCATGCTGAAAGCGTAGAAATGGTGAAATAGAAATACAGAAAGACAGGGTGCAGGTCTGACCACAGTAACTGACTTTCTTATCCGGCTCACCTGTACAAAGAAAGAGAAATTTGTTGTCATAGTTTCGACTTGAAATATCGAAATTATGAGCTAGACTGGACTGTCTTTCCTTTTCTCGATTAGCATGAAGATGTGAAATATGGCATTATGGTTTTATGGCCTGGTTATGTAAGGGTTAAGTAAAAACGCTATTTCTTTTATTGTATAGGTTAAAGACACTTCTTGAAGTGAGAGAATGTCTGACGATAGAACAACACTTATTAGCCTAACTGCATTTGTATACGCATGAAAACATGTATCATTTTATTTCAAAGAAAATGATTTGCATGGAGAGCATAGAGGATTTCCTGTCGAGTCGCATTTGGGCGGAAGGTGTGGCATGGGCCAGGGAATCTTCGTTGAAACGTGACCACGTTCAACCACGTGACCATGAATAAGTACAAGTCAAAGACACAGGAGGGAAACGGACTGTCTTGTATTCGACGCCTGCGATCAGGCTGTACTGGGAGGGAAGGAGAGAGAGAGAGAGAGAGAGAGAGAGAGAGAGAGAGAGGGAGGGAGAGAGGGAGAGGAAGGGGGGGGGGTGGATGGAGAGAGAGAGAGAGAGAGAGAGAGAGAGGGAGAGAGAGAGATAGAGAGGGAAAGAGTGAGGCACATATGGGAAGAGAGTGAGAGAGAGAGAGAGAGAGAGAGGGAGAGGGAGAGGGAGAGGGAGAGATATGCAGACAGACAGAAAGAGGAAGAGGGAAAGACAGAAAGGTTTATACATGTAGTATGAAATGACGAAGTATACGAAGGGAGAAATATATGGATTGGAGGTGTTTAGAGAGAAATAGATGGTAGGCAATGTAGAGAAGGAAGTGAATAAGAGAAAGAGAGAGAGAGAGAGAGAGAGAGAGAGAGTAACGAATTGCAGCGAGTAGAGGTGTGGGTTAGGGAAAGATAGTGACATAAGATTCCCGACGGAAACGTGTAATAACGGTGTGTTTCGCATAAGTGATGCAAAACACGGCCAAAGATTAACACTAGTGTTTGACAAATGGTTCTCCAGTGTGAATTCTCATAACGGATGTAAAGTATCAAACGTTTTTAAGAAAAAAACATATGCATAAAAACATGTTATGATTGTTATGTCAACATTTGATAAAATATCCAATAGCTGTCATGATTCTCTTTAGATGTACATAAAAACAATGAAATTAAAATAAAAATAAATTAAAAATACAATACAAGTACTGTTTTGATTCTTTTTTATAATGTTTTTTATTTAATACAATATTTAACCTAAAATTCTTACTAAATTGCGTTGTTGATCGATTCAGTAATCGATACCAAACTTTGTTTTATTGTCGTAGTTCAATACAAATATGAATTTTTTACAGTATTTCTCCCCCCCTTCCCCAAATGTTAATGATTCTTCTTCGTTTCCTTCACCATTTTTTTCTTTGTTCTTCCTTTCTATCTTCTTTCTTGTTCAGGGCCCCGTTGCATAAAAATAACCATTGATGGTAACTCTGCCATCAATGATAAGTACCATGGTAACATCGCTCGACAGCCGATTAAATTCAAAATTACCATAGAATTTGGCACTGGTAGCAAAGTTACCATCACTGGTGAGTTTTATGCAACAGGGTCCTGCTCCCCTTAGTGCCTGCGTCTCCTCTATTGCGTGCTGTATGATTCCATCCTTGCTCTCTTTCTGTTTTTGATAAAGGTATAATATTTTTCATGGACATGATAGAGGTATGTAAGTCAAAACGTGTTTCTAATGATGTATTATTAACTGCACAAGTAAACTAAAGCGTATCGTTTAGTGAAAATCGGCATTAAAAACAATAGAACACAACATATGGGAAAAGGACCTTGCGCGTGACGTCATCAAATCGAAATGTTAAAAGATCATAAATTTCTTATCCTTTGACGGATTTTTATAAAAACTTTACTATTATGTTACTTTTATACAGTATGTCTGCTTTTATTAACGCCAACTTAATTTAAAGGTGAAGTATCCATTTGATCCACCTTTCATCTTCCTTTTACTTGCCTGCAACTGGGAAAAAATCCGTGTGGGGGTGGGGGGGGGGGGGTGGGGGGCATTGGTGGTGTATAACACCACCTCCCTCCATCCTCATCCCATCTCACACCCCTTCTTACCCCATCTCAACCCCCTCTTCACTCCGCCTCACACTTCTCCTCACCCCGTCTCACAGCCCCCCCCCCCGTCACCCACACCCGTTTTATATTCATCCCCTCTTCCATCTCACTCCCTTGAACCACCCCCCCCCCTCCGCCCCGCCCCGCCCATATTTCAGCTTCCCCATCTCTGCTGCAAAAATCATAATGATGATCATAATAATGACAATCAGTGTCGTTATCTCCCACGATTCAACCTAATCGCCAACAATGGCCCATCCGTCCTTCGCATCGTTCTGCAATCCCAGCGAAGTAATTGTAACAGAATTACCTTTAATAGCCTCATGCTTGCTATTGCCATGGCAACATATTTGCTTGCTGGTCTGTTGTTCCCGAGTGCTCCATTATAGTATGTTTGTCTTACCAGGGCTCCGTTGCATAACACTTACCATTGATGTTAACTCTGCCATCAATGGTAACACCGCTTGACAGCTAATCAAATTCAAGATTTCCATAGAAATTGTCATAGGTAGCACAATTACTATGCAACAGGACCCAGGTATCCCGCTGTTGAATACAATGGAACTGTAGTCATTAGACTCTTCACGAGTCGCAATGATTCAGACAAATTACATAGCGCAGTAGTCTGTGTAGAGTTCAACGGGTTAATGGGAGGTAATTGAGAAAACACAGCGAATGGAGGCTAAGTGTAATTCGCGTGACGTCACTGGTATCATGTTGATGCGCCCCTTGGGATCATGCTGACTGTGTTCGCTGCATCGCAAATATGGGCCTTGTTGCAGATAGTTTTTCATTGATTATAACTTACCATCAATGGTAACTACTATGGCAACAGCCATTGGGCTCTCATTATTTCACATGTTGCCACGGTAGTTACCATTGATGGTAAGTTACAATAATTGAAAACCTTTAATGCAACATGACCATGATCATGGAATTATCTTGCGCAAGTTGGACGGCCTCGGCAAAAATGCCGTTAGGAAAATACGATGGAGAATTGTAGACAAAGAACGAATGAAGTCCCACGTCTGCTCAGGACAACGCATATGGTACGATCTAATCAATCGCACGACTCTGCGACCGGTGGAGACGCAGGACCCGGTCATTGAAATTGTACAAGAAAGTGACGTCATATTTCCAGTCGTTGGCCCTTACCCCTGCAGAATCGTGGCAAAATCGTTTCGTCTGCAGTGGCATAAAGACTGCATACCGTGATTGTTGTACTAATTTCAGGGTCATATGACTAGACGCGGTGATATTCCAATGATTCAACATTATACTTCCTTAAAGATGGCCCGTCCCTTTTACAAACATCTGCAAACTTCATGAAAGTTTGAACATATTTAGCACGTATCTTTGGGATACCACTGTGAAATTTTAACGTCAGAGGTACTATAGGTCCCGTAGAATCAGGAAATTCCAACTAGTCATCACTCTGATTTGACCATTTTCGTGGTACGAAAAAAGAAAACTCGATCAATTATCAAATATCATTTCCTCTAAACCGAATATTACGCTTTGTCGATTCCAGGAAAGGTTATATAGTCAGTCTCTCTCAAATGATGACAAAGTCAGGCAACTTTCAGAATTAGGTCTGCAAAAGTGACTGGCTGCCTTTAAAGAAACAATAAAGCAGCTTGTGACCTTTGAATGTCCTGACCTTCCTCAGTCAACAGAAGACGGGGATCCCTTAACCTTTCTTGTTCGAGACAAAATTCTACTCTTTGGCATTTGCGTGTATTTTCGGTGAAAAAAAAAAGATCCACTCATGGCGCATGAAGAGCTCAGAGTACACTAGGTATATCCCAATCATTTAAAATGTGCGTATTGTCTTGACATGAGAGGTGATGGGCATGGCCAGGATATGGGTCCCGTTGCATAAAACTTACCACCAATGGTAATTCTGTCATCAATGGTAACTACTATAATAACTCAGCTCAAAAGCCAATCAAATTCAATGTTTCCATAGAAGTTGCCATTGAAAGCTAAGTTTATATCAATGGTAAGTTTTATGCAACAGGGACATGGTGGTTCATAACTAGGTGTGGAATAAAGTTTGTACTTAGATTAACAATGTATTCCTCGTCCAATATTTATTCCCCATATGATATACGCTCTGTATTCGTGAAAAAGGAATATTCTAACACTTTTTCAAAATGTTTTAACATAACATGATGAATGTATTATGATACATATATCTTATAGCCATAGTACAGATTGATCATATTCACGTACTATCTAAACTAAGCGGACGGTGCAAAGGCTTAAGTGGAAAGATTATGAAGTCGATGCATTAAATCCATGATCCGGATAAAGCTGCGTCCTTAAGTTCACGAATCCCCTTCTCAAAGATTAAGAAACGTATCAGCTTTCAAGAAAATATGATCCGATTCAAGATTAAAATCAATGTCGCAGAGAGGTCCACATTCCTCTGAACTCATAATTAATTAATCCGTCTTTGTCTTTGAAATCGTCTTGAATTTCATCTCTCTTTTGACGACAAAGAGATACCAAACACCGTTTTTTCTTTGAAAAAAGATTTTTACCCTTTTGTGCCGTACCGAATGTGGTTGTACAGGATTTGTGAGCATAATTGGTGCGAAAAAAGCGGACGTTGCATTAAGTGGTTAACATTTTGCTCCTTTGATGTAAGCACTGTCATTATCATGTAGATTAATTGATTAACGATAAATTACCTATGCAATACTAGACTGAGTATAGTCTTCTTTTGTAGAAGGACAAGTTGGATCTAAGAAGGTTTTGATTAAACCATCTTTGACTCAGAAATCTTCTGGAAATTAATCTCCCTTTGGATAAAAAAGAGAGACCAAACACTGTGAAATTTATTTCAGCCCCTACCACCATAATTGGAATGATTATCGAGGCGAAAGAAACCCAAAAGACGTGAACAATTTGATGAAAATAAAAGTGAAAGTAATTGGTCTGATTATAAACACGCAAGAAATAAAGTGAATAATTTAGGCAAGCGTTTGAGGAAAGATTATTACATTGAATTGTTTGAAAATAGTATTGGTGATACAAATCGTACGTGGAAAACTTTGAAAAGTTTGTCAAGTCAGACTAAGTCCGCAAATTGTACAGGGTTACGTTCAGAGTCTGGGCTATTAACGGGAGACACTGACATAGCTAATGCCTTCAATGAATATTTTGTCCAGGGTAACAATGCCAATGCAGTTGAGCGTGATAACAATGATCAAGTAACTGACTCTACCTTTCAATTTAAGACGATTACGGAAGACTTCGTCGCTAAAGAGCTACACAACCTGTCAGTGCGTATGTCAAGTGGTCTTGATAACATCCACCCCCGTTTATTGAAAGAAGCAGCGCCATTTATTACAAAACCTTCAACCCATATTTTCAATGCAACAATAACCTCAGGATCCATTCCAAAAGATTGGAAACGAGCTAAAGTCACCCCATTTATAAATCTGGTGCAAAGGATCAAACTAGTAACTATCGGCCTATTTCTGTTTTGTGACATATCATGAAAATACTTGAAAAGGCTATTCATGCTCAACTGTACCATTATTTTACCACCAATGATTTGTTAAGCCAGTGTCAATCTGGATTTCGTCCTTTACATTCAACTACGACAGCATTGATTGATGTTAATGACTATTTATTGAGTAATATTGATAATGGGTATATAATTGGAGGTCTATTTCTTGATTTTAAAAGGGCATTTGACTCAGTAAATCATAGTATACTATTGAATAAATTAGAAAAGTATGGTATTTGTGGTTCCGAGTTAGCTTGGTTCACTAATTACTTAACGGACAGAAACCAGTGTGTGTGCTACAATGGAAAACTATCAAGCTTTCGGAAAGTTCAAATGGGTATCCCACAGGGGTCAATTTTAGGTCCATTGTTGTTTGTTATCTTTATAAATGACATGTGCGATTTGTTATATTCTGATCAAACTAAATTGAGTCTCTTTGCTGATGACGCTGCCCTATTTTGTAAAGGTCGAGATTATTTATCCGTTCAAACGAAATTGCAAGCTGAACTGAATAGAGTTATGCAATGGGTAGATAAAAATGAACTACAGTTAAATACGAGAAAATGTAAAGTTATGTTGATTGGCACACACAAAAAAGTACACAGTAAACAAATTGTGCTGAAGCGCGAAGAGGATATTATTGAACAGGTGAATCAATTTAAGTATTTAGGGGTCATACTTGATAACACTCTCAAGTTTGATAAACACATTGAATCGGTATGTGCTAAACTAGCTAAAACCATTGGGTGTATTAGACAAATAAAGAAAAATTTACCGAAACAAGTTTTGACTCTGCTATGTAATGGTTTATTTCTCCCACACATTGATTATGGTTTGATTATATGGGGAATCTCAGCTAAGTTTTTGATTTTGAAAGTACAGCGTCTTCAAAATCGTTATGCTCGCCTGTTTCTGAATGCGGATTTTCTTACACCTCACTTGATAATGTTGAAACGGCTAAATTGGCAATCTGTTCTACAAAGAGTTAATTATCAATTTTGTTTGTATATGTTTAAAGTTATAAATGGACTTTCACCTCAATATTTAAAGGGTATGGTCATTTTTAGAACTCCCAATATATTCACAAGATATGCTATCGATAATCCATTATATGTAATCAAGCCAAACAAAGACTATATGAAAAGGTCTTTTCAATATATTGGTTCAAAAATCTGGAACAATCTCCCACTTTGCATTAGATATATCAAATCAATTTATTCTTTTAAAAAGCAATGTATAATATTATCACTAACTGATCGCATCTACGTCTCCAGTCAGAGCCAAGGTTTTTCCTTGTTTTGTTCTTGTTTTTGTTTGTTTTTATATTATTTTTATGAAAGTAGTTGATAGATATCTCTGACATTGTTTTATTGTAGTTTAAACGCGAAATGAAGCTGGATGAACTGTTGTACAGAACTTATAATTGATGGTAACTCTGTCAGTTATGGTAACCACCATGGTAACATTGCTCAACAGCCAATCAAATTCAAGGTTTCCAGAGAAATTGACCATGGTAGGAAAGTTACCATCAATGGTAAGCTTTGTGCAACAGGGCCCATGTTCATAGTGATTTGATCCTATCTAATTAGTGATATTTTGCTACATGATAGAGAAAACAAAGGAATTAAGCGTGGTCGTAGAGCAATAATTTTGTACAAGGGAATTATGATCGATCTAATGTAGTTTTCATGTGGCAGTGAGAGCCTATCTTGTTGGCTCATAACAAATTGAGATCGATTATGTATAAGTACGTCTTGTCGGACGATGTAGTGTTTCGCAATAGATCAGAATGACAAGTTATTAATCAAACAAATAAGTCCTTACAGCGGACTTCTCATGAATATTCATGAGTCAGATTGAATGAGACTCTTAGATATTTGTTTCCGTGTTATTTTGTCTAAATCCGTGAACAAGTAATTGCCTGCGTAGTTAAGTCGCTGCCCGTTAAACTGTAGATTGCTGGTTCAAATTCTCCTGGCTCCAATATTTTGGTCTGACTTGTTTGTCATTCATTTACCGGGTGGAGCACGCAATCCTTACTAAGTAGCACGGATACTACTGGATCCATGCCTAAATTTTTATCTTCAAATAATGATAATCTGTTGTAGGGAATGGTTACATTTCCTGAGAATTTGTATTAACGGTAACTCTTATCAATCAGCATGGCATGCTTATCGCTTAGATTCAATTGTTCCTTTCGGGTTGCGCGTCCGTGGGAAAATGCGAGTTTTTATCTCTTAAGCTCATAATAGTATGGCTAATGGTTTTTACAATGGGTGGGACCGTTGTTTTAATAACCAATCCACCGCTATCGTGGGGGTACGAGAATATGCCATAGAAATCTTGCATAACACTTACCATTGATGGTAACTCTGCAATCAATGGTTACCACCACGGTAACATCACTTGACAGTCAATGGAATTTAAGGTTTCAATAGAAATTGTCATTAGTACCAAAGTTGTGTTTTATGCAACAGGGCGCTTGTTAACTTTCACTTAGACCTCGAGCATTGTCGGAGTAGAAGCGATTTTTGTCAACATCATTCACAAGAGCTTCTTATATTTCGTAATCATTTTTGAATATATTCTATTTAAATGTATTTGTATGTTAATTAAAGATTGGGTTACGCTGACGAGACGATTAGATTTCTTACCACAGATGTTTTTCTCCTCTCTTTATTTCGTCCCCTCCGTCCTCTGTTCCTTCCCCCCTTTTCTCTTCCCTCACCCCTTCCAACCCCTTTCTCTCCCCCTCTCTGTCCCATCTCTCGCTGTCTCCGTCTTTCTCTCTCCTTTTCTCTGTCTCTCTCATCTGTCTCTTTTTCGTTTTCTCTTATGCCTTTTTTTTTTTTTACTCCCCACCATATCTACCTTCCTCAAAATTGGACGTATCTGCGGCAACTGCAAGATCCTACGTAAAAACAAGAGAGAGAGAGAGAAAGAAAGAAAGAGAGAGAGAGAGAGAGAGAGAGAGAGAGAGAGGGGAGCTCCCAGCTCTCTTTCGTTACTGAGTAAGGGACCGGCCTAAGCTAATCCATCATAACATTATTTGTAACATAATGCTTTTTTTCTATCTATTATCGTTACATGATCCTCTTTTTTTTACACCCCCCTTCTCACTTCCTTCCTACCTCACCCACATAGCTCTCAACCAATCAGTGCAACTGTTAATTTGAGAATGCAATATCCATGTCAATCATATTTTCTTTGTTTGATATAGGTGATAGCAAGTAACAAATCAACAAAAAAAGTTCAGCGTGACTACTTGTTAATGGCTAGGCAAATATAAATAGCACAGTTTGATAAATCATCTTTTGGATTAAAGATAGTCTGGTAAAAATAAGTCGGTGAACTTCAACGCTCATAAAAGTCAAGACCGTTCCGATAACTCCTTCTGCTCCAAAGAAAATGCAGCTGCTCTTTATGCGCCGTGTACACTACCGCTGCCGAGAATCGTCAATGGCACATGCAATGTTTTAAAGGGATAGTCCACCCTGAAATCAGTTTGGTATCAATAAAAGGAGACACATGAAAGAAGCAATTTATTAGTGAAGGTTTGACGGAAATTGGTCAATGGAAAAGAAAGTAATTTGATTTAAAAGTTTTTATTTTGTGACGTCACGTGCGAGGTGCTCTCCCATTATGTTGTGTACGAAAAACATGTGTTTTATGATATATTAAACGCACAGGTGAAATGGTAAATATCTTTTTGAGAAAAATGGACATTTAAAACAAAAATGTCCACAATAAATGGAAGAGCACCTCGCAGGTGACGTCACAAAATCAAAATTTAAAATCAAGTAACTTTCTTTTCCGTTGACCAATTTTCGTCAAACCTTCACTAACATGTTTCTGTCACGTACTAATAACAATAGTAGTCCATTCTTATAGCGCAATTTTACTGTTCAATGCGCATAAAAGAGAAAAAGAGAAAGAAATTGAACCATATTTAGGAGAAGATAAATTGATTGAAGCCAACATAATTTCAAGGTGAGATATCCCTTTAAGGTTTCCTTCATTCCACATCATGGTAAAGGAGCAAAACAATTTAGTCCACAGGATTTCAATTATCCAATACAACACTTTTAATTATGATCATTTACGGTCTGCCTACCAGGGAAACACCATTTCCTCTTATTGTTATAGCTTTGGTCGTTGAAATCGGGTGAAAATGTTAATAATGGAAAATCTGTACGAAAGATTGCCCAATACATTATATTACACAACTGGATATCTGCATGGTCTTGCGAGAAATCATTCCAATAGTACTGACTCACTAGTTCGATTTTGAATCTTTTTCCAATAAAAGTATAGTAATCATGAATATGAATTATATTCAACCTATGCAGCGAATGCGTATTCACCGAAAAGAACCCTAAGCAATGCTCTACCAATTAAATTAATTTTCAATGATACAAATGATCCAAATAATGTGATGTAACGAAGAGCTGAATCATGTATGTAACCGTGGAAAACCCAAATAAAAATATATAATTCTAAAGAATGAACTGTAAAGGTGAAAGACCTCAAGTAAAGAAAAAATGACAACTCATCGTTGTGTCACGTGATGACTGCATGGTTATTGGGGATTGCGTCCAGTAAAGGTGTCAATCAAGAACTCAGTCCATCAATTAATCTTGCAATTCAAATAAATGCGATAACCCGTCTCACACGTGGATTTAAATAAACATCATTATCATGATTTTGACGACCATTATGACGATATCAAAACTATAAATCAACAAAATATGCTGATAAACAATAGACGAATAGTTTATTATTATGCGTTTATTGTAGCTTCGTTACAGGTTTTGTTTATCAATCCCAAGTCATGAAAACTAATCATGACTAGAGGAAAAATAATGGAGATAAAAGTGAAGATGAGAATTCAAAACTAGTGGAAGAGGAATGATAATGAAATGCGACACTCAATTCAATTCAATTCTTTATTCATTTAACAAACAAAAATAAACCAACTTTCATGGATTGTGAGGTGTGAAATGCGAAATAATAACAGTAATAACAATAATGATAATTATACTACTTCTAAGAAGAATACGAATATGTATAAGAGTAACAAGTTGCAAAGAATAAGTAGGAGGAGGAGAAGAAGAAGAAGAAGAAGAAGAAGAAGAAGAAGAAGAAGAAGATGAAGAAGAAGAAGAAGAAGAAGAAGAAGAAGAAGAAGAAAAAAGAAGAAGAAGAAGAAAAAAGAAAAAAGAAGGCTCTAGAAAGAACGAGGAGAAGAAAAAGAAGAAGAAGAAGAAGAAGAAGAAGAGAAACAGGAGGAGAAGAAGAAGAAGGTAGACAAATGTGGAAAGAGAAGACGACGGAGAAGTGAAAGAAGTAGAAAAAGAAGAATAAAAGGAAGGCAAAGAAGAAAAAGTTGTGGAAGAAGGAAACAAAAACAGCGAAGCAGGGAGGACAATTTCCGTCTCGTAATCCTGATGATCAATCGTAATCGTATGCAACGTTTTTTTTTTTTTACAGAAACAATGAAGTAATTGCACTGTTGGTGGTCAAAATCATTGTTCCTACGTTACGTTTATTTAGCAGGAAAATACATTGACATCGCGCGTGATAAAACATTGTTTGTGTACGAGTCGTATCACCGGTAAAATATCCACCCTTTAAAGGGATAGTTCACCCTGAAATGATTTTGGGTCCAATAAAAGCAGACACATGAAAGAAACATATGAGTGAATATGGTGAAGGTTTGACGAAAATCGGTCCTCGCACCTCGCACCTCGCACCTCGCACGTAACGTCACAAAATCACAACTTTAAAATCAAATCACTTTCTTTTCCTTTGACCGATTTTCGTTAAACCTTCACTAATATGTTCATTTCACGTGTCTCCTTTTATTGAAACCAAAATAATTTCAGGGTAAACTCTCACGCAACTATCCCTTTAAATTTCACTCTCACGCAGAGCATTGCGCGAGTGACACGAGTGATGCATCTATCACTTCAGGGTGGTGTTTCACCAAGCTGTTCGTAAGCTACGAACGACTTTACGAACGACTGGTGATCCCTTCTTGTGCTAAATGCGATACCACACTTTGTTCATTGAGGTTCTGATTTAGCACAAGAAGGCGTTCGTAAAGTCGTTTGTAACTTACGAACAGCTTGGTGAAACACCCCCAGGTGTTCATGAATATGTGATAGAAAACTATTCAATGAAGGGGTTTGGCTGCAGTAGAAATCCCTTCTAAAAAAAGCCCTGATTGGCTGATCGATGGCTCCCGTGCATAAATATATCAAACCAAATCAAATCAAATCTTCAATATCTTCTCTGGCTCGTCTAAACAAGATTGGACGGACTGAGAAAAGAGGACAAGAATTAAATGGTTAGTCGCAATTAGTTATTTTAGGAATGTGAAATAAAGGGATCTGGCTACAGTAGACTAACCATTTTCAACTCCTTCTGTCACTGTCTGTAGCTTGCCTAAATAGGACGGACGGACAGAGCAAAGGAAGAGAAGAATAAACTTAGTAGTAGACTCCTTTTTTTAGTTTGTATTAGTTCAACGGCATTGAGGTCAGGCTCATATAACACACAGAGCTACAGGTTTGTAAAAACATTAAAACCGTTCACACTTTACTTTCCCCTGTAACATTTTGCATCCGTAGAATAATACAGTCAACATGGTCAAGTTAGCATTTCGTCTGACAGAGAAACATCGATCTTTGTTTTTGCAGTCACCTTTGTCCACCGTTATTCAGTAGATTTTATTGAGCATAACCTTGAATTGAAACAAGGTTAAAGGTAAGATGCAGTGGTAATAATGATTACTGACTGTAACTATGGCAGAACTGTCCTGCCGACTGGAGTAATTCAACGATTTCTATCATTCTTAGATGAGTTTTTCGTCGTATTCTGAAATCTAAAACAAAAAAAAGACATATGGTTATGACAGAATAAATTGGTTGACTGTTCATTACGTGTCCCATGTAGCAGACTACTACACCTATACCGTTACCATGGTTACTGCTGCTACTACTACTACTGCAACAACTACTACTACTACTACTACTACTACTACTACTACTACTACTACTGCTACTTCTTCTACTCCTTCTACTACTACTACTTCTACTTCTTCTTCTTCTTCTTCTTCTTCTTCTTCTTCTTCTTCTTCTTCTTCTTCTTCTCCATCTTCTTCATCTTCTTCTTCTTCTTCTTCTTCTTCTTCTTCTTCTTCTTCTTCTTCTTCTTCTTCTTCTTCTTCTTCTTCTTCTTCTTTTCCCTCTTCTTCTCCTACCCCTTATGCCATTAACACAGCATTGTGCACCAATATCACACAACATTCTTGCAAAGCAATTGCTTTCCGATAAAGAAGAACACACAATAGAATATTATTCCACGCTCTGTAGCCTTTTGTGGGCGGGGAATATGCGGTATCAGCAATCCTATCACAAAAATCAAAACAAATTGACACAGTCGTCTGACATGTATGTTTGTGCATCTTGTAGGTTAAGTGATCATTGGCGATGTATCTTATTGACTATGAGAAGCACTTAAACTCGTTATCTATATAACTATGTTTGTTCGTGCCAAGCTCGCTGTGACCTCTTCTCCCAAAACAGCGTGAGGAGGAGAATTCTGACCTTGACAAGATCAAGAACATGTCTTACGTCATGTACGCCCATATGGAACAATCACAATGTTGCCACAGTGTGTTCACGGTGTTGTCACAGTGTGGTAACACTGTGTTCTTTCCACATGTTCCATAAGGGGGTGGCATCAGTTTTATTTCATACAGACTTTGCACACGCATGCCAAATGCAATCAGTGAATATGAACAATGGTTAGTTTTCATTATGTGGATTTCGATCAATTGGGTACCCGGTAGGAATGGAACGAGTGCACCTTAGTGGCTGCCATGATTCTGAATGATCCCTTCTGATTGGACAGGCGGGTGTTTCACCAGCTGTTTGTAAGTTACGAACGACTTTACGAACGACTGGTGATCCCTTCTTGTACTAAATACGATACCACACTTTGCTCATTGAGAATCTGATTTAGCACAAGAAGGGATAACCATTCTTTCGTAAAGTCGTTCGTAACTTACGAACAGCTTGGTGAAACACCCCCAGGTGTCACGAAGGCTTACAAGCATCCTATGATCGAAGTATCGATATTATAAAGCGTTTAGAGAACCGATTCACATCAGACGCTCTATCATTATGATCACTATTTGCACTACCCTGAATTACTTTGATCTCGTATTTGTTCTTTTCTCCCCATACACTTTTTAAAATGTAACCTTTAACGAGTAAATAACGGTAAAATGAATTGGAACAATGCTTATCGTTTTGAAGGACTACTTTTGTGCGTTATTACCATGATCATTATCGACAAGAGTTAACGAACGTTAAAATCTACACGTTTAGTGATAAATATATTACATGAATTAGAGATTAAGATTTCAAATAACAGTAATAACGACATAAGTTAAGCGTCAGAGATGGTAAGCCTCTGATGTTAAAGTGAAGTTAAATGTATTAGAGGTTGTAATGGAGTCCGACTCGCATTACTTCTTAAACTATTGAAAATCACGACAGACACATAATGACATACTACATTGTTCTAATGATACCACCTTATCATTGAATTCAAAATCAAAACCAAGACAGCACCCCTGGGCGTCATGAAAGCGAGTTCAAGGTCGACGCACTCTTGTGTCTTGCTTTTTCCCTAGTCTGGCTTCAGGCGGTTTTAATCTTATCTAAAATATTCAATAAGTGTGTCTGCCCGCAGTAGGCTGGTAATTCTCAATTCCTTCTCCGTGTTGTGACGGAGGGAGAAAAGAGGGGAATGAAAGAGTCTTGTGAACTTTAAAATCTATCTTTATAACGATGACAGATAGATGTGTATATCTAGCCTTCCTAACAGGCTGGTGGGCAATTTTAATCCAATCTGAAATAGCAAATAAGCGGGTCTGGTTACAGTAGGCTAAATTCTTTGTGACGGGGGAAAATAGAGCAGAATGAAAAATGTAGAATCTATCTTTATATGACAGATAGATCTGTGTCTCTAGCCTTCCTTACAGGCTGGTAGGCAATTTCAATCCAATCTGAAATATCCAATAATCGGGTCTGGTTGCAGTAGGTTTATCATTCTCAATTCCTTCTCTGTGTTTTGACGAAGGGAGAACAGAGTAGAATGAAAATGTGACTTGTCTTGTGCGTTCTAGATTATTTTTGTTAAAAGTGTGAATTAGAAATGTCCCAAAGTCTGGAGACCAATCAAACATCCAGAGTATGGACAGATAGCGCTATCGTGGTTAGCGAAATTCGATGATAGGAACTTTTTCTTTAAGGGTTACTAAATTAGAAAAATAAGTTCCCACCAATCTATGTAAAATTATTCACTAAAAACGAATTTCACATTTGTTTGCCACAATAAAGTCTCATTTTTCAAATTTTAGTCAAAATGAGACTTTATTGCGGCAAACGAGTGTGAAATTCGTTTTTAGTGGATAATTTGACAAAGATTAGTGGGAACATATTTTTCTAATTTAGTTACCCTTTAATTCCAGATAGAATGGTGCCCTATGGTGTATGTGTCATAGAATTAACCCATAATATACCATATATCATTCCAGCATCAATATACACGAATCGCACATAGCTGGATTCCTTTCCAAGCAGCCGGATTTTAATTTTAAAAATCCGGACCCCCCCCCCCCCCTCCTCCTTGAGTTCACCTTTAGCCGCGTTATTTTTTTTTTTATTTCCATATGTTTGTCATAATGATTCTCCTACTGTTTGTTTTTCACGTTGCTGGCATCTACTAGTGCCTGTATGTGTATTTTGCCTGTGCCTGCTTAGGAAAACCCGTATTTTTCATATCAAGACTGTAGCAACCGTTTTCAATATGATATTCAAGGTCGTTCACAAGTTTCATTAGTACCACATGCCGACGGTGCTTTATATTTGGAGGATAGGGTTTTTATTGGCCCATTTATTGCTTCTGGTTGTAATTGCCTAAACAGAAATTCAAGGGTGTTTTGATACAGCATGCACACCTGTCGATTATTATTGTATTATTAGCATATGTACACCCATCTGCAGAGTAACTTGCATATTGACTCTAATACTTCCGATGATTATTAGCAATCATTTTAAAAAGTACTCAGTGCCGTTATTAAATGAATGATGGCATTTTGATTCAAAATATTCGTTCCTATATCCATTGTTGTCGATGCTACCAGGGTATTCGTTATCATTAACCACGACTGATATGTTGTTGCTTGATATTGCGCTTGACCAATGAATAAGAACAATTATCATAAAATTGTGGACAGGGCTTTTTCTCACGCTGGTCTTCTGTATATTCCTTAGTGTACACATACATGCCATACCTAGCGTGTGCACATTGTAACGTAAAATTAATACATTTGTTCAAGTACGTTAAATACCACTCATGTTAGCATTAATCGCCTCTTTTGTGTACGGATTTTTTTGAAGACCCGTCTGGCAGCGATACAAGAGTAAACATCTATCTGCAATGTCGGCAGTCTTTTTATGAAAACTTTTCGAGTCAACATTCAGTGGAATTTGAGTTTGGGCACTTGAGAATGACTTTTAATAAAGCTCACCGAGGCAGAAGTCAAAGTCGACATGGTTTGATTGTGATATATTTTTCAGTCATAGGCAGATATACGAGGTGCGAGGGAAGAAACCCCCATCCCATAAGCCATTTTCGTAATGTATTCACAATTTTCCCCTTACTACCTAGTAACGCGTTATGATTTTCACCTGTATCGCGTGATTCAGTTTCAATGGGTGGAGCGCAGTCTGAATCTATTATTTGTTGCTAAGTTGTTGTTGCTATTTCTCGCTGTTACTTTATTCTAAATCGTCGTGTCCTTCCTCTTTCCACCTTCTCTCTCTCCCCCTCCCTTCATCGCTCTCCCTAATTCGCCCTCCCCCTCTCTCTCTCCCTCCCTCCCCCTGTCTCCTCTTTCTGTCTCTCTGTATCCTTTTCTTTCTCCCCCTTTCCCTCTTCCGCCCCCTCTCTCTCTCACCATTCCCTTCTCTCCTACTCTTATTTTTGTCACTATTTCTCCCATCCTCTCTTCCCCGCACCCCTCCCTCCTCTCCTTATCTATCTCACGTCTTTCTTTGCCAATGCTCTTCCCTCATCTGGTCTT